>LNAC01000085.1:686526-742984 GCA_002007465.1 Ailurus styani
GGGGGGGGGAAGCAGGCTCCCCGCTGAGCAGGGAGCCCGATGCGGGCCTCGATCCCAGGACCCTGAGATCATGACCTGAGCCGAAAGCAGAGGCATTAACCCACTGAGCCACCCAGGCGCCTACAGGATCCACTTTAAAGACTGATTAATGAAGTTTGCCCTAAGTTAGAACGCAAGAAGAGTCGTAAATATTCTCAGTATTTCATTTAAATTTGCATTTAAAAACTTTATTTTACATTATGAGACATATTTAAAAAGTTCAAACACATTTAAAAACCTTATGAGGGATTTGAGGGGCAAGGCAGAGGTCGCGGGGGATAGGGAGGGAAAAAAATGAAACAAGATGGGATTGGGAAGGAGACAAAGCATAAGAGACTCTTAATCTCAAGAAACAAACTGAGGGTTTCTAGGGGGTGGGGGAGTAGGGATAGGGTGGCTGGGTTATGGACATTGGGGAGGGTTTGTGCTATGGTGAGTGTTGTGAAATTTGTAAGCCTGATGATTCACAGACCTGCACCCCTAGGGCAAATAATACATTATATGTTAATTAAAAAAATAAATATAACCTTATGAGGGGTGCCTGGGTGGCTCGGTCAGTTAAGCATCTGCCTTCAGCTCAGGTTATGATCCTGGGGTCCTGGGATTGAGTCCCATGTGGGGCTCCCTACTGGGCTGGGAGTCTGCTTCTCTCTCCCTCCCACCACTCATGCTCTCCTTCTTTCTCTCTCTCTCTCTCTAAAATATAAATAAAATCTTAATAAAATTAAAAAATTAAAAATAAATTAAATAAAAACCTTATGAGACAACTAAAAGTTGTAGATTTTGAAATGATCACCATTATAGATGACTTTTTAAAAATGAAAAAAATAATGTTTTTACTCTTTTTAAAGAGTCTATAGGATAAGCTCTTTAGTTATAGGATATCTTAAAAAAATTCTGTGTTTAATGGAATTTATTAAGATAAAGTAATCAAGACAGCTTTTCCTACTACATAAGAGTTTGCACGTTAATTTTCATAACTTGTATTGTAATAGATTGCCTCCACAGCTTATTTGTTCCATGACCACCTGCTCAGTTCTGCTATGTTGCACCTAAATACCTTGAATCATTGTGTTAAATCATCTATGGAATCTTCTGAAATGGAATATATCTCAGAAAGAAAGCAAAGATTAGAAATGCAAATGATCTAATTGTTGCTTTGGGTGTTGTTATATTAACTTTTTCTTTCTTTAATTTACTTTGTAAGAGAAAATAAGATGATTTTGAATTATTCACCACATTTCCTTCCAATGTGAGCCTCTTTCTATTGTGATTAGACTTTTACATTAAGTGTTAATGCTTTTTACTAAGAAGCAGGTTAATTGTTCCATCTATTTTCAATTAGCTCTAATAGAGTGCATGTATAGCTGTGGAGTCTATTGTGCATGTCCTTATAGAAGTGAGGAAATGGAGTGAAAGCTATTATTTTTGATGTCCTGATAAATTATACTCCATATTATGTTAGATTAACAAAATGAATGACTAATGTTCCATGTATACATGAGCTGTGACAGCATTTTTGACTCTTAATAAATCTGAATACTGGCTGATAACCAATCCTTTTTATATTAAATGCAAATTAAATCTAGATTATTTCATTACCTTTAGTCACTGGCTTCTAAACACATTATACATACATACATATATATATGTGTATATGTGTGTGTATAACTTGTTGAGTTTTCAGCATTAATCAGGCAAGTTCTAAAATATTTAAATTTTTTTATCTTATGAGCACATATGTGCCAAATTTTATGCAAAGATATAGAATGAAATGCATAGTTCTTAGCTTACTGAGAAATGGAATGTGAACTTTTACATTTAGAATTGTGAAATACAGTTAATTGTTCAAAAACTTTTATGTGTGTATATATATAAATATAATTACATATATTTGTGCAAACATCTTGAAAAGCAATGAAAAGTCTAATTTTTAATGGTTGCTAAGAATTAGAAAATTAATAACTGTTTGGGAATGCTTACATTAGTTATAAAAGGCCAAATTTTTACTTGCCTTATTTTGTAGATAGTTTTAATTCAGGAACACCAATAAATCTAAAACATATCAAATAGTATTACTGGAAGACATGATCACATTTCTGTAAATATTGAGGTGTTTGTTTTCTATACATCTGCTAGGGTTTTGGTTCATTTTCAAACTGTGATTCAATCCTGAATTGATGATTTCAGCCCTAGTTTTGCCTTCTTTCCCTGTCAAAACAAAATTAAATGACCCCAGAAATACTAAACTTTTAAAAAATGCTAAAACTCTGGAAAGTGAAGGTCTTATACTGTTCTACAAAAAAGAAATTTTAGAGACATTCTCTAAAATAACTTCTTTGAATATTTCTAATCCAGATTAATGAATTAACTGCAGACTTCAGTAGTAAGGAGAGTTCTTTAAATTCATTTCGGCTACAATTTTCAAAATATATTTAATCATATAATCCATTTTTTAGATAACACCTATTGACTTTTTTTGAACTAGTATTCTTCAAAAAATCTTTGAAAATAACTTTATAGACTTGAGAATCAATAGAAATGATAAGTTAATAACAAATCACATCAAATTGTGTATTAACATTTGAATAGGGTAAAATCAGGTTAGAACTATTTTAGGTCAGCAAGATGCAAAGGAGAAAAAGCACATAGTTTTGACATCTTAAATGTCATTTGATAAAAACAAATATCTCCTTTGTGTAAAATGTCGTGTTAATAATGGAATGAAAGGAAGCTTCCTTACATGAAGTATTAGAATAGTAAAGAAAACATCAGTTTTAGTGATTAAACACTTAACCCACTGAGCCACCCAGGCCCGCCAACAGTTTTTTCTTTATTGTCATTTGTTCATCCAACCAAACTCATTTCCTATGAATATACCTCAAATGAGGCTTGTACTTACTCATGAAAATTCCTCAAATGTATTTTAGCAGTGTTTGTCTTAAAATTTTATTAGATATAAACATATGACAAAAATTAGAAGCAACTATAATTCCTCAAATTATAAAAATTGGCTTATTGAAAAACAAACTAAACTAGAAACTAAAAAAACTTTCTTTTAGTCTTGGCCTTTAATGAGCTATTCTGCAGCTCTGAATAATCTCTAGGAATATTACAATCATCCATAAAATGAAGAAAATATGGTTACATATTAAGTAAATTCCCCTATGTATTTTAAAACTTGTGTTTCAACCTTTATATAGCTGAACGCCTAAGGAGTTGGGTTCTTTTCTTAAACTGAAATATTTAGGATAGAAATCTAAAACTCCCATAGAATTATTCAATTAAAATAATGTTTCATGTCTTCATTTGGTAAACAAGTGCCTGAATTTTCGCTATGACCATCCAGAATAAAAACTATATTTTCCAGTTTTTCTTAAAGCTAGATATGGTCATATGACTAATTTCTGATCTACAATATTAAGATGCATGCAATTTGGGTATTGCTTTTAAAAAGGAGAATAATTGTGCTTTCCTTTTTTTCTTTTTTTCGGCAGGGGGTACTTCCTATTGGGTAGAATATTGAGGTGAGAACAGAAGTTGATCATCTTAATAATAATGGAATCTATAAGGAATAGCTTAGCAAAAGAGAACAGAAGTATGGACCTCCAACCTTATAATCACCATATCACATTTGGCTTTTTGTTTGGAGCATTACTGATACAAGAATAAACTTCTAGTTTCCTTAAACCATTGATAATTTGGTCTTTTTTTTAATGACAGGCTACATTTGTATAAGTTAGTGTAGTTTTAGATATAAAGTAAGCATAGGTAATAGGTACCTGCTATATATTTTCTTGTTTACTCACAACTCGCAGAGTATAATGTATAGGGAGTACAGTAATTGGTTTCATCATTTCAACATGCTGCAAAAAACATGAATCAAGTATGAAAGTTAATGACTAAATCATGAGGTAATTTATTTACATATCATTTTAAAATTTGCAAATTTACTTTTTTCGTGTCAGTTATTTTCTTTAACCTGAAATAAATATGTACGTTATTGTTATTATTGACCCTTCACACATAAGGAAACAGAACCTAGATGGTGAAGAGACTTTAGCCAACTTAACAGTAGTTGAATACCATGTTTATATATTCTTTAAGTATAATTACCAAAAAGAAAAATCCAGTATGGTTAAAATTGGGGGAAATGACAGACTTTAAAGCTATCATTTTCTGTCACCGAACCTAGTGAAATTACGTTTTAAGCTATACATTCACCTCTAACATTTTTCTCTCTTTTTATGATAGTACTTATTATCATTCTACTAATGAAACATAGATTAGAACATTTGTTATAGAACAATTTATTAGTTTAAATGAAACAGTATTAAAATTTTTTAACTCTGCTATACGGTCTTGCTTTTTGCAAGAACCTAATTTTATGATTATGGTAAAATCTTTAATTATAAAAAGAAAATATGAAATAAACGGAAGGAAATCCTATAAACAATGTTAAATAGGAATGAATTTGTCTTCTCAGGGTATTGTTTTCAGATGCCCTTGTAGGCAACTTAATCATTTTCTCTTATTTTTTCCTAACATTCTTTATTATTAAGATTGTTTGGGTTGTGTATGTTTTATTTTGTAAGAGTTCAACCATATTCAAAACAAACAAAAAAGGACTAGCCTAGTGAACTCAATGTACTCATTATCCTGCTGCAACAATTATTACCACAGCTGAATTGAACTATGCCCTCATCAACTTCATCCTCACCACATAATATTTCAAACCAAATTTCAGGCACGATGGCATTTTATTGGTAAATATTTTGGTGAAACCCTCTAAAGATAAACCTCTTTTTAAATGTCTCAATAATATCATTATTAAATCTAAAACTAACAAATATAATTGATTTTTATGCCCTATTTCCCCAGCCAAGTCATGTTTAAGGCAGTGTTTCTCAAATACTAATGTGTATAAAAATCACCTGAAGACCTTATTAAAAATGCACATTTTGATTTAGGAGTTCTGCAGTGGGATATGAAAATCCCCCATGTGATTCTCACATGGGATATGAAATTCCTCTATGTGATGGAAAAATCCTCCATGTGTAAGGAGCAAGGATACTGCTCCTTATCACACTTTGACTTTGGAAATTATAAGTATAAAAAATTCCCATGTGCCCTTCATACAGACTTCCTAATTTTCAATATTTTACTGTAGTTGCCGTCTCTTTTCATTTCTCTCTCTTATTTTCTCTCCATACATTTTTATATTTTTCTGAAACATATAAGAAATCAGACAATCCATGATAACCCTTAAAATACCTACTGTTCAGTTCTTGAAAACCAGGATACTCCTTACATAATCATCGAAATCAACTCCTTACATAATAATACCTATCAAAATCAGAAAATTAACGCTGATAAAGTACTAACTTTTGAAGAGACCCCATTCACTTCTGGTGCAAGATTATATCCAAGGTCACAGGTTGTATTTAAATGTCATGGCTCTTTATTTAACTTCTTCAATCTGGAAATGTTCTTCAGTCTTCCCTTGTTCGTTCTTGTATTTGTCTTGGATACTTTGAAAGAGTACAGGCTAGTTACTTTGTAGACTATTACTCATATTGTGTTCCATGATTAGACTGGATATGGATTTGGGCAGTAATACCATAGAAGTGATGCTTCTCTGTTATACAGTGTGTATCAAGAGTCACTCAATGACCATGTACCACATTGCTCATGATATTAGTTTCAATTATTTGGTTAGTGTGTTGTCTACAAGGTATCCACACTTTAAAGTTAATTATAAATATTTTCTGTGGGGTGACAGTTTGAGCATATATAAGTGTTCTGTTTCTCACAAAATATATGCCAAATAATTTTAGGGATAATTTTACACCAGAAAATTTATTTTGATTCTTGCATGAATCTATTATTACCATGATGGTTATCTGATGGTGGTTTTCTAATTCAGTCATTTCTCCATCTTACTAGTTGACATTATACTGACATTTAGAATCTTTGTTTCTTTGTTTCTGCTTTTTTTTTGTGAGTATGGACTCCTAAATTCCTCTTATTATTTAATAATATATAATCCTTCACTTATTATTATTTCTTTTAATGCTCAAATTTCCCAGATTTAGTTAGTTCCTATCTCCACCTGACCCGCCCCATCATTCTTAGAATATTTTCCTACTTTCTGCACAATAAGATATTCCAGGGTCACCACCTCACATTATACTTATTCCAGCTCTGCAATCAGCCACTTATTTCCAAGAATCTCTAGTTCTATAGCTAAGGACTATGTGTGCTCTTTGCTTGTCATTGATTATATGTCCTCAATAAATACTGGCAGAATTAAAAGTGTTGAAAAGCAATTATTTCGGTGTAATTGTTGATTAATATACATAAAATGTTAATTTTATATATTATTTATATTTTTAAATAACAATATCTTATGTAAATGATATCATTTATAATTATTATTTAAAATGTATGTATTATTTAAATGTGGAAACACCCTATAACAGCTATGAGGAGAAAATGAAGTATATTATTTTTAATAAGCAAAGGAAACTAGCTATACACTGTTGACAGAAACTAAATTTTTGAGACATGATTGTATTTTTAATTACAGTAGATAAATCTATAATCTGAAAAATAGGTTCTTACAGATTTTCCATCTGCTTATCATAAAGTAATGTCTGTGTTAATGATGAGTAATTAAAGAATTGCATCCCGTCACATTGAGTTAAACATTTTCATAAGAAAAAAAGCTATTAAAATTAATCCAAATGACCAACATAATCGTTTAAAAGAAATACATGCTTTAATTTGTTAAACTCTAACCTTTTCTTTTTTTTTTTTTTTTTTTTTTTTTTTTTTAAAGATTTTATTTATTTATTTGACACAGAGAGAGAGATCAGATCACAAGTAGGCAGAGAGACAGGCTGAGAGAGAGGAGGAAGCAGGCTCCCTGCCGAGCAAGGAGCCCGATGCGGGCCTCGATCCCAGGACCCTGAGATCATGACCTGAGCTGAAGGCAGAGGCTTTAACCCACTGAGCCACCCAGGCGCCCTAACCTTTTCTATATTAGAAAAATACTTTGACACAAACACTTTACAAATGTCAGCAGAAAATCTATACTTTATTTCTTCACATTGGTTTTGTGACATTGTGTTTACTGATATTCGACAAGGGATAAGTTGGGACTGATTTCTTCTGCCACTGCTCTTTTCTGTTGTATTATGGGAAATTAAAGGGCTGAAATGAATTGAATCCCTTACAACCCCATAGTCACTCATGTGGGCAGACCTATGAGAGGTAAAACCTATGTGCTCTCTGGGTCTTTAAGGTCAATAGAAACTTTAGGAATAGAACATTTGAAGAACAATTGAAGCAATTATCAAAAATTTGAAGTCTGTGAAGAAGACAGGTGTTTCATTCATTCTTCATAAAAATGATTTCAAAATAAAAGTGGATTTTCTCTCTTGCATGAGATATCATGAGCCTACTACTAGGCTTTCCCTAGATAAGATGCATCCAAAATTAATATCAAATTCTAGCCATCATCACTGTAGATCATGAAAATCTTAAGGGAGCTCAAAGAGGATTCAAATATACTATTTTTTATTTGCATATGTGACACATGATGTTATATTAGCTTAAGGTTTATAACAGAGTAATTCAACATTTCTATACATAATGTAATGTACATTATACATCACAAATGTAGCTACCATCTGTCACCATACAATAAATACTATTATAGTATCATTGACTGTATTCTCTATGATGTACCTTTTATTCCTGTGATTTACTCATTCCATAATTGGCTCCTATATCTACCACTCCCCTTTACCCATTTTGCTCATCCCCCTACCATCCTTCCTTCCAGGGACCATCAGTTTGTTCTCTGTATTTATAGGTCTTACTCTGCTTCTTAGGTTTCTGTATTCATTTGTTTTGTTTTTTTAAGATTCCACATATGAGTGAAATCATACAGTATTTGTCTTCCTCAGTGTGACTTACTTCACTTAGCATAATACCCTCTAGGTTCATCCATGTTTTTGCATATGACTAGATCTCATCCATTTTTATGGCTGCATACTAGTCCATTGTATATTAAAATATTTTTATTTTCTTTTAAATTTTAACTTTATTTTTTAAATTTTCAACAAATTTCATTATCTAGATGCAAAATAAACAAGAACATTTTTTACTTGATGCATATTTGAGAATACATGGTTCTAAAAGATCTATATAAAACATTCCATCCAAGAAAAGTAGAATATACATTTTCCTCCAGTACACACAGAATTCCCTGGTTAAGTCACACAAAAAGAGACATAATGAATATTACAATTTTAAGTAGACTGAAATCATACCAAGTATAATTTCCAACCACAGTGGTACAAAACTAAAGATCAACAATAAAGCAAAGCTAGAAAATCTACAATGTAAATATTTAATATGTAAATATTACACAATACACTACTGTACAAGCAATTAACTAATAAGAAATCAAACAGTAAATCAAAATATGTCTTAAAAGAAAAGAAAAAGAAAACACAGTATTCCAAAGCCTATGGGATGCAGCAATAGCAGATTAGTTAGAGTGAAATTTATGCTATAAATTCTTGTACTAAGAAAAAAATGTGCAAATAAACAAGATTACACCACATAGAAAAAGAAGAAACCTAGCTGAGATTTATTAGAGGAAGGAAATAACAAAGAAAAATCAGAAATAAATAGGACACCAGAATAAATAATAGCATAACTTTGAAAGTAATGACTAGTTTAAGAAAAAAATGGCGATGCTTTAACTACATTACTTAAAAAAAGACAGAACACTCAAAAACTAAAATGAGAAATGGAAGAGGAAACAATAGAAGAGATATCACAGAAATGCATAATATGATAGCAAATTACTATAAACAATTATATACTAACAAATAAGATAACTTAGGAAAAAAACCAAATAATTCCCAAAAACATACAAGTTACCAAGATTGAATCATGAATCTTGAATCCAAGAAATAGGAAATATTGTTAGACCAATAAAAGGAATGAAAGTTGAAAATCTCCCAGCACAGGAAAGCCCAAGACTACATAGTTTCATTTGGTGAATTCTGCCAAATATTAAAAAAGAAAAAAGAAAGAAAAATGAATGACAAAATGCCAGGACAGAGAAATTATCCCAAATGAAAGAAGGTAAAGTCCCACCCAGATATCTAAGCAAAACAGATATAAGTAACACGCCTAGTGGAGAATTTAAAGCAACAATCATAAGGATACTCACTGGGCTTGAGAAAAGAATGGAAGGCATCAGTGAGACGCTTACCACAGAGATAAAAGAGTTAAAAAAAATCTAAAGAATGCAGTAAATGAGATGGAAACAGGATTGATATGATGGACAGCAGGCTAGAAGAAACAGAGAAACAAATTAGTAACCTTGAAGATAATGGAAGATAATGAAGCTGAACAAAAGAGAGGAAGAAGAATTATGCAACATGAGAATAGAGTTTGGAAATTCAATGACCCCATCAAATGTAATAACATTCATATTATAGGAGTCCCAGAAGAACAGAGAGAAAAGGGGGCAATTTATTTCAAGAGATAATAGCAGAAAACTTCCCTAATCTGGGAAGGAAACACATCCAGATCCAGGAGGCACAGGGAGCTCCCATCAAAAGCAGGCCAACACCAGGACACACTGTAATTAAATTAGCAAAATATAGTGATAGAGAAAAAAATCTTAAAAGCAGCAAGACAAAAGAAGTCCTTAACTTACAAGGGAAAACCCATAAGGCTAGCTGGAGATTTCTCAATAAAAACTTGGTAAACCAGAAGAGTCTGGCATGATTTATTCAACATGCTGAATGGAACCTGCAGCCAAACATACTCTAGCCAGCAGGGCTATTATTCAGAATAGAAGGAGAGATAGAGTTCCCCAACCAAACAAAAACTAAAGGAGTTTGTGACCACTAAATCAGCCCCACAAGAAATATTAAAGGGCTCTTTGAGAGCAAAGGAGAGATCAAAAGATACAAAGCAAAAAAGGACCAGAGAATACCTCCAGAAACAATGACAAAACAAGTAATGTCAATAGACATGTATATATCAATAATTACTTTGAATGTAAGTGGACTAAATAAATGCTCCAATCAAAAGGGGATCAGAATGAATTAAAAAAAAAAACAAAAGCAAGATCCACCTATATGCTGCCTACAAGAGACTCAATCTAGACCTATAGACACTTTCAGATTGAAAATGAGGAGATGGAGAAACATTTATCATGCAGATGGATGTCAAAAGAAAGATGGAGTAGCAATACTTTATCAGACAAACTAGACTTTTTGTTCTTACATTGTTTTTATCCTGCTTTGGTATCATAGTAATGCTGGCCTCAGAATGATTCTGAATATGTTCCCTTTATTCCATTATTTGTAAGATTTTGATCAAATATTTTTAAATTATGGGAAAATCCAATATAAAAGAAGTAATGTATTTAATCAATGTAGGGAAAATTTAACCTGGATAGAATGGAGAATAATGGATTTATATTTACTTCAAGGGTCATATAAATTCAGTTAATTTTTGGTGAAAATCTAAATTGTTACAACTTATTTTATGAAGGTAAATGTAGTAATATATCTCAATCAAACTGAAGAATATATAGTTCTTTAATGCAGAATTTTAATAGCTAGAAATATGCCATTTGTATGTACTTGCAAAGTATGCTGTCATATGTCTTAAGATGTTCATTGCAATATATTTTGAGTAGCAGAAAAACTAATTTCATTTTCATGGAACTGATTAAATAAATTTTGTTTTATCAATATAAAGAAATGATATGTGGGTAGTAAAAATAAAGTCATTGTAATAGCCCTTAAAAGAAAAATTTCCAAAATATGTAATACTTATTATCGATAAGAGCAAGATGTGGAATGATGTATTAAATTTGCTTCTGTATGAAAAATAGATGCACATTATGAAATATTTGAGTTGTATGTATAACTTTAAAAGGGTCTGGATAGTGATTACCTTTGTAAAGAAAAACTGACATGGGAGGGAGGAATTTACTTTTTATTATGCATAATTGTCCATATACAGTTTTCTAACTGGATAACTTCTTATAAAAACAATAGTTTCAAATAAATTCAAATGATAGAATGATTTTCAGGCAAAAGGTGTTGCCAAGTGTTTGAATGAGAACTGAAATAAATAATGTAAAGTTCTGAATATTGAATTGGTTTGATGGAGTTTTATGTTCATATTTTAAGAAAAGAATATATTGTGTTAGAAACAAGTATTGTACAGTACATAAAGTTTCATTTATACTGCATCTGAAACTAATGATGTGTTGGCTAATGAATTTAAGTAAAAAAATAAAGATGCTTTCTACACAGAAAAAAAATATTTTAAAACCAGTAAAAAAATAAAAATGTTTCGGGCGCCTGGGTGGCTCAGTGGGTTAAAGCCTCTGCTTTCGGCTCAGGTCATGATCTCAGCGTCCTGGGATCCACGCCTGCATCGGGCTCTCTGCTCAGTAGGGAGCCTGCTTCCTCCTCTCCCTGTCTCTCTGCCTGCCTCTCTGCCTACTTGTAATCTCTCTCTCTGTGTCAAATAAATAAATAAAATCTTTAAAAAAATGTCTCATTAAAAAAAAAATCATAGTTCAGGGGCACCTGAGTGGCTCAGTTCGTTAAGCATCTGCCTTTGGCTCAGGTCATGATCCCAGGGTCTTGGACTACCTGCTCAGCGAGAGTCTGCTTGTTCCTCTCTCTCTTTCTCATTCTCCCTCTGTCCTTCCCTCTGCTTGTGCCCTCTCTCTCACAAATAAATAAAATCTTTAAAAAAAACATAGTTTATATACTTGCAAAATAATAACCAGAATAATGGATAATTAAAAATATGCACAGTATATGAATTAGATGTAAATCTATAGCAAAAAATATATTTGGATTATCAAATAGTTTATATACTTGCAAAATAATAACCAGAATAATGGATAATTTAAAATATGCACAGTATATGAATTAGATGTAAATCTATAGCAAAAAATATATTTGGATTATCATTTTTAGATGGTTGCTTCAAATGTAATAATTAGATTCAAAGAATACAATTGAAAATGGAAATGTGCTAGATTATTCACAATTAGGTATTACTTTGTTTTATGGACCCAAATGCATTAGCATTTTGTCTAATTCCTGTTAAGGTCAAAACATATGGATTAGCTCAAGTTAATAAATAAATTCTATTGACATTAGAATTTTGTCATAGATTGACTAATTTTGCTGAAGATACAAGCTTTTATTTGTTCTATTGCCTCGAGGTTTCCAATGTTACGTGCATATTCCCCTCTACCTTTCCCAAACACATACCAATACACATAGGAATATTTCAAATAGTAAGTTGCCAGGTATATGAAAGCAGGACATATTGTACTTTGTTAATTAAGTAAAGGCTATTATCTAATCCATATGCTTCTCAATCAAATAGTGGTCCTTCATATATATGCTAAAATATAATTATTTTGTAATAAAGATTAGTGAATTTCAATTAATATTTTAAAAATATATATAAATTTTATATTTATAGAAATTTTAAATTGATTCAATCACCTACTCTGAAGTTTGCTTGATGTAGTTTGTTATGTGTATTGAACCATGTTCTTATGGAGTAGCTCAAAGAAATGGTGGACAAAAATGGATTGAGTAAATAAAATGGTGACATGCATAATTCACATATTAATGTACATTTATTTAATTCAATTTCTTATTTTCACCTGAAAAATAAATGTTCATGCCTTCTTTGGGCAGTGGGGAACTCCTGACCATTATAGTATTAGAACTCAGCTGCATTTTGTTTCAGGTCCAGAGGACAAGAGCTATGGAAGAGCATTTCTGGGAAAATGGATGTGTGAGTCCTAAGAACTGATGTTTGAAGTTCGGGTCATGCTAGCTGTGTCTACTCTGGATCCCAAGTGAAAGAGGTACAGATCCATTTTATAGTGGGCGATATGTGTCTGTGTATGTGTGATTACATACCTTGTAAGTTACATATCTTATAAATCATGGATAAGGCTCATGGGGTTGGTCCTCTTGCCCAGGTCTGAGCACAGGCATGATAAAATATATACATATCTTAGAAATCTGGTTCTGAAATATTATGCCATTTTTATATCTATGAATAGTAATGACTTAATGAAATGATAACTTTAATATGTGACTATTGAACTTTTACTTGATTCAAATTTTAGTGTTCTGTACATTAACTATATGCATGTTAAAGTCCTAGGAAATGAGTCATTTGGATGTTATAAATGCCATGTTCAAAAATATCACCTCTTGTTAGCCTGCTGCTTTTTAGGAAATTTTTTTCTGGGTTATATGCTGATGCTAATTTTTAAAATGACATGGATCAATGACCAAAGAATTTAAGTATTTATTTCCCTGGATATATATTATCCTATTGCTTAGTAGATGTCAATGATATGATACTTACACCTTTCTGATTAAGCGCCTGTTGAACTTTAGATTGCAATAATCAAAGACTTGTTCAATTTAAATTTTAGATTATTTAAGAAGTCTTCAGCAAAAAAGACATTATAATATGTGATGATTACTGTAGATGTTGGGAAAGAGGCTGTTAAATCCAGTGGGAATGTTCATCAGCATACTGTAATCAGCAACTAGAGAGAATGCTTAATTACAGTTATTTAGGTGACAAGTTGATGCAGTGTAGTGGTGTTGAAAGCAGAAAAGGATGCCTGGATTAACACTTGCAACATGTAAGAGGAAATGAAAACACATCAATATCAAATAAGGATTTCATTATATGACTGTTCATATTAATTTCTCCTATTCTATAAATTCAAATGCAATTCTTGCTATTACTTGCTTAAATATTTCTGTGAGAAACCACAGTATTTTGTATGAGAAGTAAAATCTTAGATATTAAAGGAGTCTTATTTTATTTTATTTTAATGACTTATCTAGTATTTAGTCATTACAAAATAACGTCTATTTGGGTGCCTGGGTGGCTCAGTTGATTAAGCGACTGCCTTTGGCTCAGGTCATGATCCCGGAGTCCCGGAATCGAGTCCCACATCAGGCTCCCAGCTCCATGGGGAGTCTGCTTCTCTCTCTGACCTTCTCCCCTCTCATGCTCTCTCTCACTCTCTCTCTCTCTCAAATAAATAAATAAAATCTTAAAAAAAACTAACATCGATTTGACTACTCACTACCTTACTTCAACTTCTTGGCAGTATAGAACACATGCAATTATTTCTGATTTGTTAAAGAAGACTTTATTATAATCTGTGTATTTAAAAGAAGAACTCTTTAAAGTTCTTGGTCATTTATCATTCATATTATTTGTAAGTCAGTTTTATAAATCTAATTACTATTAGTTTCTTATAATAGCTGCTATAACATAGTACTTCAAACTGTGCAGCTGGAACACACACACACACACACACACACACACACACACACACTCATCCTCAGTTCTGGAGGCCATATGTCTGAAGGTGTTGACGGGCTGCAATTCCACTAACTCTAGGAAAGATTTTATTCATTGCCTTTTCCAGCTTCTGGGGGCTGTCAGCATTCCTGGCCTTGTAGCCGCATCACTCCAATCTCTGACGTTGTGGTCACATTGCCTCCTTGCCTTCTTTTTGTGTCTCTTATAGGACACTTGACATTTCTCACAAGATCCTTGATATTAACTTTAGGACCCACCAGCTAATCCAGGATGATCTCCTCTCTCAAGATCCTTAACTGAATTAAATCCATCAATACTGTTTTATCCTATAAGCTAGTGTCCATACATTTCAGGGTTTAGGAGATGGACATATCTTTTGGGCCATGAATCATCCCACTAAACTGGCTAATCTTACAATAGTATAATTGACATTTATTTTTTATTAGAAATAAAAGAATTTTGAAAGCAAATTCTAATAAAATAAGACAGATTAATTAACTGAATATGATGTACTTTTAGAAGTCATATTAGTCATGTCACATGTTTTGATATTGAGAATGAATGCTAATATGAAGTATATTTCTGGGTTACAGTCAATTTCTGTAATGGTAAGTTTTATTTTAACAGAATATTTCTTGATCAAATGAAAGTATATTTTTTCTTTAATTGTTATGCTTCATCCTTACTGATATAAAAATGGATGTTTTATTTTTGCTAAGTGGGCGTATAATTATTTTGCCTTCTATGAGCCAGTGGAGTAGTGGACAAGAAAATAAAACTCTGCGGTTATTTGGAATCCAGTAAATTAAACATAACAGGAAACAACAATGTAATATTGCAAAGTTTGAACACATACATACTTATGTATAATTATTATATATTTAATCTTGTTTAACAAAATAGATGAGAGAAAATTGTAGTCTTGTTTCAGATGGCATGTTAGGCAAAGTTTTAGGGAGTATGTAGTTTTTGAAAAGGGTTTCTCAAGATGAGTAAGAGTGACAAAATTCTAGGTAGAAGGAGATAGTGAAAGGAATTGACTCATAATGATATCCAATTGCGTATAGTAAAGGAGTGGCAATAGAATGACCATAGTGAGATTTCTCATGCCTTTCTATGAAACTTAGACTTTAGAGTGACAAGGGAAAGTCAATAAACATGTAAAAGGAAAAGAGTGTGACCATATTATTTGTATTTTGATGGGATTATTTGGAGAAAGTGTACAGCATGAGTTAAGGTAGTAAAGGATTGGGGTAAGGAGAAACGCTTATTGATACATTCCTTTTTTTCTTGTTAATTGAAATATAGTTGACATACAATATTATATTAGTTTCAGGTGTATAACAACAATTCAACAATTGCATAGATTATGAAATGTTCACCACTGTAAGTGTAGTTACATCTGTCATCTACAAAGTTATTACAATATTATTGACTATATTCCCTATGCTATATGATTATGTAGATCTGATGAAAGCTTCACTTACCTCTGAAACCCTATGCGCCTTTACTCATACGCTTACTTTTCCTTAGCATGCCCTTTCTGTTCTTCTTTACCTGTACTGTTTTCTGGATCCTTTTTTCTTGTTTCAAGTCAGCTCACCTTCCATTATATCTCCTCCTTCAGTACTTTAGGAGCATATCACTAAAAAAATACTTGGTTGCATTGCATTAAAATATTCCCTTAGATTATACTATACCCACTCTCCAGACTATAAATACTGACAACGGCTAACACTTTTCTCATTTATCTTTACATTTCCAGCTTTTATTGCTGGCATTCAGTAGATACTTTTTTTTTTAAATGGAACTTACATGATTATTTACCTAGATATTTTTCACAAAATGGAAAGGCAAATCTTAGACTGGTAGTCGGTATTTACAAAACATGCATTGAATGGACTTGTAGTCATAATGTATATATAAACCTCTTTAAACTCAATATTAAGAAAATAGCAATTTGGAACAAAATGAGTGTTAATGGAGGAAGGTCAGTGGGGGTTGGGCTGGATGAGTGATGGGCATTAGGGAGGGCACTTGTTATGATGAGCACTGGGTGTTGTATGTAAGTGATGAATCACTGAATTCTATTCCAGAAACTAATATTTCATTGTAGGTTTACTAACTAGAATTTAAATTTAAAAAAAAAAAGAAAGAAAATAAGCAATTTGTAAAGCCAATGGGAAGAAAACTTGAATGGACATTTTAACAAAGAGTTAATACACAAAGCAAATAAAACATGAAAAGATGTCCAAAATCATGAGTCATCATAAAAAAATGACCATTAAAACTAAAACGCAAAATCTAGTACACTCAGTAGCATGGTTAAAATTAACATTGACAATACTAAGTATTGATGATGATATGAAAACTTTGCCTATTGCTGGCAGAAGTTAAAAATAGTATAGTAGCTTTAGAGATCTGTTTTTTATTTTTGATGAAGTCAGTAAGACAATTAACCATATGAACCAGCAATCCAACTCATAGGTAATTAAGAGAAAGCACGTTTACATAAAGACCTATACAACTTTACTCAATAACTGCAAATTTCCAAATATTATTGTATTAACAAATATGTGGTATATACATTAGATAGAATACTATTCAGCAATACAAAGGAATAATAAATCCCAACAATATAATGTGAATCTCATAAGCAGGATGTTAAATGAAAAAAAAATTCAGATACTAAAGGCCAAATACCACAGGAGTTCCTTTGTAGGAAATTCTAGAAAACCCAAAACTATAGTTACAGAAAGCAGCTCAGTGGTTAATTTTTAGAGTTGTAGTTATAAAACTTTAAGTATATTTAAAATACTCCCATAGGTTTGTTCTAAAGAGGTCAGTAATTTCTTTCAAACTTTATTCAGAATTGTGGAACTCTTATTAGCTGTAATTCCTACTGCGGGTAAGTTCAACGATTCATTATTCCCTCTGCTCTTTCATATTCAAAGACTAAACCATGGCAGAATATTAGCAGCATTGTTTCCCATTGCTTATTTTACCAAGAAGAATGAGTAGTCAGAAGAGTCAAATATTTATATGCCTTGGGGCAGATATTGATGGCTTGGATTTAAGAAACATAAATTCTTAGTTCCCTGTCAGTAATGGGATGGACCCAGCATGCATCTGGGTCTTCAATGACTTAGGTTATCAAATGATCACATTTTCAGTAAAACTAATTACTGTCAAGTAAATATTTTTCTGATAATTGTTATATTTTCTCTGCCCTAACTCTTTCTTACTACTCCCGGAAACATTTTAGAGTGATTTGTATTCCAAGTGAAATCTTGGAATACTTGGGTAACTAGGTGCTTAAAGCTATGGCATTAAACTAAACGGTTAATTATATTCTTTTTTAGTTATTTTAGTATATATTTAAACTATTCATTTTATCTATATCTTCTGATACATCAATTTCTGCCTCTCTGAGGAAGCTGTGAATCACAAGTACCTGTTTAAATTTGTAGGATATATTGATTTGGGAGAATGAATTGAAATGAAACCTCCTATTTATTGTATTTCTTATTATCTATAACCATTATGGAAACATCAGTCTCAACTGGGGTTTATGCTGCCTTTAGAAACTACAATTCTGCTTCAATAAAATCTTTTTTTTTACAACAGTGGAAATTCTAAATCTGATCATTTAGGAGATTTTTGCCTGCAAGAGTAGAAAAGCCTTGAGTCAAACTAGCTTTGTATTAAAGCAGTAGTTCCCAAAATATGGTCCTCAGAACAGCAACAACAGCATCACCAAGGAAATTGTAGTCATGCAAATTTTCTAGTCCCACCATAGACATAGTAACTCAGATATTTGTGGATTGAGAACAACGATTTTTGTTTTAACAAGCCCTTAAGATGATTTTGAGAATCTGCAATCAAAATATATTATTCAAAAAAGAGCAAATACAGAGATGGGGCAGGCTCCAGTTTGTGAAATAATAATTTAGGTTTTGTGGACATCATTTGGCAAAATAATTTGAAGTGAATGTTGGAAAACAATTTGATTTGGGAAAAATGAGCTTTTGCATAAGTAAGCAAGCTCATATTTTGAGGCAAAAACTGTTTTGCACTGGTTTGAAAATATTTCCTAAGGATACAAGAAGTTTTTGTTGTGGTGGTAGTGGTGATTTTCCTCTGTAGGCTTCTCTTCCTGCCAAACCTAAACTAAACTAAAATCCTGAAACAATTCATTGTCAAGTTGACACAAATGGTCTTTGTCCCTAACATTTAAATCATACTTAACTGGTCTCAATTTTCAATCCTTTCTCTGGTCATTTGCAATCAAAACTGGGGGATAGATTATTAATTCCACCTGAGAAATACATTGACTCTATAGGATCGGTTTTAAAAGTGGCAGAGTTTAAAGTAGATCTTTAGAGCTTATTGGTCAAAAATTCCAAACTTTTTCATATGGGCAAATTTCCTCTTCAGAGTTTGACTGTGGGTGCTTGTTTTCTACTGGCAATACCTTTACTGACCATCCACCTGATTTGTTTTCATTAGTTACTCAGTTGTTGCAGAAGAGGTGTTTTGTTTTTTGTTTTTTGTTATTTTTTTAAAGGTACGTATGTATTTTTAACACATTGTTTCTACAACTGTCATTTTCAAGAGACTCTCTCTGGCATGTGGGAGCACATACCTGTTTTATCTGTGAAGCTTTTTCTAGATATTTTCTGCTTTTGCTCTAAGTCTGTTTCATTTGTTCAGTTAGGAATTGGCAACGTGGAAATGGGGCTATTTACTAGTTTTTGCTTTCATATGAACTCCCCTATTTCTGGCTAAGGCCAATCACCAAAAATAAGGAGAAAACTAAGACTTCATCTGTTTCGGGATCTATTTCTCAGTGCTTTCTTAAGCTTTTATAAAGACTATTCTTGGTATCTGGATGTGAGAGAAACTTCAGATATTATGTGATTCTATTTTAATTGATGTCTGTTTCTTTCCAACTTGAGTTAAAGTATGCAAAAATCTCTTCTATTCATTTGTCCTTGGGAATGCCAGGCTTCAGAAAGAGAAGTGGGCAGCATATATAATGATTACCACCTTTATTGCTATTTTGGCATTTTCTATTTTTATCAATTTTATCATTAGATTTAGGAGATATGATTTATTATTCTTAAATCAACTGACATAATTTGTGGATTTAATGCAAAATAAAAAAAAATGTGAGCCCCTTTTTTCCCCCAAAATTAAGAATGTCAATATGACAACAACTCCACTTAGACTTAAATATTATGGTATCTTTCTTTTTTAAGATTTTATTTATTTATTTGAGAGAGGGAGCACAAGCAGGAGTACCAGAGGGAGAGGGAGAAGCCTGATGCAAGGCTCGATCCCAGGACCCTGGGATCATGACCTGAGCCAAAGGCAGACGCTTAATCATCTGAGCCTCTCAGGCGCCCCTCCACTTAGACTTAACTATGTATGATAAATTGACATATATTTTGTAATGCTTAGCAGGCAACCTTTTACTGTGAATTGCTGGACTGATATCAGTGCTTATAACTACCTACAGAAGCAAATCAGGATTACAGTTCTTTTCAGCAGTGTGCCAGGTTAGAATCGTCAGTTCTGTGCATCCTTAGACGTTGGAACATTAAAAGAACGTACTCCTATGTCTATTCTCCATCAGTGCTGCAGTTAGTAGAAATACCACCTGACTGTTGAGTTTTCTAGTCTTTATGCTAGAGTATTAGAAAAGTTTGTCTATATTTTTTCTATCTTTTTTTCTTGGTAGACGAGACATGTGAAGAGTTTATTGATTAGCCTGAAAACCCTATAACAATATATGCATTTCCTCTGTGGAGATATTCTTTCTCTCTCTTTAAAGGCCCATTTTGGTGGTGTACCCCTTTGGAGAGATCAACTCACTGACCCATACTAACTGTACCAAATCTCTTCATTTGATAAATATTAGAATGCAAAGTAATAGTAACTGTGAAAGAGGTTTATTTTTAGGTGTTTATTTTGTTTTGTTTTTTGTTTTGTTTTTAATTTTTTCCTGCTTAGAAACCTTCCATGACACTAACATCTACAGGATGAAGACCAAACTCGTTTGGGTGACTTATGAGGCCCTCCGTGGCCATGACTGCCAGTTCCTCTACTCTCTTCTCTGGCCACACCTCTTCTAACCTTAAACTCTGCACATGTTTAGCTCTCTTGCAATTCTTCAACATGATAGCTTGTTTCATGTCTTGGTATGTGCTGTTTCCCTGAACTATGATGCCCTTACCACCTACTCTAGGTTATCTTGGTGAAGTCTTCTTTCTCCTTTAGGTCCCCACTCATGATATCACCTTCTCCGTGAGGCCTGTCCCGATACTCACAGGCTTGGAAGCTCCTCCCCAGTGCAGTACCTTGTATACTGGTCCCTTGTGGCAGTGCTTATATTATGTCATATTTGGCTCTTTAAGGTTGTGTCTATATTTTCACTATACTGAGCTTTTTGTGGACAGGGGTCATGTCACTTTTCATTCCTTTACCTTTCACAATTAACACAGTGTCTTGCCTATAGTAGGCACTAAATACAAACTTGAGTAAAATGAATTGAGTGAAATTTTTAAAAGCTCATTGAGTGAAATAAAGAAATGTAATTTTAAAAAATAGTGTCTTTGACTCAAAAGCTGCACTAATAAAGAAATCGTGACTCATTACTAGAATCATTACTATAAACTCAAAAGAACAAGAAAAATAATTATAGAATAAACTTGATATGAAAAAATCTGAATTTAAAACAGACAAGGTAATATTATTACTCATTTCAGTTTGTAAAAAGTATACACAGAACCGTGATAAATTATATTTACTTAGTATTTCACAGTTTTCAAAGGATACTTATATACTTTATTTCATTTGTCTTTTTTTTTAAGAATCCACATATAAAAGAGATTATATAGTATTTGTTTTTATCTGTCTGACTTATTTCAGTTAGTGTAATGCCCTCAAGATCCATCCATGTTGTCACAAATGGCAAGATTTCATTCTTTTTTTAGGCTGAATACTATTTTAGGCAGAATAATGATTATCACAGTTTCTTTATTGATGGACACTTAGGTTGTTTCCATATCTTGACTATTGTGAATAATGCTGCAGTGCACATGGGGGTGTAGATATGTATTTGAATTTATGTTTTCATGTTCTTTGCATAAATAGTGGAATTGCTGGATCATATGGTAGCTCTATTTTTAATTTTTTTAAGGGCTGTCCATAATATTTTCCATTGACTGTACAGATTTATATTCCTACCAATGATGTACAGGGTTCTCTTTTCTCCACATCCTTACCAGCTCTTGTTATTTTTTGTCTTTCTGATAATAGTAATTATCAAATCAGTGTTTTGATTTGCATTTCCCTGATGATTAATGATGTTGAGTATCTTTTCATGTACCTGTTGGCCATCTGTATGTTTTTTTTAGGAAAAATGTCTATTCAGATCTTCTGCCCATTTTTCAATTGTATTGATTGAGGGTTTATGTTTTGTTTTGTTTGTTTTTGCTGTTGAGTTATATGAATTCTATATATATTTTGGATATTGGCCCTTTCTCGGATATATGATTTGCAAATATTTTCTCCCATTCTACCAAAAGGTAGTTTGCCTTTTCATTTTGTTGATGATTTCTTTTGTTGTGTAGAAGCTTTTCATTTGTCGTAGTCCCACTTGTTTGTTTTGCATTTGTTGCTTTTACTTTTAGTACCAGATTAAAAAATCATCACCAAGACTTTTGTCCATGAGTTTACTATGTATGGTTTCTTCTAAGGTTTTTATGGTTTCAGGTCTAAGTTTAAGTCTTTAATGCATTTTCAGTTAATTTTTGTGTTTGGCGTAAGGTGGTAATTGAGTTTCATTCTTATGTATGTGGCTATCAAGTTTTCGCAACACTATTTATTAGAGACTATCACTTGCCTATTATATATTCTTGTCTCATTTGTTTTATTTTTTAATTTTTTGTTTTATTTTATTTTTTTAATTCTTTAATCTCTTTGATCTTTATTTTAGTAGCAAAAATCCAAAAAAATAGGAAAATGTCATATGCTTTTATGATTATGGGAATAATTCTGTTGGATAGAGAAAAAAAATGATAAAGCAGAAGAGATAATGCACAGTTGCAATAGCCAAGTCTTTTTTGTTTGTTTGTTTGTTTTGTGGTTTTTTTATGCATTTTTTTAACATTTTAGTTTTATCTTATTTTCTTCAGTGTTCCAAGATTCATTGTTTATGCACCACACCCAGTGCTCCATGCAATATGTGCCCTCCTTAATACCCACCACCAGGCTCACCCATCCCCCCACTCCCTCCCCTCCAAAACCTTCAGTTTGTTTCTCAGAGTCCACAGTCTCTCATGCTTCATCTCCCCCTCTGATTTATCCCAATTCACTTTTCCTTTCCTTCTCCTAATGTCCTCCATGTTATTCCTTATGCTCCACAGGTAAGTGAAACCATATGATAATTGACTTTCTCTGCTTGACTTATTTTACTCAGCATAATCTCCTCCAGTCCCATTCATGTTGATACAAAAGTTGGGTATTTGCCCTTTCAGATGGCTGCGTAATATTCCTTTGTATATATGGACCACATCTTCTTTATCCATTCGTCTGTTGAAGGGCATCTTGGCTCTTTCCACAGTTTGGCGATTGTGGGCATTGCTGCTGTGAACATTGGGGTACATATGGCCCTTCTTTCCACTACCTCTGTATCTTTGGGGTAAATACCCAGTAGTGCAATTGCAGGGTCATAGGGTAGCTCTATTTTTAATTTTTTGAGGAATCTCCACACTGTTTTCCAAAGTGGTTGCACCAACTTGCATTCCCACTAACAGTGTAAGAGGGTTCCCCTTTTCCACTCCCTCTCCAACACTTGTTGTTTTGTGTCCTGCTAATTTTGGCCATTCTAACTGGTATAAGGTGGTATCTCAATGTGGTTTTGATTTGAATTTCCCTGATGGCTAATGATGATTAACATTTTTTCATGTGTCTGTTAAACATTTGTTTTTTTGTTTTTGTTTTTTTTAATGATTTTTATTTATTTATTTGACAGACAGAGAGAGAGATCACAAGTAGGCAGAGAGGAAGGCAGAGGGAGAGAGGGAAGCAGGCTCCCCGCTGAGCAGAGAGCCTGATGTGGGGCTCGATCCCAGGATCCTGAGATCATGACCTGAGCCGAAGGCAGAGGCTTAACCTATTGAGCCACCCAGGTTATCCATTTGGATGTTGTCTTTGGAGAAGTGTCTTTTCATGTCTTCTGCCCATTTTTTGACATGATTATCTGTGTTTTGGGTGTTGAGTGTGAGGAGTTCTTTATAGATCTTGGATATCAGCCCTTTGTCTAGCGTTATCTGTGAATATCTTCTCCTATTTTGTGGGTTGCCTCTTTGTTTTGCTGTCTGTTTCCTTTGCTCTGTACAAGTTTTTATCTTGATGACGTCCCAAAAGTTCATTTTTGCTACAAGATATTAATAAAAGAAATTGAAGATGACACAAATAAATGAAAAAGGAGGTCTTTCACCTCCTTGATTAAATTTATCCTTTGGTATTTTATTCTTTTTGGTGTAGAGAGAGTCTCCCTTTTTATTAACTTTACATCATCTCCATTTTGGATCATGCTTAATACTCCTTTCTAGTTACCATCTACTCCCCAACTGAATAAAATTTGGAGACTGCTAAGGTCCTCTCAAGCTTTCCTTTATATAGTTTCTCCTTCAGGGATGACTTCCATTAATATAGCTCTAATTATAACTCTGAATGTAAATAACAAGATGTACTTTGTACTTTTTAAATCAAATATGAATGCCTTTCTGTCATTTGAAACTTACTATTTTCAATACTAAACCTATTGTGTGAGATCACAGCTTTTTACACAGAGGAGAAATATTTGCAGAGAAATACAAATGCAAAACTGCATGTTATGTTTGACAAAATATGATGTCCTGTTTAATATAAAGAGTTTCATTTGCAATTCCAAAGTCAAAAAAAGCTGTATCTATTTTGTTTGGCAAAAACTGAAATCCTACCTCAGTCAACATATCCATTTGTTTGTTTGTTTGTTTGTTTTTGTTTTTTATTTTAGTTTTTATTTAAGTTCCAGTTAGTTAACATAGAGTGTAATATTAGCATCAGGTGTACAATACAGTGATTAAGCACTTCCATACAACACCAGGGGCTCATCATGGCAAATGCCGACCTTAATCCTCATGACCTATTTCCCCCACCCCACTGCCCACCTACCCTCTGGTAACCATCTGTTATTTTTCTGCAGTTAAGCGTTTCGACATATTCTTTTATAATTTTTATTCACCCCACTAAATATTCAGAAGATATTAATATAGTGATTTTAATATACTTTTGACTGTGATGCTGGCCCAGACCTCCTGGAAGTTATATAATAAGAGGATTATATTGTATTATCGCATGGTAGTGCATTGTATTATATATCCAAAGTCTGAACATTGATGAATTTTAAAATATATTTGGGCCCAAGGGTTTTGAAACTGGAATTACAGATCTCTGATATGTCATACTAATATAATAAACATATATCAAGAAAAACTGGACATAAACAGTAACTGCGACTATGCTATATAAATAGAGTAGAAATGTAATAATCTTGCTGAAATTGTAACAGTAGTGTTTATTTTGTTAACACGGTCAAAATTTGGGAGAAAAAAACATCAGTTCATACAATACTCTGGCAATGTGATAATGAGTGGAAATTTGAGAAAATTATAGTTATGTTTTAATTTATAAACAAAGTACTCATTGGTTTGGGTAAACAAAACCTATAGCCACATGTGCGTGGAGGTGCCTTTGGTGAAAGAGGCTGCCCTGTGTTCATACAGCAAAGACTTTGAAAATGCAGAGAAGCTGGGCAGAGTAGGCACCTCTAAAAGGCCAAAAAGGAAGTTATTTGATCTCCTCCCACAGTGTGACATTATTGAGTGGTGTGACACTGGAGATTTTATAATAAGTGACTCAGGGAGCAAGTATTTGAAGTAGCCAGCATCTCATAGGGCCACAGGAGAGAGAATGTGGGCCAAACCTGAAATCATAGTTTGACTAGAAAAATCATTTAACAGCATGAAAAAGGCAAGAATGGAAAGACCCACAAGCTACTGAAATACACTCAAAAGTTCAAACTTTTCATGCCATTGAAGAACTGAGACTTGTTAGCTTCATAAATCACTTACAGATTTAATTGTGTTCATTATTCATTGAATTAATTTTTATAGTTAAGGAACAAACTACATAGCCTCTATTTCATATATTCAGAAGTTTTCCAGATACATGGATGAAGTCATGCTTGTATAGGAAGAGGTGGAAAAGATGCATATGGCAGTCTATAATTTTCCCTGAAAATAATTAGACGTAAAAATGTGTTAGGGATACATTTACAGAAGGTAACTCAATGGATGACTATGAATAATTTTAACTTCGAGCCAATAACGCAAAAAAAAAAAGCCTGATATTTATACCTAAGATAACACATTTTAAAATCACTTTTTCATTTTTGTCCACGGGGCATAAAAAACTGAGGGGCTTAAATTAGTATGTTTTCTTGTTTTAAAGGAACCCCAGTTNGCCTGATATTTATACCTAAGATAACACATTTTAAAATCACTTTTTCATTTTTGTCCATGGGGCATAAAAAACTGAGGGGCTTAAATTAGTATGTTTTCTTGTTTTAAAGGAACCCCAGTTTCTACCCATCTATTTGCCACTGCTCTTCAGAGATGTATCCTTAAATAAAAGACATTTGCAAAGCACAAAACAGAATGTTTTAGGATTCAGGAGATCCTAGATAATTTTTAAAAGTGTATGTGAGAATGTAAAAAAAATAAATAACAGTACATGGAGTTTATTTGCTAATATTTTTAGAGTAGGATTTCTAGGGAAAGAGAAATTTTGGTAGGCATTAAATTCTTTCTACTGGGGAAAAATAAGCTAGTTTCCCAATCTATTGCAACATTACGTACTTGTCTTCCATTTATTTCATGGCTATTACATTTTTAAATAAAATGCCTTTCAAAGGAAAGAACACTATATAACCTCTCCATGACAAAAATAAAAGGGGGACGGACAACACATCATAGGCCAACGTTGCCACAGAGGGAAGATTAAATGCAATAGCCATATGAAGAAAACATCTCTCTCCTTTCACATCTGATATCCACAATTAGACATCTGAGTCTGGAAATTGATTCCAATATATGTTTTTAATAAATATTTATGTTATTCCCATTTATATAAGAAGGTGAGAAAAGTTGCCCTTCCTCCTCCTACCTACTAAAAGAAATGACTGTTAATTTTTTAATAGGAAATTATTTTATTTTTTTTCTGATATAACAGTAAAGTCTAAGCTATTTGGTAAGAATATTTTTTAAGCTAGATTGAATTATGTTCTTTTGTTTTTAGCAGTTTGTGGGTAAAAATTTAGGGAATTGTTTTAAAAAGGTAATGTAAATATTTGTAAAGTCAGTGAACACCAAAAGTCATTGTTTACCTATAATATCAATGGGATAGATCCTATCATATTATAATGGATTTATTGTCCACAAATATGATTCTATTTACTTTCAAAGTAGAGGGCATTTATTATGAGGGTACCCTATTACAATTTTTTATGCTGTGAAAATATTTATGTAGATGTAATTTATGAATTAACTTCTGTTACATGATTTTTTAAGGCTTTGGGTTATTTAAAATTTCAGCATAATTCTTTGAATAGAGTTGCTTCAGACTTAATATTTTCAATTTATTGTCTTATTTATAAAAAAGATATATACATAAACATATAATTGAATACATTGTTGCTATTTTTATTTGAGAAATTATGTTAGTTCAGTTAAGAATAAAAAAATTAATGTTTATATTTTACCTTCTCTTAAATGCTCTTCACTGATGCTCTTTCTTTCTTTATGTAGATCTAAGTTTCTCCGCAAATAATTTCACTTCTTTCTAAAGGACTTTTAAATTTCTTGCATCAAATCTGCTGCCAACAAGTGCCTTAGTTTTTGTTTGTCTGAGAAAGTATTTCTCCTTCACTTTTGGTGGATAATTTTGCAGGATACAGAATCTGCATTGGTGGGGTTTTCCTCAACACTAAATATTTCATTCTGCTCACTTCTTGCTTGCATGATTGAGAAGTTAGTTGTAATGCTTATCTTTGTTCCTATGTGTGTTAAGATTTTTATAATGTTTCTTTCAGTATTTTTTTGTCTTTTATTTTCTGCAGTTAGTAAATGATATTCCACCATGTAGTTGTTTGTTTTAGCATTTTATCCTATTTTATTTTCTCTCGGATTGCTGGATCTGTGGTTTTGTGTCCAATGTTAACTTAGGAAAATTTTCCATCATGATTGTTTCAAATATTCTGTCTTTTTCTCTCTTTATTCTTCTGGTATTCCTATTACATGTATGTTGTCCCACAGTCCTTGGACATTTTGGTGAATTTGGTTTTTTGGTTTGTGTGTGTGTTTGTTGTCTTTGTTTTCTTTGTATTTCAGCTTTTTGAGGATTCCATTGCTATGTCCCATAGCTAAGAGATTCTTCCCTTATGCATGTCCAATCTACCATTAAGCCCATCAAAAGCATTTTTCATTTCCATTATAGTGTTTTTTTTATCTTAAACATTTTGGGAGGGTGCATCTTAGGAGTTCCATCTCTCTGTTTATAGTGCCTATCTATTCCAAGTTGCTATCTGCTTTATCCATTACAGTTCTCCTTAGGATATTAATCGTAGTTGTTTTAAATTTCCTAGTTTGATACTTTCAGTACTTTTGTCATATCTGGTTCTGATGCTTGCTTTGTATTCTCAAATGGTGATTTTTCCCTTTTGTTATGGCTTCTGATTTTTTCTTGTTAGCCAGACATGATATATCAGGTAAAAGAGAACAGTTTTAGTAATGTGGTGAGGTGTGCAGAGAGGATAAGCAATCTAAAATAGTCCTTTAAGAAGGTCTCAGTCTTTTAGTCTGTGCCTTTGGACAGAATTGCACAAATGGTTCTCATTTTTTTTCTGCTCACTTAGGCTTGGGACATTATGGCTAGAGTGGGTGGGCTGGAGTGTTGGTTATTTTCTTTCCCTAGATGAAAGGCTAATGCTAGTTGAAGTTGGGGTTTCCCTTCCCCACAAAAGTCTGACTCTGATTATACTGCAGCACATTAGGCTCTGATTAACTGGTTTCATCTGAAAGCAGGTCTTGCTAAGACAGAGTTCTCCAGTGTATTTTAAATTGTTCATTCCTCCTTCTCCTTCAGGAAACCCAAGAGGACTTTTCTCTGACATTTACTGTGGGAACCTGGTTGAACTTCTCAGGGTAAATCTCATAATATTGTGGGGGCCCCTCCAGACTGGGTCCCCTGGAGTTTTTAACTCTTTGAGTTGTTCACAATGCTCCTCCAGTAAGAGTGGAAGAGGCAACTTCCAAGTTCTTCCCATGTCTGAGCTGAACTGAAAGTCTCATATCTGAATCAAATTCTGCTATTTATTTATTTTTGTCTCTTGGTTGTGGGTTGTTATTTTATTTTTCCATGTGTTTCATAGTATTTTTATGAAACTGGGTATCTCTTTTGGGACAGCAGCACAGATAAATAAATTTTTATACCTGCAAATGTATCTGTCTTTTCTTCTAGGCCTTTGGTGTGGTAGTTACAATTAGTCTACACGGCAGTATTTCTGAGTTCTGTGTGGTGGTGGTGGGCACTATAATTAACCTAAGTATACCTCAGCCTATGTATTTCTCAAGGCATAATTTATGATGAAGCTGGGGGCTGGCTTGGCGTAGGATTTTTCTCAGTATCTACTCCACTATCAACTTTAGGTCTTCCTTTTATATTGTATTTCTATTGGGATTATCTGTCAAGAAAAGAAAACACTCCCAGAAGTAAATACTGTAACTTTTTACCTGATACTTGCTACCTCGATGTTTAGGATGATTCTGATTAAGCCACAGTCTTATGCAGACACTGTGTCCCTGAAGTTCAGAGTTTTGGAGTTCCATGGGCTCTTATCCTTTCCTCATCTCTAGTAGTAGGCCCAGCACTTATTCCTACGGTCTCCCATTTAGTAGAGGATATTTTTCTGTTCTCTTTCTCCAGCAACATTGAACTTAGAGCTGTGTTATCAGAATGGAGTTTGTTGTCCTTTTCCCAAAAATAAAGGCTTGTTTTCTACGGGAGCTAAAGCAGAAGAGTCCTGGCAAGTTTTGTGTCCCTCACGTGCCCTTTGTTATTCTCCACTTCAGAGCATGCACTCTGATGGATGATGCTTTCTCTCTGGCCAATACTATTTGTGAGAATTTAGTAAAGAAGTCTTGAAAGACTACTACTGTGAAAAAAAGTCTTCAAGATTTTGCAAAGTCTCCCTAGGTGTGTAACATCCTAAGGCTCTACATTTTCTCACAAAAATGCTGAGGACACTGTTGAAAAGCCATTGAAGCTGAGATACCAGTGTAAGAACAAAAAGCCCTCTGGTAATGAGGAAAAGGTAAGAATAAGCGCGGAGCCCAGAACTGGATATGGGGACTGGAAGGCACAGGGTCAGAGGAGCCAATCCTCTGAGACTAAGAGACAGAGCGCCTACACAGGACGGGTTCAGTTAGACAGAAGTCCCTTGTCCCCACCATCATGGTAGCAATATGGATAAAAAGGAACTGTGATACCTCTAGGAGTGCTCTGTTGTCTCCATAGGTGTCCTTAATAGAGGGACAACACAAAAGGAAGTTCCACTCCAAGCCTCCACCAGGTTATCCTATCTGAAGTCTTCATAGCTGAGCCTAGCTCTGTCTGTTACAAGTAAGCAAATGTTCACATCCTGTATCTCATTGGGTGCTTGCCTTTCTGCAGGTCAATGACTGATTGGTAGTCTTGTCATCTCAACTTTTTGATAGTTTCAAGTAAAGTTATGAACTTGCTGGTTTCCTGGATTTTTATTTTTGTAAGATTGTGACACTCTTTCTAGCTCTATCTCTAAGTGAAATCCAGTCATTGTTTTAAAAAATTTGATCTGGCTTTTAAGACATACTTTTGGTGAGTGGGTTACTATAAGTTGCTCCTTGATAGCCTGAACAGGAAATCGTATAATTTTTTCCCCTCAATTATTTAATTTGCTGTAGATTCTTTCAACATTCACACTAATTTGTTTCTTCAGTTTTCAAATGATTTCATCAATAAAACATTTCTTTACCTTTGTCTCATTTGCAGGTTTTTTCTGTGATAAAGGTTTGGGGTAACTTGAAGGTATTTGCCTCTTCATGTATGTTATTTCTGACTCTGTTTCTCTTTCTGTCCCTGTCTCTCTCTTTCTCTCTTTATCTATGTATCTATCTATCTTTCTTTCTAACATCCATCCATATATATATTATACACATATATATGTTTTATATATATATATATATATATATATATATATATATATATATATATATATCTTATTTTGTTTTGCAAGTGAGCTCTAGCTACTGCTCCAAATGCTGGTTTTATTTTTCATACAACAAATGGGTCAATATGTGAATATTATAATATTGCTTTAGTTATTAATCCAACTTCAATAATTCGTAAACTTTCACTCTGTGGGTCAGATTAGCATGTTTTCCTAGAAGACAATTTCATGGAAAGCACAAAACTGTGTGTACCTTACTTGAATTTATGAGGGCTGTAGACTGAATGTCTGTGTCACCTCCCCTGCTCCCAAATTCATATACTGAAATTCTAATCTCCAGTATAGTGGAGATTTTTGGAGATGGGGCCTTTGGGAGATAACTAGGTCATGAGGGTGGAACCTTTATAGTGGGACTAATACCCTTATAAGGAGAGATAGGGAAGAGCTTCTCCCTTTCTTTTTCTCTCTCTCTCTCTCTTTCTCTCTCTTCATCATGTAGGGATACAACAGATCCTTTAAAAACCTTGAAAAGTGCCCTCACCAGACACTGGATCTGCTGGCACCTTGATCTTGGACTTCCCAGTCTCCAAAACTGAGAAACAAAATTCTATTGTTTAAGCCACACAGCTTATATTATTTTTGTTACAGCAGCCCAGACTAAGACAATTGGTATTGCATTTTGGATTTATAATTTGCTCTATCAACTTTGAGCTTGCAATAATCATGATATTGAAAAAGTGAACAGGAAAAAAAATTATGAGGCCATTTTGGAGGATAATTTAGTAAGAAGATTGTTCTCTTTGGCTTTGGGTTTTCTTCTATACTTCATTTACAACTTGTGAATTTAGAGATTGTTGAATTAATTTCTTAATCTAGCACTTAGTCTTGTATTTCCATAGTCTCCAGATGCATAGATTTCTTACTTCCAATAAGGAAGTATAATAATGAAACAAGAACAATATTCAGAAAGTGTTTTTGCTTCCCTAAGGTTGGAATGGATAAAGTTAGTATTATTATATTTCACATTCTTATGAAATATTCTGGCATCTGAGTAAATTTTTCAAATTCCAAGCAATTTGGGTCAATGTTCTTTAGCAGTTTCTGAGACTTTTCTGCTTATATCAACATTTTTAATTTCGTAAATTCACCAGCAGGCTCTGTCCATTAGAGTCAAGAAAAATCTTTCTATTCCCTTCATTTTTACATGTTGATAGATTTTAATTTAACCTATCTGCGAGGTTGTCATACTTTCTATAAGATCTCCTTTGATTCTTCATGCCAGTTTGTCAGCTGGTGATTCCAAACTGCTACACTGGGCTTGCAATCTTTAAAAAATTACTTGAGTTTGAGTTCTATTTTAACTTTCCACCGTCATTCTTCATGAAAGCTTTAAATGAAATATTGACACTTTCTATATTCATTTAAAATATTATATGCACCCTCTGCAGTTCTTCACATTTGTGCATGAAATAAATTCAAACATAGGGATATATAATTTTACAGATAATTCTTATCAGTTTGAGGTTTCCCTGACAACCTATTAGTCTTTGAAATATTTTATCCAATGCTATGATGTACTGTCAGAGAAGTGGGATTCGTTGCTTCCAAATTCGTTTGGGCAGAAATAGAACGTCATTGTACGCATTTATCATTTTTCACGCTCTCAGAATTTTGGTAAATGAAGTGCATCTGGGTCTTCTGTTGGGCCATCACAATTAGCACCTAAACAATATAAGTGTGATGCATTATTTATCAGGCTTCATAATGAATTATGTCTTTGTTTTATCTTTATGATAGTTGTGCCTGTCAAAAACTTTACCAACTTCAGTACTTAAAATCTATGAAAATCTGAGAGTACTGTTGAGGAGTTAAGGACTGTAGAGGAGTTACTACTGGGTATCTTTGATAGTAAGCTTAAACATGCAAGTCATCTTTTTTTTTTAACTAATACAGTCACCATTTAAATGATAAAAATGTATTATTTTATAAGAAGAAAGTTACATGCTTATAGGACTGTTTCAATTTTCTTCTACAGGGCTAGCAGCTAGTAGAGCGCTTTATGTACAGAATGGGCTTACATAACTATTGTTGAAATAAAAGTTTGAATAAATTATTGAATTTAGTTCATAGTATTTGAAAGATTACTTAAGTAATTATCCATGTTTCAGTTCCAGTTTTGATTTTTTTACTTAGTTCTTCATTAGTAAGATTAGAGTGTTGGATTCATTGGTTTTCAAAATAGCTCTTAAAATAAAAAGGTCAGTTATTTCATTTATTTTAGATGCTCCCAGAAATGTTTCTTATAATCCTGTTTTCTACCTTTTTTTTTCTTGGATTAGTAACATCAAGTTTATTTTTTTTTCTTATTGTACTGTGAATTAAAATAGAAACTTGGAAAATACCAGTCAGTGCCAAGTTAATATGCAGTTGAGTACAATTCTAAATTGATTATTGGTTCTCAGCTTGTTTTCTTGTTTTGAGTGATTTTTCAAATGAGGACTTAAGATACATGCTTTTCTCTATTTCACAACTCTGAATTTCATAATATCAACAGATAAAGTGCTCTGGCTAGATGATGGGGAATATATAAGTAGTTTAAGCAAGGATTGAAGTAGAAACTCATAACAAGTTGAGCATATTTAGGAATCTATAACATATAGCTTTATATGCTTTGATAAAAATTGAAAATAAAATTATAGAATTTCCAAAGGTCACCCTATTTGGGGGACAGTGCTGGATAGTAATTAAATGATAATATGGTACTGTCTGGTTCAAATTCATTAGTATTTATCATGGAATGAGAAGTGCAGTGTTACATTGAAAGATATAAATAATTTATTATAAATTATGATCATAATTTTTCTATAATATGAATAGGATAAAAGCTTATTATTTTAGAATTTCTCACATGTATCATTAAAGTAGATGGTATATTTAGGATTTAATACGTGGAACATATGCTGTATGCAATTTAAAGTTATTTCATATTTCAATTAACTAATGAGCTTATTGATATATATCATCTTTATAGAGTTATGGCAAAGCTGATCATTTCATTTTAATAAGTAATTAAACTTAATATGAAAACTTTCACTTAACTGCAAGTGTTCTTTAACTTTTTGAAAGATCATATGAAAGTATTATTTTGTCATTTGCTTTGGGATAAAAGTTATGAAATGAAATATACATTTTTTTCCAGTCTAACAAACAAGTTTAGTAATTTAGAGCAATTTCGGTTGCCTTTTCAGTTGCCTTTCAGAGTCCAAAATATGAGGAAATTAATAAAGAAGTATTATTTACCTCATGTAATTATTATTATTTTTTAAAGATTTATTTATTTATTTGACACAGAGAGAGATCAGATCACAAGTAGGCAGAGAGGCAGGCAGAGAGAGAGGAGGAAGCAGGCTCCCCTCTGAGCAGGGAGCCTGATGCGGGCCTCGATCCCAGGACCCTGAGATCGTGACCTGAGCTGAAGGCAAAGGCTTTAACCCACTGAGCCACCCAGGCGCTCATCTCATGCAATTATTTTTAAAACCTGATTCAAGCTGTTCATAATCATGTATTAGGATAAAGTATTTACCTACTATAACCCAATATTATTTATAGACTGATAATATACCTTGGTATGTATATATGTATTTTTAAATCAGAGGTTTCAAATATAGCTAGTATAAACTAAGGAAACTGGGATGCCTGGGTGGCTCAGTCGGTTAAGCGGCTGCCTTCAGCTGGGGTCGTTTTCCCAGGGTCGTGGGATCAAGTCCTGCATCGTGCTCCTTGCTCTGCCTGTTCTACCTGCAGCTCCCCCTGTTTGTGCTCTTTCTCTCTGACAAATAAATAAATAAAATCATAAAAAAAAATAAAGAAGTCGGGCACCTGGGTGGCTCAGTGGGTTAAAGCCTCTGCCTTCAGCTCAGATCATGATCTCAGGGTCCTGGGATCAAGGCCCGCATCGAGCTCCCTGCTCAGTGGGGAGCCTGCTTCCTCCTCTCTCTCTGCCTGCCTCTCTGCCTACTTGTGATCTCTCTCTCTCTCTCTGTGTCAAATAAATAAATAAAATCTTTAAAAAAAATAGAGAAGTTATCTTTTATTTATTCGTTAATTTATTGGCGAGAGAAAGAGGAAGCATGAACAAGGGGAGGGACAGAGGGAAGGAAGATTCTCTATCTAGCAGACTCCATCCTGAGTGCAGAACCCAAGGCAGGGCTTCATCCCTTACCCTGAGACTATGACCTAAGCCAAAACTGAGTTGGACAACCGAGCCAACCAGGTGCCTCTAAAGAAACTATCTTTTAAAAGAAAACGTGTCGTGGAGTTTAATTTAAAACAAAGTTCTTTGCATTAATGGTTACTTGGGTTTAGAAAATTAAAATGACTGAGAATAAATATGTAAAATGAATACCTCAAGATCTGTCACTAGAAAGTAAATACTAAGAATAGAATATAGATCCATTTTTAATAATAATATATATTTTTACAACTTTTTTCAATCCAAAGTAATATTTTCCTCTCAATATCTAGGTACATTGTTGTATACATAGACAGATGATATTGTTAATAATTATCTGTATATTGGGGTGCCTGAGTGGCTCAGTGGGTTAAAGCCTCTGCCTTCGGCTCAGGTCATGATCTCAGGGTCCTGGGATCAAGCCCCGCATCAGTCTCTCTGCTCAGCGGGGAGCCTGCTTCCTCCTCTCTCTCTGCCTGCCTCTCTGCCTACTTGTGATCTGATCTCTCTCTCTGTCTCAAATAAATAAATAAAATCTTAAAAAAATTATCTGTATATATGTAATTTAAATTGTCTTAAGAGCTATTTTTTCATTGATGAATATCAGTGTTTTGAAGAGAAATATAGAAATTTTATATTGAGTAAGATGGTATTAGAATTTTACCAGCTGTATCACAAGATAATAATTCATTAGGGAAAACTAGATCTAATTTTTAACTATAACCATATGCTGTAGAGAAAGAAACTTAGAATGTGTAACAAAAACCATAAAATATTATGACACAGGGGCACCTGGGAGGCTCAATTCATTGAATATCTGATTCTTGATTTCAGCTCAGGTCATGATTTCAAGGTCGGGGGATCAAGTTCCCCACTGGGCTCTGTGCTCAGCAGGAAGTCTATTTGAGATTCTCTCTCCCTCTCTCTCTGCCACTCCTCCTACTTTTACTCTCTCTCTCTCTCTCAAATAAATAAATACAGTCCTTAAAAATAAATACATAAAATTTTTGAAAAATATATTATGACAGATCATGACTAAATATACCAGTCATATTAATAAATGTGAGTGGGCCTAATGCACCTACTAAAATTAAAAAAATATTTATTTTGTTATTATCCATCTACCTGGATGGGTTACTCTTTTGTAATTATTACAAAGACTCTTGTGCCATTAAACTTAAAGAAATATTCAAAATCATTATATTCACTTGGAATGGTTTAAAATTTATTCCTAGGAATAAAGTTCTTCAGAAAATTAGTGTTCTGATTTGGATTACATTTCAGAACTTCATCAAAACCCCTTTACTGTAATTACCAGACATTAAAACGGCAAAACCTAAAATCCTAATTCCTCATTAGAGGCTTCTTGTGTGATTACTTATATAACTTAAAATAAAAAAATAATAAATTTTGCCATTTCCTTCTTTGAAATGAAATTCTTTCATATCTACTTACTTAGCTACAATTCATCAACATGTATTCAGATGTATATTAAAATAGAGCCCGCCATGGAAATAACTAAGCAACTGTTTTATTTCTGAGTAGATCTGCTGCAGGGTTCTATTATTTTGATTTTCAATGTATTTAGACACCTAAATATTTTACCCTCTTTTGCTCTCATGAACCTGCACATCATGTCTTTGAGATATTGTACTACAAATCTGTACTGCAAAAGATAGAAGGCAGCATCCTAAAAGAGTCAGAGAAGAAAATTTATTTATGAAAATTTTCAATGAATGTGTTTCTTTAAGAAGTGATTGTAAGTGATTGTAATGCTTACAATAGTTGTAAGCATTTCTTACAATTCTAACAATATTATTTTTTTCAAGTTTTTATTCAAATTCCAACTAGTTAACATGCAGTATAGTATTAGTTTCAGGTATAGAATATAGTGATTCATCATTTACCTGCAATACCGAGTGTTCATCACAAGTGCCCTCCTTAGTCCCCATCACCCATGTAACCCATTCTCCCAGACCACTTCCCCTCCAGCAGCCCTAAGTTTGTTTGCTATAGTTATGAATCTGTTTTCTGGTTTGCCCCTCTCTCCCTCCTTTTTTTTTTTCCTTTCCCGTATAGTCAACTATTTTGTTTCTTAAATTGCACATGTGAGTGAAATCATATGGTATTTGTCTTTCTCTAATAGTACGTACTGTTATCAAATGTGTATCATCTAACCTCTGTTGAAAAAGAGAATACCTAGCAATTGCTTTGTTTATCAGGAAATACACAGAACAAATAAATTTTTCTACTTCTGCTTATAGTTTGAATCTCTGGTGAATAGCTTGCTCATTTCTAGAGTGAGCATGTGGCAGTAGTATGAATATCAGTGGAATAATTCTGACATTTGGTTGATAAGATTTGGCTTAAAATATATTTACAGAAATTCTGTTTAGTTGATATATAGCTCTTCACAACCTTTATAAATTTCAAACTCACTTGATTTTCTCATACATAAAACTTACTGAAATGTTTGCCAAAAAAAGCAATTCTAAATAGGAGGAAAAATGTAACTGATCTGTTTCTTGTAGACCTGAGATGAAGTAAAGAATCAAAGATAAGATAATAAATCCTTATTTTATCTATATTTATTTCACAGCAAATGTCTTATGTAAATATACACAATTAACATCATGATTTTCAACATGGTGGTTATATATTTTTGTAGGTATTCCCTCTTTGGTTTTCTGCATTTCTTAAGAAGTATAAAAGGTATTTTTCTTATATACAGTATATTACCTTTCTTTATTAGAAGTGTTGCAGTGCATGGAAAACTTTTTCTGTCCTAGAATATTCTTTTACCAATTTATCTTTATCAAGCACAGTTTTGCATATTAATAGGCAATCAAGTTCTGCTTCATAGACAAAGTTTAAAATATTTTGAGAATTTAAGTTGTTTATAATGAATTGCTATATATTAAATTTTGTACAGTTTGTCAATTTAAAATGTAAAATAAGTTTTAGTTTTTAAAAAAGTAAAAATTTATTTTCTAGTATTGATTGCAGTCATTATATTAACACATGTGAGTTATAATATCAAAATAGAGTAGTTTTTTGTTTTGACATAGTCTGAAAGTGAAGGGATGGAAAAGATATTCTCTGCAAATGGCAACCAAAAGATATCAGAGATGGCTATACTTATATCAGATATAATAGACTTTAGGTCAAAATGACATGAGACAAGGAAAGTTATTGTATAATGATAAAAGAGTCTATTCATCAGGAAGATCTATAACTTTAACTATGCATCCAATATCAGAGCACATGAATATATAAAGTAAACATAGATATGGAGGGGAGAAGTAGGCAGCAATACAATAATAGTAAGAGACTTCAATACTCCACTTTTAATAATGAATAGAACATCCAGAGAGAAAATCAATAAGGATAAAACTGATGAAGAAAAAAGAGAAAATATAAAAAATAATGAGGAATGATAGAAAATACGTTGTAACCAACGTCATAGAAATAAAAAGTATCATAGGAGAAAACATAAACAATTATATGTCAACAAACTGGATAACATGGAAGAAATGGATAAATTCCTAGAAGCATACAACTTGCCAAGACTGACCCGAATAAACAAAATCTTAAGAGACCAGTAATGTATAAGGATATTGAATCAGTAATAAAAACCCTCTCAAAGGAAAACCAAGGAGCACATACCTTCACTGGTCAGTTCTATCAATATTTAAAGAAGAATTAACAACCAATTCTTAAATTATTCCAAAATATTGAAGAAGAGGGAATAATTTCAAATTCATTTTATGAAGCCAGCATTACCCTGTTACCAAAGATAAAGACCCTACAAAAAAGGAAAGCACGGGACAATATTCCTGATGAACAGAGATACAAAAATTCCCAACAAAATGCTAGCAAAATGAATTTAACAACACATTAATAGGATCATACACCAAGACCAAGTGGGATTTATCCCAGGGATCCAAGGAAGTTTCAATATCCACTAATTAAAACATTGTGTTAACAGAATGCAAGATAAGAATCACATGATCATCTCAATAGACACTGAAAAAGTATTGGACAAAATACAACACCTTGTCATGATAAAAGCCCTCAACATGTTGGGTATAAAAGGAATATACTTCATTATAATAAAAGCCATAAATGACTTTATACTCAATAGAGAAAAATTGAAAGCTTTCCTCTAAGATTAGAACCAAGACATGGATGTCCATTCCTGTCAATACTACTGACCACAGTATTGGAAGTCCTACTCATAGAAATTAGGCAAAAAAACCAAACCAAAACAAAAAAAAAATACACAAAAAACAAAAGTCCAAACCAGAAAAGAAGAAGTAAAATTATCTGGTTGCAGACAGCATGATTTAATATGTAGGAAATTCTAAAGCCATCACAAAGAGAACTGATAGAACTTTTAAATAAATTCAGTAAAATTATGGAATACAAAATCAACAGACAAAAATCAATTATGTTTCTATACACTAACATAAACTATCTGAAAAGGAAATGAAGAGAACAATTTCATTTACAATACTGTCAAAAAAAATAAAATAATTAGGAATTAATTTAACCAAGGATAATAGAAGACTTATACACTGAAAACTCAGAATATTGATGGAAGAAATAAAGCTTAGCTATAATAATAATAATAACTGTACCTGGTCCAAGATTATGGTTGTGGAGTTATATTGTTTTCCTTTATTTTCTAAATCTATATTACATCTATATATTCTTATTTTTACTGAAGTGATCTTACATATTTTTCTTACATTCCTGTGATATGGAATTTTAAGTTGGAATGTATATTAGCAGTCAATCACTGCTCACTCCCTGCAAGATCAGGCTTACTGAGTATCAGAATGGTAATGCCAAGAATAGTAAAGATCCTAGAGAAGTGATTCTAAAATATTGTTGGCTAAGAGAATAACCGTCTGCATAAAATTCATTTAAAAGTGAACTTTGGAACAGTTGTGGTAAGGATATTAGCTAAGAAGTTCTATCTGTCTCAATAGCTGTTTATCAGTGGTGACATTTTTAGGTAATGTGATAATGAACCATTTGAAGATATATCCCAAAGCAACTTTTAGAATATTTTTTATGGCCTCCTTGGTGTTTCTTTCCTAATAGGTCAACATGAAACTTTTCTCACAAGTTAATTGTAACCCATGACCTGACAATTTCAACTGAACTTTTCCTGTAAATTTTCTTTATTTTTGACAGTAAGGAAGATAGAGAATTCTTTGATCTACTAGGCTCATTACACAGAAGAATTTGTGCAGTGTCAACTCTAATTTCTTTTCTCTCTCACTCACTCTTTTTTTTTTAAATCTTAATGCCTCTATTTAGACTTGAGTTTTTGCAATGATATAATTGCTTTTGAATTGCTTATAAAAAGATTTAAGAATCATGTATCATGAAGGGGAATTTAGATGAAATTTAAAGTTATCTTTAATTTTTAATTTTAAAGAACATTAATCAGGGGCAGAACATTGATAGTTTATATCAAAGAAGGACACAGCTAGTCATTTGTATATTATTTTAGTGTCAAAACCAAAATATATTTCCAAACTAATGTGAAAAGGAAAATACCATAATGGAAGGAAAGAGGAGAAAAAAAGAGAGAAATAAGTGTTTACTGTGTATACATGAAATATCTCATTTAATTGTGTCAATTTCTATTGGTCAATGGTTTTAAACTTTTGTAGGCATGGGAAATGAGAATCTGAGGGTTTAAAAAAAAGCTAGCTGGTTACTCCAAAATTTGTTTCTTAATCCCTGATTTTTCCTCTAATTTATTTTCTTACTTTTGTAAATAAAATAAATTAGATGCAGTAATGAACCATGAATTGGAAATGCCTTCCTTTAGCTGATAGGCATTTAAAGGTGGTTAAATTTAACTTCTCTTTCTTTTCCTTTGAATCCTAGGACAAACTGCTTAACTTCTTTGTCTTTCTTATGTATAAAATAAAGTTGAGGATGATCATAATAACACAGCAAGAGTATAGGAAGAAAATGCTATAACCCATTTAATTACTTAGCATTAACTCCTAACAGGTCTTTATTGGTGTTAGAAAGTAATAATATTCCTATTGGTTCAATTTTTATTATTATCATTATTATTAGAATTACTGTTTGACAAACTGCACAAAACTGATAGAAAAAGATCTGAAAGATAGCTCTAATGGCTTCGAATGACTTTTTCTCAGTTTTATTATTTCCTGCTTTCATAAGCTCCTTCCTCACTTTATTCAATTGGCAGGTATTTATTAAAAACCAGTTTTGTGTCAGCAGTGTGCAGCACATTGGAGGAATCAGAAGAAAATTGAGATTCCCTTCCCTCAAAGGTTTTTATTCTTCATTGAATGATAAATAAGAAAAATAATACTCTTTCTGTGAGATGTGTAGTAACAGTACTAGGAGACATCAGAGCAAAACTTTTAATTCAGCTTGAAGGGTTTGGGGAAAATCTAGAAGTGACCCAGAATTGAGCTAAAATGTGAGTAAACAAGCACTGATTGGGGCAGTAGTGATAGAGGTGATCTAAATAGAAGCATTAGAGTCCTTAAACTCTTAAACATAAGAGAAAGCATTAGAAGTGCTGAGAAGAGCAAAGTGAGCCTGGCAGGATATATATGAAGCAAGAGGGAAGTAAGGCTGTGAAGCTAAACTGAAGCTGTTTAATGTGCAGAACATTTATTAAAAAGTGCTCTTGGGATTAGGGCTTGTGGAAAGAAAGAAAAAGAAGCAAGATTTGGTGCTCGAGCTATAGTGCACGCTCAATGAATGCCTCAGCCAACCTCACAGAGAAAATTCCAGAGTTAAGATAGCCCTTCAAAAGGATTGTGAGTTAGGGAAAGGGACTATGCCTTTGTATCCCCCATATTGATCAGTCTTTAGTTGGAGGCTACCCTGGAAGAAGTTGTGACCTTGCATGTGGTAATTGTCTTTAGCAGAGAACTGACAGCTAAAATCAGCGTAGTGACAGTATTTGAATTTTGCATTTTCTTCCGTTGTTAATGCATGAGGGTAATACCGCTTTGTGCAGGGAACGTTCAGGCTACACTTTATGGTTATACATTCTTCACTATATATAAATCTGCCTACCTTTAACTACATATACTACTAAAGTAAACTACCTATACTACTGCCTACCTGTAAATACCTATAGTACTACAACAAGTGCATGACACCATTTTAATTCCTTTCCTCTGTTACCACAACTGCCCCTGAACTATTCATCTTGCTTCCACTTTTGTCTCTCTAAAATCCCTTCTCCACTTGGCAGCCAGATGAGAGCTGTTAAACCATAAATGGCATAGTGACCACAAATGACATAAATGACGTAGTCCATTCCTTTTCCCTGAAGCCTTTCAGTAGCTTCCCAGTCTACTCAGAATGAAATCCAAAATCGGAGTATTACTCCTTATTTGATTATATTGAGCGAATTTATATATTTTCTAGAAGAGACATGTACATTTACCAGGAGGTTCAGGAAATTTCCTGAAAGTGAGTGAAACAATTGGTGTTTGATGAGAAAAATACATTCAAGTAGTTGAGTTCATCGACCCCGATTCTTTTCAGGGTTAGCCAGTGGAACAGTGTTTCAAAAGCTATGTTAAAACAATGTCCAGAAGCTTACCTCTCTTAATGTTAAATTTTTTCATTTTATGTAAAAATGAGGACATATTCTATCAATACTTATATTATTAGCATATCAATAAGATACATTTATGTATTTTCTAATATCTTATAAAAATATAAAACAACCTCATATTGACATAATATGTCACAATTTGCAATTTAGAAAAAAATCCCATTAATATAAATTCATATTTAGAATATTTCTAAGTGACCTGAAATTTTTATACATTATTAGTACTTAATATCTTTCTGAAACTGTGTTCAGGGCTCCTTTTAAATAAACTCATTTTCCTCACAGCAAACCTAAGAGTTAAGTACTAAGTTTATTCAGAATTCAGATTTTCCAGCTAGTAAGTGACAAAGACAGGATTGAAATCTTATCTGTGGTTGTCAAGCTCATGCCCTTGCTCTCTATGTAGGTAATTGGACATTACAGCTCATATTTCAGAAGTTCAAAGAGTGGCTCATCGTACTGAACTTCTGCTAAACACTGCTCTTATTCCAATTTTTGCTTCAAACACAGAAATTTTGATAATAGTCTCTATAGCTTCTATAATTACTTTGTATAAAATTTTAGATTTTTTTATAATTTAAAGTTTATGGATTTATTAAAACAAGAATATAAATGTCAATTTTACAATAATTAAGTGTAAGAAAGAATTAGATGCTACTTTATGTTATTGTTTCACTTATTCGTATTGAGGACATAGTCTTGACTATGTCTTGTGATGTCAGAATATGGAATTTTATTATTTTCTTTTTCTTTTTAAATTTTTTTTTTAAAGACTTTATTTATTTATTTGACAGAGAGAGAGAGAGATCACAAGTAGGCAGAGAGGCAGGCAGAGAGAGAGAGGAGGAAGCAGGCTCCCTGCTGAGCAGAGAGCCCGATGCGGCCTCGATCCCAGGACCCTGAGATCATGACCTGAGCCAAAGGCAGAGGCTTTAACCCACTGAGCCACCCAGGTGCCCAGAATTTTATTATTTTCTATAAATACAGTCAATTCATTGAAATGACTTTTATTAAAAATCAACATTTTCAGGGTAGTATTGATTTAAGTCAGGTAATTTTCTTTTTTAAGGCAGGTAATTTTTTAGGAATATTTTTGAATGCAATTAAATTCAAAATTAGTCATCTTAAGAACATCATCTTGTATTTTTTAATTGGATAGTAAATAACACTTGTTTCAGTTCAATTTAATGACAGTAATTGTTACGAAGATTTCTTTTAGGCAATAAAACTGTCACATACTCCTAGTTTTTTTTTAAATTGATAAAATCCAAGCATTATTTCTATTTAAAGTATGTAAGATTAGAAGGGAAAAAATGAGATATTTACTCAACAACTTGACTTATAAAATGTGTTCATCTTTTATTTTTTAATTAATTCAATAATTGGATAAGGAGTATAGGGCATGGCTTACCTCCTTTTTTGCATAAAGAAATTAAAATTCAGAGGAATTAAGAAATTTAATTGTAGAAGTCAGAGGGATTAAAATAATTAACTGAGGGGCGTCTGGGTGGCTCAGTGGGTTAAAGCTTCTCTGCCTTTGGCTCAGGTCACGATCACAGGTCCTGGGATAGAGACCCGCATCGAGCTCTCTGCTTGGTGGGGAGCCTGCTTCCTCTCTCTTTCTCTGCCTGCTTGTGATCTTTCTCTCTCTGTCAAATAAATAAATAAAATCTTTTTTAAAAAATAAAATAATTGAGAAATTAATCAACTTAATTTAAATAATTAATTCATCTGAAGGTCAAGGATTGATTCATTTTAAAGAGTCAGCCTTTGGAATTAGATAAATATATATCTGAGTCCTATTTCTGTTTACTAGCTTTGTGATCCTATGCAAGTTATTTAAACTTCTCAAACCTCAACTTCACTGTCTATAAAATGAGGATAATATCTAGAACAACAAGTCTTATTAAGGATAGAGATAAGATATATCTTTCTTAGGGTAATACTTGATGTACAGTTACTATGCTATGATAATAAGGTCATATAACTCCTAAGTGAGTTAAAGGAGGGCAAAAACTCAAGGATTTAGAATTCAAGGCCAAAGATCTTTCCACTAAGTACTTTTTAAGATATCTAATCCTCAAACTGATTTCTCCTCTTACAATAGCCATTGGTGTAGATTTAGAAGAGTATGTTTGAATTAATCAAAATATAGTACTAATCACAGATATTATGGAGCATACAATATCTGGTAATATAATAAAAGAACTTCTTATTGATGATATCACAAGAAGTCCTTTAACATCTTTGTATAAATCCTACTTTTTTATTTCAAGCGTCTCAGTGTCTCTCCAGGAGAATTCTTCAATACAATTTAGCTGAGGCTCTTGTACAAGTAAGCATATTATACATGGAAGCATACATGACAATTTTTTTTTGAGATTTTATTTATTTATTTGACAGGAGACAGAGATCACAAGTAGGCTGAGAGGCAGGCAGAGAGAGAGAGGAGGAAGCAGGCTCCCTGCTGGGCAGAGAGCCCGATGCGGGCCTCGATCCCAGGACCCTGAGATCATGACCTGAGCTGAAGGCAGAGGCCTTAACCCACTGAGCCACCCAGGCGCCCTACATGACAATTTTTATCTCATGCTTCTATAGGAAAGAACATTAACATGTATTTCGGCTTCTTAAATTGAATTGTTCTTCCATGAGTCTCCCTTTACTGGAGTATATCCCATCTCACTTTCGTTGATATGCCACATTTTAGTCATAGTGACAACGAAAACTAAAGAAACAAACAAAAACTTTCCTTCATCATAGAGAAAAGTAGACCAGAACTAAAATTCCAGCAAATTACTTCTCCTCAACTTTCAAGCATGAGTTTCTCACTTCTAGTTTTTCCTATATTTAGATTACAATTCAGGAACAATTTCCCTGTCATATTCACTGTCACATAGAAAATTAAAATTGCTCCTACTTTCTTAAGGCATTCAAATCCTTAGTGACAGTTTCTTGTGTGAATTACCCTAGCAGTAAGTTCCCTAACACTCCTCTCTTTTGGTTTGTGTGGGATACTGAGCGCTCCTGAAAAATAAAACGTTTTCTTCTAAATTTTTACGTTTTCCTATTAATTATTCTTTAGTTCTTAGATCTGGTGTCTCCAAAAGATGCCCATGACAGTGATTTAAAACATATGAATTGATTATATATTTATAAAAGAAAAATTATGAAGTTGGATTCTGAAAAATGTAATGCTTTTCAATCCTTAAATGATTTTCCCTGAAGCCTGTAATACCAGTTTTAAAATTGGTGTTTCTTTCAAATTTGTCAGCTATTAAAGTGTAGGACTTCTTAGTTTATTAGTAATACAAATGTTATGACTGAATTAGAAAAGCTTCCCTAATCACTGAAAGGTCTTTGAAAGCTTCAAAGTAATTATATCTTGTAATTATCAGAAAGTAAAGTTCCCCAATCATTCCAACAGTCAGGCATTTACTGGTTCTGAGCCTGCAGCTATGTGTGGATAAGATTAGCTGCTAATTATAGGAAGGGGAAATAATTAAGGTGAAATAAATTTTTCTTTTCATAATGTTTTTAATAAGGATGTTTTCTGCCCTTATGAAAGCATTTCTGGAAGTCTAGAGGATGGAATGTGATTGTATGTTAGTAAGTAATGACAAAGAAGGTAAAGGGCTGTATTTCAAGTATTTTATAAAATAAATAAACTTGCTAAATAGTTACACAGAAATTAGTAGTTTAGATGTTTCTTAAGATTTTATTTATTTATTTGAGAAAGAGTGAACAAGAGAGCATGAGCGGGAGAAGGGGCAGAGGGTGAGGGAGAAGCAGACGCCCCCCGAGCAGGGAGCCCAGTGTGGGACACAATCCCAGGTCCCTGGGAGCCACCTAGGCACCCCAGTGGTTTAGTTTTATTATGCCAACTTCTTTACTGAATGAATTGAATTAAGAAGATGTATAGACTGGGCGCCTGGGTGGCTCAGTGGGTTAAAGCCTCTGCTTTCGGCTCAGGTCATGATCTCAGCGTCCTGGGATCGAGGCCCACATCGGGCTCTCTGCTCAGCAGGGAGCTTGCTTCCTCCTTTCCCTGTCTCTCTGCCTGCCTGTCTGCCTACTTGTAATCTCTCTCTGTGTGTCAAATAAATAAATAAAATCTTTAAAAAAATAAAAATAAAAAAAATGATGTATAGACTGACAAATGCTAGTATTTAGTGAACTGGTAGTTATTGCTATATTGCTTTTAAGACTAACCTATGTAATCTATTTTGTTTTAAATCATACACTTTTTAAAAGATTTATTTATTTGAGAGAGAGAGCATCAGGGGGAGGGGCAGAGGGAGAGACTCTCCAAGCAGACGTGGGGCTCAAACTCAGGACCCATGAGATTATGACCTAAGCCAAAACCAAGAATCAGACTCCCAACTGAGTGAGGCACCCAGGTGCTCCTAAATCATTCACTTTTAAGTTACATTAGATGGAAATCAGTGAGGGTGGGTGCCTGGGTGGCTCAGTCATGTAGGCATCTGCCTTTGGCTCAGGTCATGATCTCAGGGTCTTAGGCTTGAGTCCCAAGTGTGGCTTCCTGCTTGGTGGGGAGCCTTCTTCTTCCCCTTCCTCTGCTGTTATATGAATTATTAGTGCAAGATAAGAAATTGCTTTGCTATTCTCCCACATAAATGTGTATAGTATACACAATGAGCATTGACCAGTGTGATACATTAAACACTTTTCTTGAAATGTACAGCAAGGCATGTCAATATGTGTCATCATAATGGCTCTAATATTTTATGGACCATTGATATAAAATGTGAAATGGTCTTTCCAGATGGAAGTGTGGGTAAAATACATCTCTTATCTCAGAGCATAATGATTGCCACTGAATTCTTAGTGATTTTATAATTTTATATAAAATTGTGATTTCTTCCTGTTTTTATTGTGAGGACTCCATTAATGTTGAAAAAAGCATTTCTATTTTTATTCTCTTCTAAATCTTGATTTACAAAATTTATCTATTTCATAGTTTAAAACATTACCTTGAGGTTGTTGTATTAAGGACTCCACATGTTACCCTGAGAAATCAGTATTATTTTTGGAAAATAAAATGAAAGGTTTTATGGTTTCATGCTACTGTGTGTCAGCACTGTCTAGGATTGGAGTGTTTCCTTTCTCTTTCTTTCTTTTTCTTTCTTTCTTTCTTTCTTTCTTTCTTTCTTTCTTTCTTTCTTTCTTTCTTTCTTTCTTTCTTTCTTTCTTTCTTTCTTTCTTTCTCCCTCCCTCCTCTTTCTTTCTTTCCTTTTCTTCTTTTCATTTGAAATGATATGACATCTTTCTGAATTATGTTTTGTGTTTCTATGTAATACCTAAGTACATTTTCAGTTCATGGATCACTTTTCAGACACTCATCCACTTTTGTAAATTAAACATCTTCAGCGGTAGAATAATTGTGCCAATTATCCCCTACCCCTACCTCAGATCTATTACCAGCCTTTCCCTGCCCTGCTTTCTGCCTCTATGGAATGAATTATATGAGCCGCCTTGTGAGGAGGATGCTGGTTGGGTTTAGCTACCGGAAGGCAGCACACAGAGGATTAAAGAGTAGGGAAAGAAAGAAAAATCAGTGTATTTCTTCCTGCTTTCCTTGCAGGAGCTGAGATCCTCCAAACCTCAGACCCAGGCTGATGGGCATTTTTTTTTTAATTTATTTCACAGTGGGAGAGAGATCACAAGTAGGCAGAGAGGCAGGCAGAGAGAGAGGAGGAAGCAGGCTCCCCGCTGAGCAGAGAGCCCGATGCGGGCCTTGATCCCAGGACCCTAAGATCATGACCTGAGCCGAAGGCAGAGGCTTTAACCCACTGAGCCATCCAGGCGCCCTGATGGACATTTTTCTACTTTCACACTAGAAGAATCCATGCTCTTCACCTACTTCCTGATATTGACAGTACTTGATTGAGGATCTTATCTTCCTTTATGTCTTCTTTTAGGATGCCCAACTTATATTTTTTAATGTAAAAAAGTCATTTTATGTTATCCCTCATACTCGACGTTCAGAGAACTGATGCTCTGGGCAAGTTGGATATTTTTGGCAAGGTCCTAGGTGCCTTGCTCACCTCAAATTACTTCGTACATTCATTCTCTCCCTATGTCTCTCCCTGTCTCTCTCTCCCACTTTCTCACTTTGCCTCTCAGCCCACAAATGTGATCTTCTTCTAGCCAGACTGATTTCCTCTGTCCTATATGTACTATTCATTGTCCTTCTCTCCTTGAAGAACAGGTCAGAGCCTCAGCGACCCTGTGAAGTCCACCCCATAGAAATTGCTTTTGCCAAATGGTTGCATGACCTTGCTCTTTGTCCATCAACACACAGCAAGATCTTTGAGGATAGCCCATGAGGGAGTTCACTTATTGCTGTTTACTCCTTGGGAGTCTACCTTGCACAAGTTAGGACTTATTGTCTGAAGATAGGGAGGAAGGCAAAGAAGATGCAAATGGTTGTAAGCCCTTGTACCTCTGCTACACACCCCAGGGCTTAGCATGATGCCAATCAGCAAATAGTCTTTGATGAGGAGACAAGTTTCTATAGTCTGGAGAAATTTGGAAACACACGTGTACCAGGTCACTACCAAACATGTGGAGTGGGTGAGCTGTGGAGCCGGGAAGACCCTGAGTCAGATGAGGAGGGAAACTTTCATAATATGGCTATTATAAATACTGGTGCAGTAAACCTAGAGGTGTATATATCTTTTTGAATTAATGTTTTTGTATTCTTTGGCTAAATACCCAGTGGTGGAATTACTGGATCATATGTTAATTCTATTTTTAGTTTTTTGAGGAACCTCCGTACAGTTTTCCATGGTGGCTGTACCAGTTTGCATTCCCACCAACAGTGTCAGAGGGTTTCTTTTTCTCAGCATCCTTGCCAACACTTGATGTTTCTTGTGTTTTTGATTTTAGCCATTCTGACAGGTGTGAGATGATATCTCATTGTGGTTTTGATTTGCATTTCCCTGACATTGAGTGATGTTGAGCATCTTATCATATGTCTTTTGGCCATTTTTTCTTGTGGTCGATTTCTAGTTTCATAGCTTAAGTTAGAAAAGATGCATCGTATGCCTTCAGCTTTTTCGAATTTGTTGAGACTTGTTTTGTGGCCTAACGTGATCTGTTTTGAAAAATGTTCCATGTGCTCTTGAAAAGAACATGTATTTTTCTCTCAAATTTTTATTTAAATTCTAGTTAGTTAACAAATAGTATAATATTGGCTTCAGGAGTAGAATTTAGTGATTCATCACTTATATTTAGCACCCAGTGCTTATCCCAACAAGTGCCCTCCTTAATGCTCATCAGCCTTCCAGCCCATCCCCACCCACCTCCCTCCATCAACCTTCAGTTTGTCTTGTATTATTAAGAGTCTGTTATGGTTTATTTCCCTCCCTCTTTTTCCCCCGTTCCCATATTTTCATCTGTTTTTTTTTCTTAAATTCTACATATAAGTGAAATCATATGGTATTTTTCTTTCTGACTGATTTATTTCTCATAGCATAATACACTTTAGCTCCATCCACATCATTGCAAATGGCAAGATTTCATTCTTTTTGATGGCTGAGTAATATTCCATTGTATATATACCACATCTTCTTTATCCATTCATCAGTTGATGGACATTTGGGCTCTTTCCATAGTTTGCTATAATAATGCTGCTGTAAACATTGGGGTGCATGTACCCCTTCAAATCTGTATTTTTGTATTTTTTGAGTAAATACCTAGTAGTGAAATTCCTATTCTGCTGTTTTTAGATGGAATGTTCTGAATATATCTGTTGGATACAAAATTAATGTACAAAATTCACTTACGAATTTCCTATATGCCATACTGAATAAATAGAACTTGAAATGAAAACTATAATGTTATTTACAGTAGCATCCAAATAAATGAAATACTTAGGTATAAACCTAATAAATGCACAAGACCAATTCGGGGAAAACTATGATGAACAAAATCTAAGAACTAAATAAACAAATATTCTCTGGTGGTACATAGAAAGACTCAACAATGTTAAGATGTTAATTTTTTTCTACATGATCTCCCAGTCAAAAGTCCAACAGTTTATTTTGCAGAAATGAGAAACGATTACAGAGTTTATACAGAGTTTATATGGAGAGACTAAAGACCCCAGAATAACTAACACGATATTGATGGAGAAACAAGTTAGAGAACTGACATGACTTGGCTTTTAGATTTACTTTAAAGCTTAAGTAATCAAGATATTGTGATATTGGTGAAAAAATCGATANATGGAGAAACAAGTTAGAGAACTGACATGACTTGGATTTTAGATTTACTTTAAAGCTTAAGTAATCAAGATATTGTGATATTGGTGAAAAAATCGATAGATTAATTAGTGGAGCAAAAGGGAGAGCCTAAGGGGCCAGCGGGTATATAGGAACTTTCTGTACTTTCTGCTCAATTTTTCTATGAACCTAAAACTGCTCTAAAAAGTAAAGTCTACTTAAATACAATTCAAGGTATAAACAAATATGGAAATATTCCCTGGATACCATTTTTTTTTAACCAGCCTATCTTAGCAATGAAACCATTTACTTTTAAATAAACACAAACTTAGTGCTTATATTTATAAAGATAATCTCCACCTTATTTTTTTAAACATTTTCTTTATTTATTTGACAGAGAGGGAGGAGAGAGAGAGCACAAAGCAGGGGAAGCAGCAGGCAGAGGGAGAAGCAGGCTACCTGCTGAGCCGGGAGCCCTATGTGGGGCTCCATCCCAGGACCCCAGGACCATGACCTGAGCCAAAGGCAGCCACTTAACTGACTGAGCCACCCAGGTTCCCCTAATCTTTAACTTACTGTTCAATGTAATTCTTCCTTTTAAATAAACCAACATGGAATTACATGTAAATGGCACATACAGAGTTATCCATTACTTTGCAATGAGACTGTATGCCATTTACATGTCATAGTGGATTCAACTGTATCTTCCAAAAAGGTATGTCTAAATTCTAACACTGTGGAGGATGATTCATGCTCCTACAGCCTTATTAATCTTAGGAAGCTGAAAGAGTGGATCTTAGGAACTACTTGAAGTTCCACAGTTTCTAGAAAGTTGTCATTTGGGTTTGTTCACCCTCTTCCTGTCTAGTTTCAGCTACAGATTCCTTAAAAGCACACTTCTCAACATTACAACTTTATATTTCAAATTTATGGAGAAGGAACTTGTGAACATATTGTTTCTCTCACGTAAAAATCTTTGGGGTTTTGACAGCAATAGATATCATCAGTATGAATAGGATTTTATCTCTACAGTTAGTAATTGTCCGGTTTCTTCATTCAAATGCATTATGAAATTGATAGATAATAATATGGCAGATTTTTGCCTCAAGAAGTCTTTCAGTCTACTTCCGTTGATACATATGAATGCTTTCCAAAGGCTGATCTTACATTTTATTAAAATTTCTGGGAGTTTTTGAAGTAACAGATAAAATTGATATAAAAAAGCCATGTTTATAAGGAGACCTGGTAATGTCTTTTGCATATATGCTCTGAGAGACAGAAAATGCTCTCTAGAATACCTCATCTGAAAGTTAAACTGGTATCTTTTCTTAGGTGAAATTATTCCTTTAATATGGACTGTAAAAGTAATCCCCAAAATCCCTTCACATACTGTTGTAGTGTATCACACTTCAAATGCATTGCACATTGATGGATTTTGAAATGTCATTATCATTTATTAGTTGCTAGCTCTTATTTCAAGCATCATGTTTTGTTGTTTCCTGTTATAAAGCCTTTTGTCTATTTCAAATCTTTCACATGAAAATCTTTTCTCTTTGCAATTTCTGCTTTTATTGTGTTTCCTTCAGTTGCCCTTTGGATGCCTTGCTTTTTTCTTGGGTTAGAGAATTTCTTGGTAATTAGTTTTCATTATTTCTTTAAATGGCCCTCTGTGGGATTTTTCATTCTCCTTTTATTGCCTTAGTTAGTTTTTTTAAAATAAGGTATACTACTTTCTCTTACTTAGATTTTCCTTGACCCATCCAAAAGATAACAATAAAAATTAAAAGCAAGGAAATAAAAGCACACAAAATGTGAGTTTAGAATAAACTGTGTGTGTGTATGTGTGTGTACTCATGCACACATGCATACATATGATGAAAAATACTGTGTTTTTCTTTCAAGCTAGGCATTGATATTTTATTTGGTAGATTTCCTTTTCATATTGATTTGAAATAATAGTAATGCATACTAATAAAGAACAAAGAGAGTAAAAATATAAGAAATAAAAAGAAAAATAAATATAAACATATCTTTCAAGTATTATTTCTGGTTGAGTTGCTTTATTTCCTGGAAAATTAAAGTTCTGAAATATAGCTTATGTTGGAGACTAGACAGACTTCCTATTGCTTTGTATCTGTGATAAATTCGTTTCAGGAAAAGATGCTGGACATCTGCAGAACTTCTCGCAGAGCGAGTTACCCTTCGTGCTTACTGCATGGAAGATAGGGAGAGAAAAAGAAACCCACTTTTTGTGAGCAAGTCAATATTAATGAGAGATTACAAAATGGGTACATTTGTGTCTATGCTTGTGTACATGCATGTGTTTGTGTACACTCTATAAAGAAAGAGGAGCATTATATTAGAGTGTTTGTGCCGGGCAGAATTAGAACCAGTAAGTAGATTTAAAAGTTGGCTTAGGTATAATAAATTAATCTTTTTAATATTAACTTGGAGTTCTGTGCCCCACTACTGTGCCCTTACTACTACTTACTGGATCTGAATAACTCTCTCTCTCTCTGACATAAAATATAAGGAAAGCTTGACATTTGTGGCTTCTAGCATATTCCAACTCAGAAAATTATAAAAAGCAAATAAAATGATTTAGATAATAATAAGTAAGGGACAAAATTACTTTGGAGCAAACTTTATCAAAAACAGGTATATGAGGGGTGCCTGGGTGGCTCAGTCATTTAGGCAGCTGCCTTTGGCTCAGGTCATGATCCCAGAGTTCTGGGATGGAGCCCCGCATTGATCGGGCTCCCTACTCAGTGGAGAGCCTGCTTCTCTCTCTCTCCCTCTGCCTGCTGCTCTCCCTACTTGTACTCTCTACCTCTCTGTCAATTAAATCAATAAAATCTTAAAAAAAAACCACAAAACCGGTATATGAAACATTGTTTCCTACTATAATTTTTGCTTCAGCAGACTTAATGCTATCTTTATGTTTTTTTTCCCCCAGTTTAATTGTTTGGTACATATAGAATCTGATTATAGCATTTTTATTCTGATCTTTACCTTTTATGATACAAAATTATATAATTCAAAATTTTGAAAAGAATTAACATGGTAAGTTGTTGGTCCCTGTGCTATATCAGGAATTAGTAAAATGAGAATAAAATAACTGCTGGTTGGGTTAGAGCTAAAGTAAAAAGATATGGAAAGAATGTGTTTCAACAAGATCAGATTGCTCCACAATTTGGTTAGTATCAGTGAATTTAATACCTTCATGGAGTTTTGAAAATTAAACCCAAATGCTTAGCAATATGTACTATAGGTTAAAAAGTCTATATTAATAGATTTAAGTAGATTTAATAGTTTTAAGTAAAACTTAAAGTGAAATCATTAAATATTTGACCAATATCCATAGCATACAGTAATAATAATTCTTATTATATGCATAATTATCATAATTTAGAAGTATATAAAGCATTAGAACTTATTTTGAGACAGAGTTTGATATCACATTAATCTGTTTTTTTTTTTGAGAGAGAGAGAGAGAGAGCATGAGTGAGTGGTGGAAGAGGGGCAAAAGGTGAGGGAGAGAATCTCCCGCAGACTTTGCACTCACCACAGAGCCTAGCATGGGCCTGGATCTCATGTCTCTANGAGAGAGAGAGAGAGAGAGAGAGCATGAGTGAGTGGTGGAAGAGGGGCAAAAGGTGAGGGAGAGAATCTCCCGCAGACTTTGCACTCACCACAGAGCCTAGCATGGGCCTGGATCTCATGTCCCTAGGATCATGACCTGAGCCAAAATTAAGAGTTGGATACTTAACTGACTTAGTCACCCAAGCACCCCAATTGTTCCATTTTAAAGATAAGGAAAATTAAAACAAATTGACTCAGAAATTTTTCCCAAATGATGTACTTATTTTGGGATAATAAATCTTCTTGTCTTTCTACTAAAATGTGTCACTTCTTTATTTCATATGGAACGTGTAGATGCCATGGAGATATAAAATATATTAGGAAGTGGTTTCTGGCTTTAAAGGGCGTGTGATACAGATTGGAAAACAGACATGTACATATAATACCGTAAACAAATGGTTATACCTTAGGCATTATAGCATAGGTATGAAGTAAAAGATCAAATGCAAAGATATGATGAAGATAGTCTTTTTTATCATACAAAAAGAAAAATATGGCAGTCAATGGTAAAACACCCATATCTGAAATATTGTTCAGCATTTTTAACACCATAATTTAAGAGGTCTTTGAAATGATGAAATGCAACCGAAATAACACAAGGAGAAAAAGGTAGATGATTTGAACATAGAAAAGACTATTTTGAACAGAGGTGGGAGAGGAAGTATGTAGGCATGATTTCATTGTGCTTCCAGCAAATGGTCATATAGGAATTTTCTAATAATTAGCTCTGTTTCAAAATGGAGTTGGGCATTATAATTCCCATTATGAATTTTTAAATAGAGGCTAAATTATCATTATCTCTCTGGATTAAATTCATGGAAATTTGAACTATATTTCTTTCAGTCCTTGATTTTAAGCACCTAAAAGTCAGTTAATGGACCTATTATTTAGATATTAGCAAGAAATTACAGTTAANGATTTCTTTCAGTCCTTCTTGATTCTAAGCACCTAAAAGTCAGTTAATGGACCTATTATTTAGATATTAGCAAGAAATTACAGTTAAATTCCATCTGTCACCATGTCTGCCAGGGTTTCTTTGTTCTTTAATCAATAAATGTTTGTTACGTAACTATGTGCAAGATGCTGAGATTGTAACTAGAAATACATAATTTATCAAGTAGAATTAAAGAAATATAAATAAGTGATCATAGTATGTTCTGACAAATGCTTGTTGCAAGAAATGTTAGTTGGCTACCCATAGGCTTTTTCCTTTTTATTCCCTCTTTAAAACCTCTAGAACTTGTTGTTGATGGAAATTGACCCATTAGGTCTAGCCCACATTCAAGGAGTGGATTAAACAAGGGCTTGAATATCAGTAAACAGAGATCCTTAGGAGCCATTTTAGAGAATACCCATAATGTTAATGTTAATAATCCAAGAATTGGTTTTTATCAGTTCAAGTAAAGTGATTTACTGAGATGATACTGAGATATGATATAGCTGAAGCATAGTAAATAAGTAGGAAACGTGAAGAAAGTAGTCAAAGAACATTCAAAACTCAGTAATGCAGTGACTTGTAGATCATGCTGTGAAAAATAGTTCAGGGTCACCTGAGTGACTCAGTTGGTTAAACATCTGCCTTCGGCTCAGGTCATGATCCCAGGGCCCTGGGATCAAGTCTCGCATCGGGCTCTCTGCTTAGCGGGGAGCCTGCTTCTCCCTCTTTCTCTGCCTGTGCTCTGCCTACTTGTGCTCTCTCTCTGTCAAATGCATAAATAAAATCTTTTTTTTAAAGATGAGCAGGGAGCCCAATGCGGGGCTCAATCCCAGGACCCTGAGATTATGACCTGAGCCGAAGGCAGAAGCTTTAACCCACTAAGCCACCCAGGTGCCCCAATAAA
>LNAC01000085.1:745945-798505 GCA_002007465.1 Ailurus styani
AAATTAAAGATTAAAAAAACACATGCAAAATGCATGTCCCAATTTTTTATGTAGTTCACAGACATAAAATATTGGTCAAAGTGCCATATGATTTTCTAAATATTTACTTTCAATTTCTGCACTTAATTTGTTGCCATCTGATAACAGTTTGCAGACCACCACCAGTCTACAAAATACACTTTGAATAGCACTATTCCTGGTCATGTGGATAAAAAATAAATATATTCTGTGTAGAAATAATTGTTAAAGTAGTCAGTAAGTAGGTAGGAGACATCCACATCCATCTCGCACAGTGAAGGAACTGAGCCTTTTAGTATTGGTCCAATGTAGAAATGCATGATACATCTGTATACATGTGTAGATATATATATGTAAATAGTGATAGTTTATTTGGGTGGAAAACAAGAGCAATAGCATCAAAGCAACAAAACAAAGAAATAAGGTGTTGTGAGCTCTGACATTATTCTCAGACTTTTAAAAAATATAGTGTTATTTTACTATAACACAGATGTCAATACTTACATAAACGTTTAAAGTTTTATAAAAACTTAATTAGCTATCACATTTTGACTTTTAATCCCAAAGCTGACATCTCAAAAACTATTACATGTCAATATCTAAACACTAAATAAATGTCTTCTTTTTAACCACTCCCCATAAGAATGCAGAAATTGTAGAAGCTGGAGCCTAAGATAGGAAAGGAGTTGGTCCCAACTGCCATCATGGACATTCAGAAATATGAATTACCCTTAGCTCTTATGAATGGCCATTTGATATATCTTTAGAGACTCCTACTGTAAGACTAACTATTTCTCTCATTTATTTCCTCCAACATCAATTAGGCTTGATAAGGCAGAAAAAGCCAAATGTCACATTTGGTGTGTTTCTGGATGACTGCATTGATTTTTGGCTTGTGGATAAATTCAATTACATACAGCATTCGGAGATTTCTATAATTGTAATTTTGTTGGATCTCCTCACTCAATAACTTCTCATTTCCTAATCTCCTGTAAGGTCAAAGTGGCAGAGTGTAGAGTAATTTTTTAAAGCAGTACATGAGTAAAATTCAGTATCTAATAATAGGCAAAGCAAATGCTATTATACACTCAACATTCAGCTTTTAAAATTCATATTAATTGCAAACTACCATCTGCTCAAGTTCTGTGGATATCTCATACCTGAAACCATGGACTCTCGATTTAGAAAATAAAAGCTGTAATTTCTGCCTGGATGCTTTAGATTTGGCAATACTAAATTTTGCAAAAGTTAATTATGAAATCTTGAAGATTAAGTTTAAATTATGAAGTTTTATGACAATGGAAATATGTGTGTGTATGTATATATACAGTTAACATGCTATAAATATATCAAAAACATGCAAACCTTCAAAAAAGAGAGCAAAGAAAGTGTTACATTCCAGGACAAGGATTAGAATGGAGGGAAGGAGAGAGAGAGAGAGATTACCAGGAACATTTGTATAAAGAGATTGATGAATGTAGTTATTTCTCTGTCAGAATTTTTTGCTACTTCTCTTCATATATAGTCACTTGATATAACACCAAGTATTTCTGATTATTGACTCAGACTGGCAGTTGGCTATTGCACCATGATGGAATATGCGCACGCATGCACACACACACACAGAGTTCTATAAGGTACCACAAAAAATATCATTTATTTCACTCAGCTTTGGTATATTAAATTGTCAGTGTTCCGTTCTGTTTCTAGGGTCATACTCCATGTAATTGATGTCATATATTACTTCTTGAGCTCAGCTCTAATCTTTTACTTCCCCATGATCTCCTGGTTTATGGTCCTCTTGTTTTGTTTGTTTCGTTTTCATCTCCTTCCTTGCTTTTTGTTGTGTATGGTAAAGTGGGAAGAGTACTAAACTAGTAGTAAGAACAAAGATTTGAATGCTAGCTCAGCTACTTAGTAATTCTGTTATCCTGGGCAAGTCTCTTTCCTCTCTCAACCTCAAGACACTCATCTGTAATAGTTATCCTAAAGCGTTCTTGTGAGAATTGAATAACATAATAAACAAATGAATATATGATTGGAGCAAGGCTGGCCAGAATGAATTGGCTTCTAGAGCATAAGACTGTTATCTTAAATTACAATAACAGGGTGCAAAAACTTATAAAATTTACAATTAGACTTTACAAACCTTATATATATATATATAACAAACCTTATATATATATAAATATATAACATAATTAAATTGAATGTTAAAAGAAGTATTTCAGTAAGTCCTAAGAAGAAATAGATAGAAATGTAAATACAAGTTGTTTCTAAGTTGGTAGCCATGCCTATTCATTTTATTTTTTATGTCTTTGTTTTTATAAGCTTCTAAAAATAAGTATGTTTTGATGGTTTAAAGAAAAAATATACATATAATAAATCACCAGGATAAATGAGGAAGGACTCTTCATACTCTGGGAAAAGAATGAAAAGAGAATAAGGAAGAGAGTTGAAGGAAGTGTTTGAAAATGCAGTAAAGCCATGCTGCAATTATTTACTGTTAGTTACCGCCTCTTTTCTCTGAAATAGAAAATAAAATGGCCCAACGAGATCTAAAAGGAAACAGTGGGTAAGGGAGCTTTTAAAAATATACAGATGACAAAAAAAACCTTTAAGCACCTGTCGATGAGCTCAGAAATTGAGGTAGTGTATAATACAGGGATTCAACAATTCTGTTGAGCAACTGTACTCATCATAAGTGTATTCTTTAATTCCCATTACCTATTTTAACTGTCCCCTCATTGACCTCCTCTCTGGTAACCATCAGTTTGTTCTCTATCATTGAGAATATGACTTTCAGCTTCCTAAGAATTTAGAAGGAGTTTCTCCATGTGAAAAAAAAAAAAAGAAAAATAAGAAAAAAGAAAAGGCCACCTTTCTTAGAGACAGAGACACTGAGAACATCTGACATTCAGCTGACAAGATTCAGCTGAATCCCAAGACAAGATTCAGGGACCAAGAGTATGAACAAATGATAAAACTTTTGAAAAATTATTTGCTACAGAAACAAGGCTGATAGACTGAACATGTAATTAGAGATATTATGTTGATATGTCTTAGAGGGTGTGGAAAATATCAAGGGGACTTAGGATAATCATTCAGCTACTCTTGTAATTAGTCCCCTAATGTAAAATTCATTCACTTATTAGAACAGTTGAAATTATATTTTGGAAGTAGTGTGGAAAAAATAACATGAACCTAGGGCATGTCAATGAGGATGCTTGTTTGAAGTGCGATGAAAGACAAGATGTCTGAAGCTGGGTTGGTCAAGGAACTGAGGAAACACTGAGTGTTGTACTGTATTTTAAAACAGATTTTTGAAATCACCAAAGTAATTGTGGGAGTCAAGGTATAAAAAAAGGGGTCCTGTTGTTACGGAATTGTATTTTTTAGTTATATGAATATGACTACATTAAACTATGCCTACTGTGAGACTTAAGACTTTCTTTTTAAAGATTTATTTATTTATTTATTTATTTGACAGAGAGAGATCACCAATAGGCAGAGAGGCAGGCAGAGAGAGAGGAGGAAGCAGGCTCCCTGCTGAGCAGGGAGCCCAATGCCGGGCTAAATCCCAGGACCCTGAGATCATGACCTGAGCCGAAGGCAGAGGCTTTAACCCACTGAGCCACCCAGGCGCCCGAGACTTAAGACTTTTATTATTTTAATTCTAGTATAATTAACATATAGTGCTATATTAGTTTTAAGTGTATAATATAGTGATTCAACAATTACATACCTTTCTCATGTTCATCATGGTAAATGTACATTATGGACATTTTTTAATGTAGTTCGTTTGGATATTTGTTCTCATGCAAAGACTATTTACTTCTGACTTATGACTTTTATATTTTCTTGATGTCTTTATCTTGAAAGCTTGTTTGCTGTTTGTTCTTAACAAATATATCTGTTAACATTGGAGTTACACCAACTCAGTATGAAATTCCTAATTGCTATTGACTGGTGTTATGAGGCAGCATTTTAAGGATTTCTCAGTGTTAAAAGGTTTATCTAGAAGATGCTGTGTAAATGATGAAAATCACATATTAGCCCACTTTTCTAACAATTCTTATGATGCTTTCTGATATGATTAATGTATTGATATCCTGCAGAGAAGATATGTTGCATAGTTAGTACAATAACATTTGATGAGAGAAAGTTTGAATTTTGTCATATTTCATGATAGTTTATTCCGAGGACATCCCATTATGTACTTTGAAGTACTTAGTGACTTTAAAATTACTGCAAAAATCCACTATAAGTTGTCATAAATATTTTATGAGAAATAACAGTATTTTCAAAAAATTTAAGAAAAAAGTCACATTGCTTTACAGTTTTGGAACTGCATTTAGTGTCTGACTTAAGAGAAGAAAGGTAAGTTTTCATTTTTACCTCTGCCACTATCTGTTTTGTTTGAAATTCATAGAGAGAATCTGGCATCCCATGGGTAATTGTGACTATGCCATATAGTCTGTGGAAGATTCCACTTTACACTCAGGAAATAATGAGTAAGGAAAATAACATCTTCCTATTGTTATGAAAATATTTTTGACCTTCTGAACTTTGTGTGCAGTTCTCTATACAGTCAGTGTCTAGGGGTTCATATACACGCACACACACATACTCAGTACTGCTATACTCATGGAGTATAACAGTCAGTGTCTAGGGGTTCACACACACACACACACACACACACACACACACTCAATACTTAGTAGAGTCATGAAGTATAGCAGACAGCTGAGGGGGGTATGATCAGATAGAGAAAGAGAATTTAGAGAAAATGGTGTTGGAAGGGGTCAGTAGAAAATAAGAATCATTAGGAAATGCATGGGCTGTGACTGAGTAACAGTTAAGTATTGTTGACGTGGGTGTGTAAGAGTCACAATGGTCCAGCACCAACTACAGTTAATTACAAATGGCCTCAAAATAAAGATGCTGGGATAAGCCCTTTGGGGCAAATTCAGAATACATGACCAAGAGGTTAGCCTTATCCATCTAAAACTGAAAATTGCAAACTGAGATTCTAACTACTCTTCAAAGGAATTGTTGTGTAAAGAGTAAGACCATCAGGTTTAATTCTGCATAGACGCAACATAAGGCAGCATCATAGGTGTGCATAGCCCAGAGCTAGAAACATTGGGACACAGGAAAGCTGCGTCTTGGAGAGTGTTCAGTGTGTTCAGTGTATATTGCTCCTTCCTCTCATTATGGAAATGAACAAGATCAAAATTTGAAATGAGAAAAATATAGCTCTTAGTTTCATTTTTTTTCTCATTGTTCTTACTGTCATCTAAGGAATAGTCTAAAAACTTTTTATTTAATATCACCCCATAGCCGGCACACCTCCCATTCCCCTTTCCAATCAATTGTCCTTGCTGATACTAGAGTTAACATAAGATGTTAATCTAATCAGAGCTATACTGCTTAGGGCTTTTCCGACTTATCTCTGATTTTATGATAAACATCAAACTTCTTAGTCCATCATTCTTACCCTGCTTACTGGTACAAGCTCACCTTCACATTTCCCAGAGATACTTTTTTAATTGATTTGTTCAGAATTTTTTCAGAATCTCTCTCCCTCTCTCTCTCTCTCTCTCTCTCTCTCTCTCTCTCTCTCTCACACACACACACACACACACACACACACACACATGCACAGTTGAGACCTCTGGGTGCTCCTATGTAACTCTGGGGCTGGCCACCCTAACGATCTCCCAATCCCTGTTGTTCTGCCTTTCAAAAGTAGAGAATAATCAAAGAGATTCTCCCAGAATAAATTAGAAAATGGAAACAGCAAAGACAGTATCCTTCCATGATGATAAGAGAAGCAAACTTCTTTTCACATCAACAAAATTGCTGCTAGATAACAAAAAGCGGAGAAATGTATGCACGTGGGACTGTTCCACATGTCATGTTAATAATCAAGTCCCCTTGTTTTGGAGGAAGGAACTTTGTGGATGAAACTTTCCTCAGAGGACTATATGAGGCAGAACACAGCAAGGCCAGTTCTCATTATGCGGTGGGTTCTTCCTTATCCCCTCTACAAAATTAATCAATTAGGAAGATCAAGAAATGAATGTATCTACTTCTGGTCCTGGTGATGGGAAAGGCAAAGAAAAGGACAAAAGGCATTTACTTGTTTGAGCAATTATTTTATCTTTTAACAGTCTGATCATTGAGAGTGTTTAAATCTTCTGGTCCAACATATGAATACGGAATATTGTTAGGACAGGTAGGTCTCCCATGAGTTCCAGGCAGATTTATATAATGTACCTTGCAAAGTCAGAGCTACAAACACGATGATCCCAAATAAAAACAGGTGAGCAGAGTATAAGTCCACAGAGATTGTATTGGCATATCTCTATCTCGATTTATATTTATATCATATCCATATCTATAGCCAGGGAAAATTACCATATCCTACAATACAAGTATGTTTCCGATAATATACTGAGATACAGTAAAAAAAAAAAAAGAAAAAGAAAAGAAAACTGTCATAAAAGTAATAATAATACTTCTCAGTGCCTGTGTGAAAAAAATGTTCATTTATCCTATGAAGACAATTAAGTGGGAGGGAAGCCAAAGTATAACCATGAAGCAAATTCTGGGTGAGGATGAACTTAGAGGCAGATCAACTGTCTATGGGGGTTTTAGGTATCTACCTGGACTCCTGATATTATTTGTCAATAGATCCAAACATGATGGCTAGGAAGATTTAGTCTATTTTTGAAAGCTCCCTCTCCTTGGAAACAGCTGGGATGGACCCTGTTGTTACTGCCTTCTGAGACTCATTTGCCTATCCCCTCTTTGCCTCATCAGTCTTTTTTTTTTTTTTTTTAAGATTTACTAATCTTAGAAAAAGAGAGAGAGAAAGAGTGTGATCAGGGTGGGGGGAGGGTCAGAGGGAGAGAATTCTCAAACAGACTTGCTGCCAGGAACCGGAGATCATGACCGGAGCCGAAATCAAGAGTCTGATGCTCAACACACTGAGCCACTCAGATGCCACATCATTCTTCTTTTGATTGAACTAGCACATTCAATTAAATAGCATCAGATTTTCTTTCTTTTAGATTACTTTTCTATCCCTTTATTGACAGAACATATACAGTTTATTTTTGATGCTCAAAAGACAATCTTCTTTTCCTCATGTTATAAGACTCTTAACTATAAACTTCAATACTGTCTTCCTTTTTTTTTTCCTCTTTAAAAAGGGGAAGAAATGCAGCCATTTATTGACTATCTGAATGACAGTTTATATGAATCATCCCTTTAAAATTTCTCAATAGCACAGATAAATTGAGATTATTATATGTTTATTGATGTGAAAATATAGTACATAGGTGTCTAGTGACTTGCTTAAGGTCATTGAGTTATTTAGTGGTAGAACCAATATGGAACTTTGGTCTGTTTGGGCCCAGTACTTAGTCTATTTTCTGACCTTAAGTTGAAAGACTGTGGTGACTGTTCACTCAACCATGTAGTAGGTAATCTATACATCATCAGGTACTATAGTTACCAAATGAGATATTTACAATACACTTGTCCTAAGTATTATGCATTCAATATGAATGAGAAAATTGTATATAAGAAAAACTAATATACATTAGAAGAAAGTATGGAAACACCTGATATGGGAAGTGAGACCTCTCACTATGATACCTAATTATATTATCTTGTGTGTTCTATACCATGAAAGTATTTACTGTCCCTGAAAATGGTTTTGTAAATTCACATATTGGCCAATATAAGTTTAAAAGCAAAGACTTGCCTTGGCATTAATTATATGACTAATGGTGGAGGGAGATGTGGGACTATTAATTCTGGTTATAACAAAAGTTAAAAGTTAGTTCTCTTGATGATTCATTTTTCCTAATCAACATCTTAATAACAGGTGAATAGATTAAGAGCAATAAGTAGTCTCAGTTTCTTATTGCTGATTGCCGTAATATTTTAAAGATTGAAATCAATAATTAAGATAATTAAGTCATTCAATGTCAACCTTCTACGCAGACATTTAAAACTATTTAAATAAATAGCTGGCATATATCCATATGACATTTGGGTTATTCTGACATGCTTTGCTCTCTGATTAGATAAAAAAGAGGGTAAATGATATATTTACAAATATACTAAAGTAGGAGAATTTGCAATAGGAGTTCTTAAACTCCTACAGATATAGAATAAGGCATTGTTTGACTTGGATGCACAAAACTCCAACATTTCCATTTTCATGAAACATGTTTACTCATATTACTTTATTATCCATCACCATTCAGAGAATTGCAGACAGCTGATAGGACACCCAGTAGTGTATTCAATCCATCTGTTCATCCATCAACCTTATGGCGAATATGTGAGATGAAAGGTTTGCCTTAGGTCAAAAAACCAAAGGCAGAATTTAGTCATGGCAGTTAAGAAAAACAACAACAACAACAACAACAACAAACAAACCATGCTTTAGCCTTTTGGCTAAATTTGTACTGAAATTACCTTGTTCCCTTTATAAAATAATCTGACGAAACCTGAATGATTTTAAATAACTGTGTCAAATCCTGTTTTACATTTGATAGTAATTTAGTTGACATTAAAAAAATTCAATCACTAACCTATATAATAAAAAAGGCTCAAGACAATATATGTTTTTTACAGATGATTTATAATGTAAGGAGCTCTTAGATTATATACTTTTAGTTGTGGGTTGAAGGGGTGCCCACTACATCTTGGAAAATGGTAACTTAAATTTGTCCATCACAAGGGGTCTATCTGGCCTCTCCTTATCACAGAGAATACCTCAAAAAAAATTTTTAAGGTTTTATTTATTTATTTATGTGTCAGAGAGTGAGAGAGAGAGCATAAGCAGGGGGAATGGCAGGCAGAGGGAGAAGCAGGCTCCCTGCTGAGCAAGGAGCCAATGCACGACTTGATTCTAGGACCTGGGATCATGATCTGACCTAAGACAGATGCTTACCCAACTGAGCCACCCAGGCATCCCTCAAAAATTGTTTTTATAACAATCAGTCGTTAATAGAGAATAATCTATACTTGAAACATGGAATTTGTATGTTAAATTATCAAAAACCTCTATAATACAACTACATGATTAAAGTTAAAGTGCATAGATATCAAGCAAATAGTTAATTTATCTTTCAATATAATCAGAAAAAGTACACTGTTATGCTTTATCTTAATATTTGGCATTATATTTATTGACTTCTATATGATATAAATAACCTAGAATTCTGACTTCTATTCCCATTTCTGTAATAGTATTTTTCTTATTCATTCATTTCTTCAACAAATGAAACACTTGAAACTCATGAAACACTATGGTTATTTTTAGATGTTAGGAATGCTACAATAACTGAGAGTATCTGCCTTCAAATTGCTAGTAGGACAGACAGGTAAGTAAATTTACAATTAAAGTGCAATATGATAAGAGTTATAATGGTTCTTAGTTCAAAAGGACAAGGCAGCCCACAGAAAAGACACATAATCTCTTCTTGAGTACTTAGGAAAATCTCACATTGGAATTCACACCTAAGATGAGACTCAAAGAATAAGTAGGAATGAGAAAAGGAAAGAGCATTTTAGGTAGAAGGAATTGAATGTGTGAAATTCCAAAAGAGATGAAGAATATGGTATTTTTACAAAACCACAAAGTTTTGGATATGAAGAGGGAAGATTACAAGAAGTGGTGGTATGAGAATTATGCTTTCGTGGTAGTAACAAGAGAGATCTGGTAGCTGTGAAATCAATTCAATAAGAAATAATCACTGTCTGACCAAAATAGTGATAATAAGGATAAGAAGAAATGGATAGATGCCAAACATGATTGGTTACAGATTTTCTATGAGGTTGAGTGGAGGGAGTTTTAGACATAGTAATTTGAAATAAATCATAATCAGTCAAAAATACATTGAAATTCATGTAAGGATAAAGTTAGCAGTGAGTAGGCTCTTTGGAATGAATTCTGGAATGCAGGAATGATTTTGGGAAACAATAATATATGACTATGGGAGAAAAATGAGATTTTGCATTTCTTTTTGTAACATTCTTCTCATTTAAACTCAGTGCTCAGTTCTGTGGAGGGATTTGACAGTTAAATCAGAGTCGCTTGCTGACATTTTGAAATTCAGTCTGTAACCTTAGTTAGAAAATGGAAAGGGCTTATAGCAGACAGAGGAGACTTAGGCAAACTATAATAAGAAGTAATCTCCAACTTCCTGTCACAGCAGTAAGAAATTGTTGTACCTTTGTGGATGAGGGAAAGCCATGGCTATAGACTGAATGTTTCTGGTCCCTCAAAATTCATATGTTGAAACCTAAGCCCTAATATAGTGGAATTTGGAGGTGGGGCTTTTGGGAGATAATGAGGTCATAAGGGTGAATCCCTTATGGATGGGATGAGTGCTCTTTAAAAAGACACTCTAGAGAGATCCCTTGCCCCTTCCATCTTATGAGGACAAGGCAAAAAGACTGCCAGCCCTGAACCACTTTGAACCACGAAGTGGGCTCTCACCACACACAATTTGCCAGTACTTTGACTTGGACCTAACCTCTAGAACTGTGAGGAAAATAAAAGTCCAGTTTGTACTCCATCTAGTAGCCCATAGCATTTTTTACAGAAACCCAAATGGACTAGGATAGCCATCATGGAAATAAGGAGAACATAGATATGTTTGTACCTGTTTGTGTGTGTTTGGGGGAAGAGGTGGCTCATGAAGACAGGAAACGGAAAGTTAACATCATGATCCATGTTCCAAGCAGGGGGCAAGATAGATGTATTTGTTGAACTGTGGCCAGAAAAGATATATGGCCAATTTCCTGATAAAAACCTTCTATCTCCTCATAATAAAAATTAAGAGAAATTAATGCATAGTTGTATATATAGTTATATAGTTAACATATATATGGTTATATTTCTCTTATATTGAGGTATAACGTACATACAGTAAAATATCTTGACCTTAAGTGGTTCATTCATTGAATTTTTTTCAAAATTGCATAAATCCTTATAATCTGCACACCAAAAGAATAAAGACCAAAGCTATCATCCCAGAAAATTCATCATCGGCCCTTCCCATTCAAATGCATACTTTATTCCTACCTATGGATTAGTTTTGATTTTACTGAATTTTATGTGATGTCCTGGCCTCTTTTACTCCATATAATGGTTTTTGAAATTTATTTTGTCTTTGTATGTATCTGAAGTTTCTTCTTTTTTAATTGTTGAGTAGTATTCTATTATATAGATATGCCACAATTTCCTTTTTAGGTGGATAGTTATTGGAAAATAATAGATTGGAAATTATTGGAAAATAATAGATTATTTTCAGTGTGTTGGCTACTATGAATAAGGCTGCTATAAACTGTTTTTTTCAACACATTTTTTTAGGGATACATGCTTTCCTTCTATTCAGTAAATACCTGAGAGTTTAAATGTGTAGGAGAATGAATAATTTTCAAAGAAATGTCAAATACTTACCCATAATCCTACCATTTAAAATTATAAATGTATGCATATTGTAAGTACTCTGTATCTTCAGAGACATTTTGTATTGTTAACATTTTTTTAGAGAAGTTCACCTATACCTTACTACTTCACTTTAATTTTTTAAAATAGATTTATTGTAGGATATTTTGTTCTTTTAAACAACTTATTGAATTATGATTAATATACAAAATGCATATATTGAGTGTAAATTTTCATAAATTTTGACATATGTATAATTTATAAAATTAATTACTAGAATCAAAATAGACATATTTATCCCTGAAAAGTTTCCTTATGCCCCTTTGTAATCTCTCATTCCTGTCCCTGCCTAATTCAGACATCACTTATGTACTTCATGTCACTCTAGATAAGTTTATATTTTCTAGAGTTTTATATAAATGGATTCATACAACTTATAATCCTTTTTACCTGACTTCCTTCTCTCAACATTTTTGAGATTATTCCATGTCATTGTGGGTATCAATATTTCATTCATGTTTACTGATGCATAGTATTCTACTGTGTAGATATACTATATGTTTATGAACATTTTTTTTTTCTAATTTTCAACTATTACACTGTGATCATTATTGGAAAATCATTTAAATGACATATTCTTTGTTTTATCTTGAGTACATACACTATGGCAGGGTGTTATATATAGCATATGTTATAAGTTTAACATTTTAAAAATTATTCAAAAATAGTTATACCCTTTTACAGTACCACCAGATCAAATTGCTGTACCTCCTTCCAAACCTACAGTAACTATGCAATGATATCTCATTGTGATGATGAGCATATTTTCATGTATTTATTTGTATCTTCTTTAGCAAAATGTCTGTTTAAATATTTTGCCAATTTTTATGGTGTTGTTGGGTTTTTTGTTTCATTGAGTTTTGAGAGCATTTTATATATTCTGGATACATATTTATCTCTCTTTTTTTTTAAGTAGGCTCTATGCCCATCATGGAGCCCAACTCACAACCCTGAGATCAAGACCTGAGCTAAGATCAAGAGTTAGATGCTTAACTGACTAAGCCACCCAGGAAACATACCTATCTTAATAAAATTTCTTTTTGCTCTTGAAAAGGTTTCACTTAGCTGTTGTTGAATGAAATTTTTTAAAATGACAATTAAGACAAATTGTTTGGTAGTGGTATCTAAGTCTGTTATATTCTTACTGATTTTCTGCTTGTCTTCCCTATCAAAAATTGAGAGAGGTATGAAAGTTTCTGAAAATATATGTATACACACATTTATATACACATATAATGTATATATATTAGTATATATATACATAGTATATATACATTAGTGTATATATATACATATATATAATGTACATGTATATCTTACTATAGATATACACATGTATAATACACACATATACATACATATATAATGTTTATATGTGTATCTGTACATTTTTTACCTTTTACTTTTGAATTATTTGTGACTTTATAATAAAGACCATTTTTGAAGTCATGTTTTGATATTTTTTCTATTTTAACAAACACTATTATATCTAGGGGTTATAATTTTTGCCAAATTATGTACAATTTTCAGCCATTATATCTACAGATACCTTTTATTTTCCCATTCTCTTTCATCTTATTTGGGGACCCAATCACAGGTATTTTAAGATGCTTGAAGTTGTCCCACAGTTCACTAATGATTGATCAACTGATTGGATTGTTTTGTCTGTATTTCATTTTGAATAGTTTATATTGCTCTGTTTTCAAGTATACTAATTGTTTCTTCTTCAGTGCCTAATCTGCCATTAATTTCATTGATGTTCTCTTTTTCTCAGATAAGATTTAATAATCTCATAGTTTAATAAATACCAGTTAACTAGATCTTTTAACATTTTTTGTGTCTGTGTCTAATTTTTTTAACATATAGAATAGTTATATGAACTGTTTTAAGGATCTTGTCTCCTAATTCTAAAATCTGTTTTATTTTGAGGTTCATTTTGGTTGAATTATCTCTGTATCATGGTCATATTTCCCCACTTCTTTGCATGAATATAATCCTGTGAATTTTAAATTTTTGGGGTGCTGGATATTTTTATGTTTCTATAAATATCCTTGAGCTCAGTTCTAGAATACCGTTACTGTTGGGGTTAATGTAGAGCAGAAAATCATCCATAATACCTGGCTTGCTAAAATGTAACACAGAGGCCACTGGGGACAAGGGAAGGTTTCGGATAAGGGCATAGGCCTTTGGAATGCCGCAGGGGAGTTGCATTCCTGGAAGCTTTCCTAGCCCCTGTGATCTGAGAGATGTATGCATTGTCCCTTAGGCTATGTTTAGCAGAACTCATAGAACATGCAGATTAGCATATCATATCTTTCGCATCAACAGAGCCTCCTTGTTCCAGTGAGACCCCTTGTCACACATCATGAGTTTGAGAAATAGTGATAAGAATTTGTGATTATCCTGAAGGACCAATAAAGGCGGGAGCAAAGAAGGGCAAAGGGTCTTCCTCTCTGAGCACTGACTGCCTTGCCTTCTCTCTTTCACAGCAAAGTTTGGAGTAATCTTTCATCCGTTGGTACAGGGATTGCTGGCCATTCCTGGAAAGTTACTTGGAAACAATTTGATCTTTTCAGGTCTTCTCTTAAGATACCTTGGTGGGTCTGTAACAGTGCTCATTCTTATACTAGTTTTATTCTACTAATGGACATGTTTCCATGTTCTTGATCTTATGTCCCATTGCTAATGATAATTTACAGACTGGCTGATGGAAACAGGTGTCATTGCCAGGCCTACATGAATGTTGTAGACTTAAGTCCATTTTTTCAAATACTTCATTCCCAGATCTTGGGTAGTTTCCTCACATGTTTGCATTGGAGTTCTCTCTCTGTAGGCTCTTTTCTCTCTGGTATTGTGTCTTGTGAACACTAGTCTACTTGGTTTCCCAGGGATCTCAGCTCTCTCTCCAGCTCATTGAGTAACCTCTTCTCCTCCTGGCTTACCCTTTCCTGTGCTGCAGCCTGGAATCTCTCTCAAGGCTGTAAGTAAGGTCCATAGTATAGCTTTATCTCATTTCTGTAAAGTATCTCAAGAATTGTCTTTCATTTCCTGATAATCTCTGTGTTTTTTGAGTATATAATGAAATCAAGTCTTTCATCCTTATTATTCTTTTTTAAAAATTTTTGGGGGGAGTGGCTAATCTTTTATTGTATTCATATTCTTGGTATTTTGTGTTCCCGTACAAATTTGAGATTGAGTCTCTTGATCTCCAAGAAATCCTGTCAGATTTTGATTGACAATTTTTTAAATCTATAGATCAATTTGAGAAAATGGGTATGATAACAATACTGTCATTCTTTCCATGAACATTTTATATTTCTCAATTTCTTTGTGTCTTATTTAATTTCTTGCATAAGTATTATACTCAGTATTTAATTTTTTATCCTTTTTTAAGTGTTTCTTATGTATTAATTTATTTAATCCTGACAGCAGATATAGAGGCATTATCTCCATTTTATAGATGAAGAACAAAGACCTACAAGGGTTAAATGATAACAGGCAGACCTATTAATTTAACCCAAATAGCCTGATTCCCAATTTGTGCTCCTAAAAATTACACTACAAACTGCTTCCCCAGGTTTTTTAAATTAGATTTTAATTTTTATTTATTATTAACATATAATGTATTATTTGTTTCAAGAGTACAGGTCTGTGATTCAACAGTCTTACACTCTTCACAGCACTCACCATAGCACATACCCTCCTCAATGTCCATCACCCAGCCACCCCATCCCTCCCACCCCCTTCTACTCCAGCAATCCTCAGTTTGTCTCCTGACCTTAAGAGTTTCTTATGGTTTGTCTCCCTCTCTGGTTTCATCTTGTTTCATTTTTCTCTGTCTTCCCCTATGATCCTCTGTCTTGTTTCTTAAATTCTTCATATCAGTGAGATCATATGATAATTATCTTAATCTGATTGACTTATTTCACTTAGAATAACACCCTCTAGTTCCATCCACATCATTGCAAATGGCAAGATTTCTTTTTTTTATGCTGCATAATAGTCCATTGTGTGTATGCATGTGTATGTGTGTGTGTGCACACGCACACGCGTGTGTATATATCTATCTATATATATATATACACACACACATATATATATATATATATCACATATTCTTTATCCATTCATCTGTTGATGGACATCTAGGCTCTTTCCATAGTTTGGCTATTGTGGACATTGCTGCTATAAACACTGGGGTGCAGGTGCTCCTTCAGATCACTACATTTGTATCTTTAAGGTGAATACCCACTGGTGCAATTGCTGGGTCATAGGATACCTCTATTTTCAACTTTTTGAGGAACCTCCATACTGTTATCCAGAGTGGCTGCACCAGCTTGCATTCCCACCAACAGTGTAGGAAGGTTCCATTTTCTCTACATCCCTGCCAACACCTATTGTTTCCTGACTTATATTAGTCATTCTGACTGGTGTGAGGTGGTATCTCATTGTGGTTTTGATTTATATTTCCCTGATGCCGAGTGATGTTGAGCACTTTTTCATGTGTCTGTTGGCCATTTGGATGTCTTCTTTGTAGAAATATCTGTTCATGCCTTCTGCCCATTTCTTGATTGGATTCTTTGTTCTTTGGATGTTGAGTTTGATAAGTTCTTTGTAGATTTTGGATACTAGCCCTTTATCTAATATGTCATTTGCACATATCTTCTTCCATTCTGTCAGTTGTCTTTTGGTTTTGTTGACTGTTTCCTTTGCTATGCAAAAGCTTTTTATCTTGATAAAGTCCCAATAGTTCATTTTTGCCCTTGCTTCCCTTGCCTTTGGTGATGTTCCTAGGAAGAAGTTGCTGAGGCTGAGGTCAAGAGGTGGCTGTCTGTGTTCTCCTCAAGGATTTTGATGGCTTCTTGTCTCACATTTAGGTCTTTCATCCATTTTGAGTCTATTTTTGTGTATAGTGTAAGGAAATGGTCCAGTTTCATTCTTCTGCATGTGGCTGTCCAATTTTCCCAACACCATTTGTTGAAGAGACTGTTTTTTTTCCATTGGACATTCTTTCCTGATTTGTCAAAGATTAGTTGACCATAGAGGTCAGGGTCCATTTCTGGGCTCTCTATTCTGTTCTGTTGATCTATGTGTCTGTTTTTGTGCCAGTACCATACTATCTTGATGATTATAGTTTTGTAATTAAGCTTGAAGTCTGGAATTGTGATGCCACCAGCTTTGGTTTTCTTTTTCAACATTATTCTGGCTATTTGGAGTCTTTTCTGGTTCCATATAAATTTTAGGATTATTTGTTCCATTTTTTTGAAAAAAAGTTGACGGTATTTTGATAAGGATTGCATTAAATGTGTAGATTGTTCTAGGTAGCATAGACATTTTCCCACTATTTGTTCTTCCAATCTATGAGCATGGAACGTTTTTCCATTTCTTTGTGTCTTCCTCAATTTCTTTCATGAGTATTTGATAGTTTTCTGAGTACAAATTTTTTGCCACTTTTGTTAGATTTATTCCTAGGTATCTTATGATTTGGGTGCAGTTGTAAATGGGATCAACTCCTTAATTTCTCTTTCTTCTGTCTTGTTGGTGTGTAGAAATGCAACTGATTTCTGTGCATTGATTTTATATTCTGACACTTTACTGAATTTCTATATGAGCTAGCAGTTTTTGGGTGGGGTCTTTTGGGTTTTCCACATAAAGTATCATATCATCTGCAAAGAGTGAGAGTTTGACTTCTTTGCCAGTTCAGATGCCTTTTATTTCTTTTTATCATCTGATTGCTGAGGCTAGGACTTCTTTTTTTTTTTTTTTTTTTTAAAGATTTATTTATTTATTTGATACAGAGAGAGAGATTACAAGTAGGCAGAGAGGCAGGCAGAGAGACAGGGAGAGGAGGAAGCAGGCTCCCTGCTGAGCAGAGAGCCCAATGCGGGCGTGGATCCCAGGACGCTGAGATCATGACCTGAGCCGAAAGCAGAGGCTTTAACCCACTGAGCCACCCAGGTGCCCGAGGCTAGGACTTCTAGTACTATGTTGAATGGTAGTGGTGATAGTGGATAATTTTTTATCCTTTTAAAAATTCTATTTTTGAATTTTATTTTCAATTAATTATTGTTAAGAAATACAAATATAAATATTGCACATTAAATATGTCTTACAGCCCCTCTGAATTTACTTCTTAGTTCGAATATGATTTGTAGATTTGAGACTTCCTGTTTTCAAAATCATGTTGTCTATGAAAAGGGATTGCTTTGCTTTCTTTTAAAACATTCATATTGATACCTAATGCACATCAAAACATTTACCTATTAAAAGTGTGCAGTTCAGTTTCTTTGGAAAATTTATACATTTGTATAACCATCACTGTAGTGTAATTTTAGAACATTTTCATCACCCCAAAATGAAGCACTGCCTGTACCTTTTAAGCAGTTATTCTAAATTCCCTCCTGTCTATCTCCACACAAAGCACTAGGTATCTAGTTAATTTCTATCTCTATAGATTTATCTGTTCTGGACACTTCATATAAATGGATTCATACAGTATGTGGTCTTTTTGTGTGTGTTTATGTGTGTGGATGATTTTTTTTTCTGTTTAGCACAAGGCTACAATATTTCATCAGTAGCCATCATTACTGCCAAATAATATTTCATTGTGCTGATACAGCACGTGTTGTTTATCTACTCACTAGTTGATGGATAGATATTTGGGTTCTCTCCACATTCTGGTGGTTATGGGTAATACTGCTGAAAACCTTTGTGTGTAAATGATCCTTTTTCTTTTATTTATGGAAGAGTTTTGATAGGATTGGTATGTGTTTGGTAGAATTTACTAGTGAAATAATCTGTGCTTGGGTTTTTTCTTGTAGAAAGTTTTAAAATTACAAGTCTAGTCTCTTAATTTTATTAAACGTATATTTGAAGGAGGGCATGTATTGCATGCAGCACTGGGTGTGGTGCATAAACAATGAATCTTGGATCACTGAAAAAATAAAAAATAATAAAAAAAAGAACAACAACAACAAAAAGTGTATTTGGATTATCTTTTTCTTTCTAGAGTTAGTTTTGGTGTATTTCTAGGTCTTGTCCATTAATCTTAGTTGTCTAATATATAGTTGTTCATAGTATTCCCTTATAATCCTTTTTCTTTCTGTAAGACTGGTGGTGAAATTTCTTCTTTTGTTCCTGATTGTAGTGAATCTTCTTTTTTCTTTTAGATGGACCATCTAACTAAAGGTTTCTCCATTTTCTTGACCTTTTCAAATAATCAGCTTTTGACTGTTGATTTTCTCTATTGTTTTTCTAGTCTCCATTTATTATGTTTCCATTTTATTACTATTTTTATTTTTTTATTTAGCTACTTGAATTTAGTTTTTGTTTCTTTTGCTTGTTTCTTAATGTAGAAGGTTAAGTCATTGCCTTGAGATTTTTGTTTTTTATGATTCAGGCCTTTTAACTATAAATGTCCCTTTAAGCTTTGCTTTACTTGTATTCTGCAGCTTTTGGTGTGCTGTGTTTTCATTTTCATTTATCTCAACATCATTCATCTCAATTCTCATTCATCTCAATTTCTTCTTTTATTCTTCTTTTATTCTTTTATTTATGTTGTGTTATTTAGGGTTAGTTGTTTAATTTCCACATATTTGTGAGTTTCAGAATTTTCCCCTGGTTCTTTTTTTTATTTACTTAGAGAGAGAGAAAGAGCATGAGTGGGAAAGGGAGAGGGAGAGAGAATCTCAAGCAGACGCTGCACTGAGCACAGAGCCTAATGTGGGGCTCGATCTCACAACCCTGAGATCACAGCCTGAGCCAAAATCAAGAGTTGGTGGCTCAAGCAGCTGTCCCACCCGGGTACCCCTTCCCCTAGTTCTTGATTTCAAATTTAATTCTACTGTGGTTGCAAAGGATACTTTATATAATTTATATTATTTAAGTTTAATGAAACTTATTTTATGGCCTAGCATAGTGTCTGTTCTGGAAAATGTTCCATGTGTGCTGGAGAAGAGTATATATTCTGCTCTTGCTGGGTGGTGTGTCCTACAGATGTCTGTTAGGTCTAGTGGATTTACAGTGTTGTTCAGGTTCTCTGTTTTCTTATTTAACTTATGCCTAGTTGTTCTAGTCATTATTAGATATGGGATATTGAAATCTTCAACTCTTTTTTCTTCTCAGCTTTTTTTTTTTGGTAGTTTTATGGTTTTATTAACACAAATACTACTCTCAATTCTTATTTTTGAAGTGTCTGTTTCTTCCTTCAATTCTATCAGTTTGTGTTTCATGTATTTTGGAACTTTATTGTTAGGTGCATATTATTTAATTATTATATTTTATTGGTTTATGGATCTGTTTATCATTATGAAAAGCCCCTTTTTGTTCTAGTAACAACTGTTGTTCACGTTATTTTCCCCCTGATATTGGTATAGCCTCTACAACTTTCTTTTCCTTACTGTTTACATGGTGTGTGTGTGTGTATATATATATATACATATACACATATATATACATATATATGTATATTTCATTCTGCTAATCTCTGCTTTTAGAGTTTTAATCTATTTACATATAATGTAATTAATGATATAATAGGAATTATATGATAATTTTGCTGCTGTTTACTCTATGTCTTATCAGCAAATAATGGGAAAAATGAGTGATTTTGCCAAACTTTATATATATATATATATGAACAAATTTCATAGAGTGAGAAAAATTAGGTAAATCTAAAATGTATTTAAAATTATTTGTCTCCATTTAAAAATTACATTTGGGTTCTGTTCTTTTAGAGTGCTCTGTAACATGTGGTAAAAAAGTTAAATAAAGAGAGAGAAAGAGAAAATTAAAAAGTAGAAACCTAGTGACTAAAATGCCTTCTTTTGTTTTTGCTGTATTTACTCTATATGGCAGCATATATCGTTATTGCAAAATAAAGGGAATTTTTTTCTATGCTGTAATAATTCTCCACAGTAGGGTAGTAGCTTAGAAAGTGCAATATTTTCTTTCCTTTGCTTAGATAGAGGAAGCGAAATTGGTAAACTGAGAAGAACTAACATTGAACAGATGCTATTTTGGAGCATATTATTACAATTTTAATTGTAATAAAACAGATGTTTTACACCTCTAACCCTTAATGCCTCTGAAGGTTATCTTATTTAGGAAATCTTTGCAAACGCTATCAAGTTAAAATGAAGTTATTAGGGTCTGCCCTAATCCAGTGTGACTGGCATCACTCTAAGAGGGAAATCCGAATATAGAAATATGCATGGAGAATGTCAAGTTAAGACTGAGGCAGAGATTACAGTGAAGCATCTCTAAAGCAAGAAATGGCAGAGCCTGCCAACTGCCATCAGAAGCTGCATATACGACAGATCCAGGAGTGCGACAGATTGTAACTGTTCCCAGAAGCTAGGAGATAGGCATGAAATAGATTGTCCCTTAGCGCTTGCAGAATGAACCCTGTTGCCGACATCTTGATTTTGGACTTGTAGGCTCTGTAATTGTGAGACAAGAAATTTTTGTTGTATTTCAGCCATCCAGTTCATGATACTACTGTAGAGTAGCCCTAGACGATTAATATACACACTATTCATACATTTCACTTATTTCAGGGACTTCATATTTTAAGAAACTTGAATGGATCATTTTACATTTCTGGCTAGTATATGACTCAATTTTTGTGTCAGTATGAACTGCTGGAAAAAATACCATAATAATTAGACAAGACAATTTCAGACTCATTTAATAGAAAGGTATTTTCTCAAATATTAACCCTTTTATTAAGTTGTTACATTGTAAATTATATGGTTATTATATGTGAGTAGTTAAATATGTGCTAACCAACCTTTAAAACCAGAATTTCTCATGTTTAATTCCCTACAAACTAAGTCTGAGTGCTAGAGTACTATACATTTCTTTCATATTTTTCTTGCTTTCCTTGAAAATGGAAATCCTTTTCATTTCAACTTTAATAAACTGCTAATATAGCAGATGCCAGTTATCTTTGTGAGACCATTTTTCTTAAACACAAATGGGGCATAAATGTTTCTTTTTTAAGGTGAATACAGAAAACTAACACAAGTGCTCTTAAATTACTTTTAATTTTTCTATTTTAAAGTGTCAAAGAAGTAAGATATTTAAAACTGTGTTTCATAGCAAGGTGTGTGCATGTGTGTGTGTGTATCTGTGTGTGTGAATATATGTTTTAATTATGTAAACATAACTGCAAACCTTTATCAAGTAATATTAAAGGAACCATATAAATGTAGAGCGTCTCTCCCCTGTCCAATCCCTCCTTTAAGTTATATTAAGTAGGATGGATTAATACACTATTTGAGAACTCTGGAAACCCCAGAGACATTTTTAAGTTATTTAACATAAGGTAACTTATCTAAAGAGTGCTTAAGAAGGCTTTATAAGGACCTAACAAAAAATTTGATATTTTATATGTTTTCTCAAGTTTAATATTTAAGAAAAAAATAATTAGGTAAATTTCTTATACCACGTAGGCATTACAGGCAGCACTCTCATAAAAGATAAAATGTCTGAGGGCAGAAGATACATTGACATTAAAAAGAAAACATTTGGGGGGCATCTGGGTGGCTAGGCTGATTGTGTCCAACTCTAGATTTTGGCTCGGGTCATGATCTCAAGGTTCTGGGATCGAGCTCTGTGTCAGGTTGGTGCTCAGCTTAGAGTCTGCTCGAGGTTCTCTCTTTCCCTCTTTGCCCACCCCACCCCCCGCTTGCACTCTAAACAAACAAATAAACCAACAAATAAAATCTTTTTTTTTTTTTAAGATTTTTATTTACTTATTTGACAGAGAGAGAGAGATCACAAGTAGGCAGAGAGGCAGGCAGAGAGAGAGGAGAAAGCAGGCTCCCTGCTGAGCAGGGAGCCCAAAGCAGGCCTCGATCCCAGGACCCTGAGATCATGACCTGAGCCAAAGGCAGAGGCTTTAACCCACTGAGCCACCCAGGTGCCCCCAACAAATAAAATCTTAAAAAAAAAAAAAAAAAAGACAGCATTTGGGAGGGTCCTACTTGTACTCTGTTTAGATAGATTTAAATAGTTGTGCTCAATACATATCGATGCCTTTTCTGGTATACTGCTAATGGAGAAAAGTAAGAAGTGCCTAGAATGCTCAGAAGGAAACAAATGGCAGTAGTAACTTTCCATCATTATATATTAATTTCTTTAAACCCACTAAGATGGGTACCTACCTGGCTCAGTTGGTTAAGCAGCTGCCTTTGGCTCAGGTCATGATCTCAGGGTCCTGTTCAGTGGGGAGTCTGCTTCTCCCTCTCCCTCTGCCCTTCCCCCTGCTTGTGCTGTCTCTCTCTCTCTCAAATGAATAAATAAATTAAAAAAATCTTTAAAATAAATAAACCCACTAAGAGATGGAATAGGTAACTGAGGATTTATTATGTTGGAATTTACCAACTACAGAGCAAAGGAGATTATAATTATAATCAGATTTAAAATCAGATGTTTATTTAAAAAGAAGAGAAAATTTATTTTAAGCCCTTCTATAAATTCCTACAATTAGGACTTTGATGGGTATTGTTTCAAATAGTTTATCTACTAACTATTCAACAAATATTTAATCAATGTCAAATCTGTGTCAGATATTAAAGTAGGTACTATTTCACACTGATGGTGTCTGCCCTTGAAGGATACACATTTTGGTATTAGAGATATGACTACGCCAAGAGATAACAGTGTAGAAGACTTTACAATACAGTTAGCACCAAATGCTTTGGAGAATACATATATGAGAATTGCTTTTGAAATTAATAATTATTTTTCTACTGAAAGGCTACTTAATATTTGGTGTCAGAAAATATTGTTTGCCACAGTACCCTGTGTGCATTATCAAATTTACAGAAAATATATGTTGTTTTCTACAGTCCAAATTTTAAAAAAGTTGAGAAGCTATATCGTCTGTTATGCAGAATAATTTCAACAGGGAAATGGGTTCTCTAGCATTGTCCTCCAAAAGGGGATTTTTGCAAGTTTCCTATGAGAGTAGTTTCATTTTAGGTTTTCATTTTTATTTTAATTAAAATGTATTTAGGTACATTCTGGATCATCCAGAAGAAAACCTTATAAGTACATACATGCTACTTCAGAGCCTGAATTTATGTATTTTTTAGAGCCTCATAGTAACACAACGTAAATGGGTGTGGACTGATGAGAAAGTGCAGAAGTAGACTCAACTCATAAAGAAAATCCTTGCTAATTGATGGGCCCTGAGGCATACAAAGAGTTCTTAGTAATTCAAACAAAGAGAAAAGTTGGAAGAATTCAATGATATATGATACAGGGTGCCAACAGACATGTTGAAGCAAGTAAGATAATATTGTTACCTTATTACAAATTTGATTGTCATTGACTTTGTGGTTTTTCTTGTTTTACATTTATAAATGTGTTTCAATATATAAACATGTAAAGCTATGTATATTCATATTTCATGGTTTTATATATTTAGACACATTTTAATTAAAATTGGTTATGTTATTCAAAGTCTTCTCAAAAAACTATTAAGTCCAGGTCACCACTGCTGCTGGAAAGCTTTCAAAAAAGCAAATCTACTCTATGCTGCCCAAGTACATTATTCACAGTTCCTCAGAAATGCGTCACGAGAGCCATGTAGTTTGGGGAAGTTCACCTCTTTCTCTTATTTGTACTTACCATCAGGCACTTGATGGGAGATTTTAGGGCGTACCAAGTTTACTCACCATTCTAGGTATAGAAAGCCAAGTTCCCATTACCGTCCCTGAACTGGATTGTTAAATAGTCACATATAGTCATTCAGAACTTTGTTTCTTAAACTGTGAGGACATAGAAACGGTATTAAAAAATGAAATAAAACAAATATCTTGAGTGTTAGGTATTTCAGTACCTACTCCCCCTGGGACACATGGAAGAGTACAAATTAGTGAAAAAATTATCTTTCCCTTCGAAATCATCTCAAGTTTTCCATAAAGACTTTTTTAAAGTATACAAAGCCTAGTGTGGTATGTGTGGGAAGATTAAATGACAGGCTGGCCAGAGTGTAAAAGTGTCTTGTCATCTCATCTTCTGATGTTCCCCAATAGAGAATTGGCATATGTATCAAGAGGATTGCAAGTCTGAGTCCCAGATGATGCCTGGAAGCCCAGGAGAGTGAATTTGCCTAAATATCAAATTTATGTCCGTCATATATGATTTAACATCTGACACATTAGCTGAAAAACACCTGTGGACACTGTAAGAGCATTGAGTTCAAATAGTCCTGGTTAAATCTTAATTTGGATACCTCTTACTGTATAGCCTAGAGCAATGTACTTCACCTCCATATATGTTAGTTTTCGCATTGATGAAATGTTAATGATGATATTTCTGATTGGTATGGTATGCATGAAATTAAGTAATATGGAAAAACATAAATAACTTGAGATGGCTGACATAGATTCCATAAGCATTTAATTAATTATAGATATTAGTACATTGTTATTATATATTTTATTTAATCTGAAAATAAACCATTAAAGTATTTTTTTGTTTTTTTAAGTATAGAAAGTTAATGAACTTTATATATTAACTTTATGTGTATATATATATATATATATATATATATATACACTTTATATATACTTTACTTTATATATTAAGTATACAATAGGGATACCTGGGTGGCTTAGTCAGTTAAGCATCTGACTCTTGGTTGGGACTCAGGTCATGATTCCAGGGTCCTGCAATCAAACCCCACATCAGGCTCTGCACTCAGTGGGAGTCTGGTTGGATATTCTCTCTTTCTGCCCCTCCCCAGCTCTCTCTCTCTCTCTCTCTCTCTCTCTCTCTCTCTCTCTCTCTAAAATAAATAAAAAAATCTTTAAAGGATATACAATAAGATGCCACATTTAAATAGATGTCCTTTGCCTAAAGATCTAGAGAAGACTCATTTCAGATAAATTTGCAAATGAAGAAGTTACTAGAATGCATCTTATATTTTGGACTAACTTTTGGCAAGCATATGCATGATATTTAAAACTACACAAGACTGGAATTTCAGGGAATTTGATTTTCAAGCACTGAAAATGCATGCTTCCTTTTTAGTGGACTTTTTGTCAGATACTCCTATTTCCTCAACCCTAATTCTTTTGGAGTAGCCCTCGACTGAACAGAAATCATTAAATAGGTGCTTCTAACTGTTCAAATTTTCTATCTGAGGTACCTAAAACTATTGTATAAAAAATGCATCTTAGAAAACTGCAGGTGTGTATATTAACCTAAATTATTTAAACCATTTTTCGAGTCCATTTATTTGCCACCACGCATCGCACTTAATTTATTTAAGTGTGCATTACCTTTTGTTTTATATCCTGCTAAAGGGAAAAGCGTGTCTAGAGGGAGATTTACTGGGAGCCTAATATGAGAAGAAGCAGTGTTAAGAACCATAAATACATTAGCTCGTTCAATTGACACTCAGTTAAAGGGTTCGGTGGACAGGGATCGGCAGGAGTGCTGAAACATATTCAGCTTCTGTCTTTTCATCTTGTCTGTGTGGTTTTCTTTAGCACCAGTTTGCCTTTTGTTCCTTATTTTAAAATCCTAAAATATAAGAAACAAACAAATATGTTTTTTACATTCACTTGTGTAACTATTGAGTTTGAACTTTTGTATATACATAAAATATAAAAGTATATTTTTTCTTTGTTCACTATTATTTAAATGAAACAGCGACCAAAAAGATAAATAATAGTGTATTCAAATTATGTACTTGAAATCATTTCTCATTGGCTTTAATTAATTTAACCATTTATCAGTAGGAGACTGGCATATAAATATTTAAAAGACCAAAACCAAAATTAAATGACACAGTAAGTTGTTCTAGTGGATAGAGAACTTTATGTGCTGTCAGATTGCCCAGAGGTCAGTGATTGAGGAGCCAAATCTTCTAGTTAGAATATATAAATGATTTGTTGCAATCACCTCTCTGAGCCATTGCTGATAGTAAATATTAGATAATTTTGAAATGACACACTATCAAAGTATAATTCCTGGACCCCCTGAAAAGTTTGGTATCCTGAATTTTGGACACTTTATAAACTATCAATTGGATAATACATAATGGACGTGTTTGCATGGCACTTTTAATTTTAAAGACCTGTTTTTCTAGTCAAGTACTATATTTAAGGGGCACCTGGGTGGCTCAGTTGGTTAAGCATCTGCCTTTGGCTCAGGTCATGATCCCAGGGTCCTGGGATCTGAGCCTCACATCTGGCTCCCTGCTCAGCGGGGAGCCTGCTTCTCCCTCAGTCTCTCCCCCTGGCTTATATTCCCTCTCTCGATGTCTCTCTCTCTGTGAAATAAATAAATAAAATTTTAAAAAATTACTATTTTTGAGTATATTTACTTTTAATATCAAATCTATTTAAAATGACCTTTTCTACTACATCATTGTCATGTAAGAGAGTTACGGCTTGCCATTTAAATGCAAAAGAGTTTCACTTTTTTTTAAAATTTAAATGGCAGATATCTAAATCATTTACCTTTATGAGTGAAAAAAATATAATTTGATGATTTTTTTCTGTGTCCATCAGTAATTACTGTAGTGCTTACCTAAGTGCCCCTTATGATACACAAAGGGAAGATTGAATATTTTTAAAGCCAGGTTGGTTTTAAACGTATATCTAATTGCACAACGTTACATGATTTAAGGTTTGAGGAGTGTATATAGATATAGGCAATTTGACATAATAAGAAAAACTGTCTAAAACTAAACTATTTAAAATTTTTTCATGAACAATGTAAATGCATTAAGTACTTTGAAACTAACATGTATAAAAATGAAATGATTATAGGATATTTATTTTGAATCCTTAGACTCTCATTTCTTTCTTCAGATGTCCACCATCACCCAGTTTTCCTACTTGTCCCTCCACAAGGATTGAGAAGTCATCATAAATTCCTTTATTTGTGTGAGTGTGTGCTATCTTCCCTGTACATAATGCTGTTCATTGTTTCTCACTTCACACTGTCCCCATAAAGCTCATCCTCTATCTGCATTCAAGATACAACCTCTTTTATTTTACAAACCTTGCAGTTATCACTTAATCTTTTAATAATTATAATTGTGACTTATAATGTTGAGTTTACCAAGAAAATTTTGATTATTTTTTATATATAACTTTATTATGTTAATGGAAGTTCCACGTGATGCTCTGAAAACATTTTCAACTGTGACCTGTCTATGAACTTAACCTCCGACTCTTCCTTTCCAGCCCTCTTGCTAGGCACAAATAGCCCAACCAATGGCTGCTTAATACCAAGAAAGATGCCCTCTTTTTCTGAGAACTGTTTTTGCCCAACTTATTCATGAAACCAGCTGGACTTGTGCTGCTAAGCCTCTGTAAAAACTTGTCTTTCTTTCCCCAAAGTAGAACACCACTTGACAAAGACACTTTCCTTGATCAAACTTTGGTCAAACTCTCCTCTAAACTCTTTTCAATAGGCCTCAACCTTTGGATTGTACGATAATGTTCAACAGGAATACAATTAACATAAAAATTAACATAGTGGGAAGTGTTCATACTTCTGAATGTGCTTTCTTGCTTGTAAGTATATTGGTGAGGAAATTAAAAAGTAATAGCAATTTCCTTTTTATTTTAGGGAACTTAACAATTCAGAATTTCAGTGATTTGTCAAGATTATTCAAATAGTTGGAGAGAACAGTAAAAAACATTACTTCTGACAGAAAAAAATGTTTCTCAGATCACTGGGATAAGTAAATTGGAGTAATTAATATATAGATATTACCTTAAGTTAAATTAACAATAAAATAAAATATTGAGTTTATTAAGTCTATTTTATAAAATATTTGAGTTTTCCATATGGTTTCCTTGATTTTATACATCCCAGATTCCTTTGTGTTACTGAAAAAATGAAGTTAGTAGTTACATATTGAGACCTGAAAAAGAATAAACAAGGAGGGTTATAAAAATTATGTGTCTGTATAAGTGTGCATGTCCTAATTCATAATCTTTGGTTACATCTATTGGAAATTAAGTAATTTTTCATTATTAAGAAAAATATAAATCTCAATTGATTCCAGCAACACACTGATGAATGTCATCCATCTTAATGGACCATTGAAGACCATTTACCCTTATAAATCAATTTATAGTAAAATTTAAGTATAAAATCAATTCTCCAAACTATGCTTTGCCCATATAAGTATAAACACAGTTTATACATTATAAAGGACTAAAAAAACTGAGAACTTAAAAGATTTTTTTTTATGTAAAGGCAAATTGTATTTAAATATCCATCTACTTCCTAAAGTTTCTATAAATATAATGCCACCTTAAAAACTGAAGGTTTTATGTAAAAATGTATTTAAATGAGTACTTTATAATTCTGTGTTCTGCATTTGGTTAGTTTATTTCCATAGTTTGTTCACTGAGGACAGTTCTTTTGTTTTATTCATCTTTTTAAACCAGCTACTTCATCTTTACCTTCAAGCACGCAGTTTGCTTTCTAAAGTAATAGCTACTTAGTAAATGTTAAATAAGCAACTGAATAAATGAAGTATCTACCAAAATGGATAAATTTACACACTTAATCTATCAATAAACTTGTACATTTACTGAGTACTCAGTGTTCTAGGCAACAGAGTTTTAATGTGAATATCATTTTTTTCAAAGTATAAAATCAGTGGTAGACATAAAAATAAATGGATATAATTCAGTTTTGTGATGTTGGTGATACTGAGAGGTTATTTCTGGGTATCAAAGGGGTGGCAATGCAGGTACCAGGAAGGCTTACCTTAGGTAAGTGTAACTAAAGTCAAACCTAAGAAAATCTTAGGTGGAACTCCCCTTTTCAAAGAAGTTCAAAGTGAAAACATTCTATTTTATAATACTTGAAACTCTTTTTTTTCTTTAAGATTTTATTTATTTATTTGACAGAAAGAGAGAGACCACAAGTAGGCAGAGAGGCAGGCAGACAGAGAGGAGGAAGCAGACTCCCCACTGAGCAGGGAGCCCGATATGGGCCTCCATCCCAGGACCTTGAGATCATGACCTGAGACGAAGGCGGAGGCTTTAACCCACTGAGCCACCCAGGCGCCCAACACTTGAAACTCTTAGTCACAGTCTAACTGTCTGGTTCATTTCATGGAAGAGAAAGAATGCTAGGCAGCGATATTACCTACTGCATGTGCTATTCAGGCTTTAAATTGAATCTGACATGTAGAGAATTCCCATTTGTGAAAGAATGGTGAATGTGTCACCATTGTCCACATACAGTGTTATGTGTTTCATGGAGACCGAGATTCAGCACAACAAAGGAAGAAGGATGGGGGAAATGGGGTTTATTTTGACACAGACTATATCATATGATCTTAGGGTTTGGTGATGCTGTGTGAAGCCCACTGAGAAGTCAGGAGAGCTTTTTTGCCAGTGTGACCATGGATAGATACAATACTAGCTTTTCTGGTATACCACTACTGTCTTTGGAAAGTGAGAACGCTAAACTAAATGATGTGCTCTGGGCAAATTATGTAAGTAATATCTTTTGCTTCATTTTTGTCATCTGAAAAATAGAAATAATCAGAGTATCTGCCTCTTAAAGTTTTTATGAGAACTAAATGAAATAACGCAGTCAGTATGCTTAGGGAAGTGCTAATGAGCATCTACTAATTTCTCAATAATGGTATTATCATTAATAATTCAAAGTTTATGTTACGTACTAAGTATCCAAAGAAAACATAAAAATATCTTTGAATCTCAAATTTCAAATTTGTTAAAATATTTTTCAGGTGACAACTTTTACTCGCAGTCCTTGGAGGATTTCAAATTGTATGTTTCTGCCAAATTATTCCTCTGTCAGCATAGTCTAGTCTATTTTATGGATTCATTAGTATACTTGAGTGATTTTAAGAACACATTTTGAGAACAAACTCACTATGGAAAAAAGCCATAAACTATATCTCCCACGAAAGATGCTCTAAAATGAAAGTAAAGTGAAGAGTAACAGTACTGTAAACAAGAAAAGTACCATTAATAGAGCAGAGATTTTAAGAATTTATAAAAAATAAATAACAGTAGTTGGAACTGAATAAAGTCTCTAGAGAAGTGAACCAGGAAAAAAAAAAAAAAAGCAGAGTTCAAAACAGAACAAGACATCTGTATAGTTACGATGTGTGTTCCAAGATCAGAATGAGCTGATACAATGCATAAGAAAAGTTCCTGGAAAATAGTCAATATGGATTATTTTTGGCAGAACATTCAGAGGAGCAAGATGTTCTCTAGACTTTTGAAGATCAGTAAGCTCCAGGTTTCCCCAGGAGAGATCAAACACATTCAAGAGTGTGAGAGGAGAAGCTATGTCCCAGGTACCTAGACAATCAAGTAGTATGGTGGAAACACTCATTTAAACAAGCTTCTTGGGGTGCCGGGGTGGCTCCATCAGTTAATCTACCTTCAGCTCAGGTCATGATCCTGGGACCCTGGGATCAAACCCTGTGTCCGCTCCCTGCTTAACAAGGAGTCTGCTTCTCCTGCTCCTCCTTCCTCTTCCCACTCGCAGGCTCTCTCTCTCACTCCCTCCTTCTCAAATAAATAAATAAATAAATAAAACATTTAAAAAGAGGGCGCCTGGGTGGCTCAGTGGGTTAAAGCCTCTGCCTTCAGCTCATGATCTCAGGGTCCTGGGATGCGGCCCGCATCGGGTTCCCTGCTCGGCGGGGAGCCTGCTTCCTCCTCTCTCTCTGCCTGCCTCTCTGCCTACTTGTGATCTGATCTCTCTCTCTCTCTGTGTCAAATAAATAAATAAAATCTTAAAAAAAAAAAAACATTTAAAAAGAAAAAAAATAAACAAGCTTCTTGTACATTTAAGCCAGCANAAATAAAATCTTAAAAAAAAAAAAAAACATTTAAAAAGAAAAAAAAATAAACAAGCTTCTTGTACATTTAAGCCAGCAACATGGCAGGTTGGTCTCACTCTNTTTAAAAAGAAAAAAAAATAAACAAGCTTCTTGTACATTTAAGCCAGCAACATGGCAGGTTGGTCTCACTCTTATAATACTAACCAGCATACTTAGTAGAGAAAAGGAAACAAATTGTGGAGAAAAATAAAAATAAAAATAAAACAAAACAGGATTCACAGCTGACATTAATGTAAACATAAAAATTTAAGGGACACAAAGTGGATTAGAATTAGAAAGTTCATTAGATTTGCCAGATACAGCATTTAAAAAAGAAAATCAATTGCATTTCATATACTAGCAATAAATAGTAAAAAAATACATTTTAAAAATTACCATTTAAAACAGTAAGAAAGCTATAGTATATCAAAGATGAGTAATGAAAGAGGGATAGGACATTTGTGGAGTAAGTTATAAAATGATTTTAAAGTATAATGAAAATAAATGCATATAGAAATACATATGGTGATATTTAACAAGATGCCATTTTACCATTTTCTCCAAATTCACCCACAAATATACTCAATTCCTATTAAAATCCTGACTTAATTTTTCAAGGATTTTTGCAGCCTTATTCCAAAGGTTATTTGGAAAAGGAAAAGTCTAGTAATAGAAAAGATAATTTTCAGGAGAAAAAAATAACTCTGTAGGGAAAATTATCCTGTCAGATAAATAACAGCCTTATTATAATCTACGTTTAATTAAGGAAATAAGACATTGGTATATATAAACAGACCAATGGACTATAGCCCCAAAACAGAACATTTACTTTCTGTAAATTGGTGAGTAAAAGTGGACTGTTCAAAAGTACTACAATTTTTTTTAATAGAGAAAAACATAAAACCAAGTGATTTCATACCATTCACATAAACAAATCCTGGAAGAAATAGATATAATGGAAATAATGGAATGGCCTAAATGTCAAAAGAAACCTTTTTTTTTTAAGAGTTTATTTTGACAGAGAGAGAGTACAAGTAGGGAGAGGAACAGGCAGTGGGAGAGGGAAAAGCAGACTCCCCGCTGAGCAGGGAGCCCAAGGTGGGGCTCCAGCCCAGGACCCTGGGGATCATGAGCCTAAGGCAGATGCTTTACTGACTGAGCCACCCAGGCACCCAAAAGATAACCTTTCTTTTAGAGAATTTGCTTCTCAAACCATTTCAGTTATCTGGACCAATAGGATTTTCTTTTTGGAAATTTAGAATTTGACCTGGGACTGATGGTGAGAGTAAGGCATGTGAATAGAGGGCCGGGTGTCTGGGTGCTCACACCAGGAGGGTTTTAGTATTTTCTCTTTTACAAAAGCATGTTGTTTAGTTTGTCGTGGAATTTAAAATCTTTTGGATATATGAACTGAAATTGCTTTTAACTTGAACTAGTATGTGTGGATTTTTATCTTTGGATTCACTGATGTATTTTTTACAATTTTCCCCCACATGTTCAATAATGTAGTTCTTTAGGAAAAGAAATTCATAAGAACAATAATGATAAGAACCAAAACAATTTTTTTCTGAAAATTAGTCTAGTTCTTCCAAGTGCATTCTGTTGCTTTGATGTTTTAATACATATGTTTTAATAAAAAAACCACCTGTTTAGTAATATTTCTGTTTTAGGTCATAACAGTACATTGTATTTTATGTCAGGATCATAAATTATTATTTCAATTAGGGCTTTCAATATATTTTCCAAGTTGTATTTTCTTTAAATTGGTATTAAAATCATTGCAAATAATAATGAAAAATTCAAAAAGTATTGTGTAAAGAAAATATTTCTCATTGAATCAGCTTCTTTTTATTTCTTTTCTGAAGGTTATTTTCCATAAAAATTTACATACTCTGAATGAATTACTAAATAAATTGTGGAATGTAACATCAGATTTGCATTTATCTTTTATTTTTAAGTGTTCCATTGATTAAATATTGCATATTTAATGACGTTACTAGCATTACTCGTGTGCTTCTTTAGTAAATCACATATAAAATACATTAAAGACTAAATTTATGAAATATATAAATCTAACATGTGACTTACACTTAGCTAAAATTTAACTCAGAGGGTATATTATGCAGTACTTTCTAGAGCAAAGGAAATCAAAAAAGTAAAATAGAAATGCTACTTACATTAAAGCAATCAACGATATTATTTGTATAAACAACTTCAAAAGTGACAATATATTACCACTTACAATATGCCACGTGAAAATAACCATAAACCCGTACTACATATCCATAATCTTATTATCCTGCTTTTACATTCTGGTGACTTGGAGTCTTTGTTTTCCAACAGCAATCACACAGGGGAATTATTGCTAATCAGATTGGTAATGCGTGGACGTGAGCTCTGGAGATAACATGTCAAACAAAGACTGACAATGGGCTGGAGACTTGTCTTTGAAAAGGAGAGTCAGAAAATAGCTCTATATGGGGAGATGTCATTGAAAGTAAGACCTGCAGGATGAAAAAGTACAGTTTATGGTGTACAGTGTGAGGGAAAACTTCCAGGCTAAGGGAATAGCCTATTGGAAGACCCTGAGGTGAAGAATAATTAGACATTACTTCAAGGACTGAAAACATAGCGTCTACCTTGGAACACTGCAAATTTGGAATGTTATACTGCACTTTACAATTTCATTCATTTATGTATTCATAATTAAAGCAACACCCATTGCCACTGGAGAAACATTCTTTAATAAAAAGAAAGGAAAGGAGAAAGAAAGGGAAAAAAGAAGGAATGAAAGGAGAAAGTGTCTTTTTTTTTTTTGAAGCCAACCTTCTTAATGAAGGCAACCAACATTAAACAATCTCACAATAATAATTTGACTTCATGGTATATAAACCTCTGACCCCTTTTATTAAAGAAAAGTGGAAACTAAACTTATCAACAAATGTAAAATAACATTGTGCTAATTTTCTTGAATTATGTGATACTTTTTTCCTCCTTTTGAGCTTATAATCATCTCTTCAACACATTTACTGCTCTTAAATCTTCTTCATTTATGTTCACTTCTTACTTTCTACTCTCTCTGTATTGTTATTTTTCTTACTGTTTTTAAATCATTCATTTGCAAATAACAATATGCTAAAAAACATATCTGAAGCCTAGGTCCACATCTTCTCACTTTTCATGCTTGAAATCATAATAACCAGGAGAACATGACAACAACAAAAAAACTTTTCCATGAAATAGAGAGCACAAATACATACAGCCGTGGACTAAAGCAATTGAAAATAAGAGAACACGCCTGTGAAGCCTGTGTGTTATAGCACCCCACCCCATCCCCCCACCTCCAGCAGTGAATGGCTGACTGAGAAAGTGGAGCAGGTCTAGTAATGGCAGAAATCTGCTGGACATACCCACTCCGAGAACGAAAGGACCCACTCTTGAGTAGGAAAAGCTGCAAATAAGACTAAGATCCATCTTGACTGCTTCATTAGGGAAAACACATAGACAACGCAGGAAGGTTATGTGATGGTAGTAGGTGTCACAAAAGTGACAAACCTCCAAAAAAGCTGCATCGATGGAGGGTACAATGGAGGGAACAGTTAGGAATCAGGGGCCTTGCAGTAGTAGTTTCAAGGGAAGGAACTTTTCTAGAAGCTCGGTGCTGGCTACAGAAACATTCCTGAACTGATGATGTTTGAGAAGCAAAAGAGATTTTAAAGTTACAGCCCATCATGTTAGAAATAAAAGGCAGAGCATGGGAGTAGAGAAACCTATAAAATTCTCCTGGCCCTTCACTACCCTCAGCAGGAAACTTTTATTCATTTCTTCCCTGGGTTTATTGAGATATAACTGATAAATAACATTGGGAGAGGGGAAGGTATACAATATAATGGTTTGATATGTGCATATATTGTGAAATGATTATCATAATAAAATTATTTAACACATTTATCACATAACATGGGATTTTTGGGGGGAGAGAGATGAGATGAGACCATTAAAAATCTACTGCCTTGGGTGCCTGGGTGGCTCAGTGGGTTAAAGCCTCTGCTTTCAGCTCAGGTCATGATCTCAGGGTCCTGGGATCGAGGCCCGCATCAGGCTCCCTGCTGAGCAGGGAGCCTGCTTCCTCCTCTCTCTCTGCCTGCCTCTCTGCCTACTTGTGATCTCTCTCCCTCTGTGAAATAAATAAATAAAATCTTTAAAAATAAAAAATAAAAAAATAAAAATAAATAAAAATAAAAATCTACTGCCTCAGCAAATTTTCAATATATAATAGTTTTGTTAACTACAGTCATCACGTTGTACTTTAAATCCCCAGAACAAATTTGGTTAGTTTGTGTTTTATAATTGAACTATTTCTAGTAACACCTCTCAAATCTACTGGGTCTTAATTTTTGTCATATTGGTAGAATTCAAAAAATATATAAAATATATAAGTAATATATTTTTGAATTAGCATTGTTCAAATTATCAATAAACATTAGCTGAAATGATATCTTAAAGGACACATTTAATTAACCAGAATTCACAGCACTGTTTTGAATATGGAGACTACCCTCAGGTAGTGTGTGGCTCACAATCTAGAGATGGATATTTTCATTTCATATAATGGCAGTGTAAATTGTTTTGAATTATAAGCTACACAGAAGCTAGGACTATTTCTGACAGAGTACAAAATCATTGGGAAAATCAAAGAGGTTATTTAGGCTACCAAATTTAAAATTACACTGTAAATCTACTGGTGCAACTCATTATCTCTGCTTTTATGTTGTGAAGAATATTACCAGTTTCCCTTTATTTTGATAATCTTTTTCAATTTTCCTATTATTTTTATCAAATTTATTCTAAAGTAAACAATAACATTTTTGTCAATCAAGTTAAATATGCATAAAAAGCATAACTTTATAAATGTAAATAATTACTGTGGGGGTCACAAGATAAAGCAGTTAAAAAGTACAGGAACATTGCTTTGGTAACTGCATAATGAGGAGTGAGAATATTAATCTGTTGGCTTCATTAGGAATTTCCAGTACCATTTAATTTTCATAAGGAAGTATATATTATATTAGTATTGATATATTCAATAGTTAAATAAGAGCATTTATGTTGGTTAAATTCCCCTCACATTTTACGAGTTAATACACAGTTTGGTGAACTAAAAGAGGTGTTAAATATGTTTACTTATCTAGAGTAAAATAAAGGAACTGAAAAATGAAGTCAAAATGTGGAATGAATAATTTCATTCACATTTGGCTTTAATTACCATAACTGTAAATATAAAGATTTTAGACATGGCCTACTCCCCTTTAGATTTCTGTAAGGCGGGCAGTTTTGCTGTTTTGTTTAAATAATTTTTCTGTGCAATAGTTATCTCACTATCTTGCTTCCATTGGACTAGTGGAGAGAGGGTTCATATAAAATGTTTAACTCTTGTTTGCTTTGTAAAATTGTTACTATTTCCTTCTACTTTGTAACATTTATCACAACATTTTCCATTTTTGGCTTACTAATATTGGTTAAAATATTCACTTCTCAACTTTTTTTTGTATATTTGGATTAATATCCTTATTCAATCTGTTCATTGTTGGTTATTTCTATATTTCCACTGCTTACCAGCTCACCATCTGTCATTCTCCCTTCCCACTCCCTGTCTCTTTCTACATTTTTTTTTCTCTTTGTGTAGGTGACATCAGCCCAGTTTTCACTTGCCTTTCTTGCAGTTCTATTCTGTTCTTTCTGCGTTCTTTATCTCTTCTCTGTTGTGTGCCTTGAGCAATAAACAGATCATTTTCAAATTCATTAATCTTCCAATATTCCCAGGGCAGTGATGGTTTGGGGATAGCATAAGAAAGAGACTCTTCCAATGCTATATGTAAAGAAACGAGAAAGTTTAAATAACTTATGAGAAAGTAAGTTTATTACCAATGTCAGTAATGACTTAAAAACAGAGTTTAAATTAAAAAGCATTTAAAGAATTTTAAGAGATCGAAATAGGACCTTTGTTTAATTCACAGCACAGACATCACAGTATGTATCACAAGTGTTCTGATCACTTCCTTTGAGTACTAAACACTACAGCTAGCACAATATTCACACTTTGATAATATTGCCATTTTTCCTTATTTATGGTGTGAAACCATAAGCTTATTAAATTTCTACCTTTACATAAAATATTAGCTTGTAGATTAGCATTATCGACCAATGACACCTTTCTCTGAATTATCCCTGTATTTTATTTTTAAAGACTTTTTAGATTTTACCACCACTATTTTTGTGAATAATGAGTTACATAAGATTTATAAAATGACTAGTATATACCTTACACTATCATATTATTCCATGCTATAGTATGTATTTTAAAAATATGTTTTCTAATATAAAACAAATTTAACATTTGCTATCATTCCCTTACCATCCTCACTAAAATGGTTACAAATGTTAAACATTTATGAGGTCATAGGTTAAGGAAAAAAATTATCAGTGAATTGAAAAACTGTGAAATTATTGTCACAGGAATTTTTCTTTTGCTCTTTTGAAATAAAATGTCAGAATTTTCATATTGCATTCATTGATTAACTCATATTTACTTCTTCTTAATCTCAGATTAACCTGTGATGTCAAAGGTGATACTACTTGAAGTTTTAGGTTAATGCATACAATTTAAATTATAATTTGGAAAGCTTCAGTGGAATAATTTTTCATGAAAGATCATAACTTGCCTTATCTTCCATCTGTGTAGCATACAAAATCACACATATAGTAAATATATAATTTTATTTAAATGTTTAATAATGGAAATCAAATTCCATTATTCCAAGAGACTTATAGGATTCCATGGATGTTAAAACTGTGATTCTATAGTAAACTTTACAGATTGCTATCATGACAAAATTATTTCCTTTATAATAATATACCCAAAGAGCATTATGAAGGCCTCATGTGTAATGTTATAGATTAAATCAAACACAATTTCTTTTTTTTTTAAAGATTTTATCTATTTATTTGACAAAGAGAGAGAGAGATCACAAGTAGGCAGAGAGGCAGACAGAGAGAGGGGGGGAAGCAGGCTCCCTGCCGAGCAGAAAGCCCAATGCGGAACTCTATCCCAGGACCCTGGGATCGTGACCTGAGCTGAAGGCAGAGGCTTAACCCACTGAGCCACCCAGGCACCCACAGTTTCTTTATATGAGATGAAAACTTTAAAATAGGAGGAGGTATTGACACTTATTTGCAGAGAAAACCAATACAAGCATAACAAATGTGTTAATTCACTGATACTTATTAATTGCTTTTGTGTGTTAAGTGAATATTTTTAAAGATATAATTTATACATTTATTGAACATTCAATACAAAGAATATTTTTACTCACAGTTTAATGAAGCAAATCGGATGTCATAAGAGATATGTCATTTCAGTTTTGGTCAATCAAAGGACAAAGCAAGAGGCCAAAATACTTTTGTAAGGGAATAATATTAGGAAAAAACTATATAATATGTTATTTACTTTATTAGTATAAAATATATTTGTTTTTCTGCTATTCTAGAGTATCTTCAGATATTATCTGCAGTAAAGAATAAGGATACCATTCACATTGTAAACATCTTTATTATTTTGACATTCTTTTATATTCTAATTAGGACTCTGCTGACTCAATGGAATTATTATTTGTATCTCATTTGCTGAAGTTTTCCATCATAAGACAGTACTCTGATAAAATCTCTGTTATAGAAATTTTCAAAAAATATGTTTCTCTAATAGATGACATTTTATTCTACTACTTCTCCTTAGAAAGGTATTATGAGCTTAAATTTAAAAAACTTAATTTTTCAGAGTCAAGAAAAGATGAAATTAACAAGAATAAATTACTCTCCTACTTGAAACAAACCAAAATAGAGTAAGTATATAGAACAATAGTTTTCAAGGCACTGGACATCACAAAATGAATGAGAGTTAACCCTGAGAAGTGGAAAACAATGGTGCAAGCCCTAATTTGCCCCAAATAACTGCTCTGTAAAAGCTTGCAGTCCATGCCATAGGGAGTGGGAAATCAGGCAGAACCAGAGGACTCTCTGGAGACAAAGTTTGGAGTCCAGAGAAAGCAAGATGGTTGGAGTTCACAAGACAGAGCACCAGGAAGGAGAAAGCTGAGCAGAAAGACAACTCTGGCAGTCTGCGGAAAGTCCCCCTGGGGTAGTCCACTTAGTGCAGTTCAGCCAATGTGGGTAAAGAAACTAGTGTAGAATGTGGAAAGAATCACTGCAAGGTTTGGAGGTAACAATGCATGGTGGTCACAAAGGATCTGAAGTTTTTATTCGTAAAATATAGAAGTACCAAGGAGTGTAAGATGGATTATTAACATCAGTAAGTACTAGAGCTCACACAAATAATCAGTTTTAACATAAAACAGTAAATGGCAAAAATAAAATTTTAAGTGCTATCATATGTAAGACCAGCAAGAAATTCTACAAAACCTGGGTTTGAATCAAGCATTGATCTTTTCAAGATTCTTTGTTTCCAGTAATTTATTTTAAATATCTGGATTTTGTCAAGATGGTCCTAGCCCATATAATTCCTGAATATGTAACTGCTAGAAAAGCCTTTTTCAATGGCATGAAAAGAGAGAGATGATACTATGATAAATTTTCATTTTCCATATTCAGTCTGTATCTACATGTGGCTAGGGAAATACCTAGATTGGAAAGCTTCATGGGATCTCACCACCAGGCCTTTTTAAATGATAATCTAGGAAGGTGATAAACAAAACTATCTTTTTATTGTATGTCAAATGAAAGATATGAAAAGCATTTATACAGAGAACAAGGAAATATTTTACATAGAAGTTATGAATTGCTTAAAGAAATGCATCTATATACATTTATATTGAAAGACCCAATACTATAAAAAATGTCCGTTTCCTCCAAACATATGTATAGACTAAATGCTATCACAATAAAAATAGCAGCAGGTTTTTGATGGAAATAGGAAAGCTGACTGTGAAATATAAATGAAAATTCAACTGTCAAATATAGCTAATAATTTGAAGAAAAAGTACAGAGTGCAAGAGCCTAAAATAACAGAACTTAATATAAAACACAAGTATTAAGACATAAAAGAGTATATGTTGAAAGTGTAATTTAACAAGTTTAAAGCTTCAATTATTTTGAAAATTTATCTATGTTAAATATTCCTACTGCTTTATAGTGCTAGATACATAAAATGTTACAGCACTACTTTCTAATTGTCTTTAATATTAGCAGCGATCCTATAATTTTCTTTTTGTGTTATTAATCATCAATTTTACCTAGAGCACAAAGTTTCTGTAAGTGAGCTAGTTTTTTCTTGAACGTGCGAAACCTAGACATAACAGCACTTGGAAAGTAAATAAAAAATGGGCATTTAAAGAATCGTGTTTTATGCCTTTTCTCAGACTTAAATAAAATAACAAAATACTGGCTCAACTTAATCCCAGTGCTGTTACTTTAAAAAGCTTAATAATTACTATGACTTGATTTGATGAACTCTACTTCCCATCCCCTAGTATATTAAGAAATGGTATTGTTCACTTACATCTTATTATACTATGGCTCATGTTAGTTCTTCCTATCCTGGAATGTCAGCCCACATACATTATTCACATGAAGCAGAGTGAACTTTAAATAGGGAGATTATACTGGAGGGAAATGAGAAAGCCATCATTCTCAATTTTACCCCATACTGTTATTAAAGGTTACATAGGCAGTGATCTTTCTTTTTCCCACTTTTATTTAGAGCTTTATCTTCTTTCTTTTTTCTTTCTGATTATCTTATCCCTTTTCATCTCCCATAACATCCACATAATTCTGCCTTTTTTTCTGTATTGTGTGAAGGACTAGTTGAGTTATTTTAAATGATTTACTGTCTTCATGTTGTGAGCTAGACATTGAAATAACTTATGATGAATAAGATATTGTATACTATATGACTTCCTTCTATTCTTTGTCTAGAATGTGGTCAATCTGAATTTAAGTCATTAAGTATGAAAATATTTGCCTGAAGAATCTGAACAGAAAGTCTCAGGCTAGTATAAATTAAGTTATTAAACAATGACAATTGCAATGGAAATGCTAACAGACCTTATACTAAACAATAAACTATGCAATTATAGACAGTGTTCCCTGACAATCATGTGCTTACTTACCAGCAAAATGTTTCCATAACAGCATCTCCATGTTAGATGACTGATAGGTACTCAAACACTGCAGGGAACATATAAAAGTTTTGCTTTTTATTTATACTCAGTTCATGATTTCTGAAGAAGTATTTAAACTGGAAGCTTATAAAATGACATATTCGATTTTATTGTTATTTAAAATTTTGGTCATAAAATAAAAAGTAGCAGTATAATCTGGAATTTTTGTAAGTTAAGTGTAAAAATCAGTGTTACTAATAATCACTACATTCATTTGTACTTAATATGGTTTTTGTATGTCTTTAATATGTTTTTAATATGTTTTATAGCTGGCATATAAGAAAAATTAGAAGAAAAATAATGACGTTTCAAAAGTGAACCATTGATATACCTTTTTTTCTTTTAAGGATTTTTATGTATTTATTGAGAGAGAGATCTCAAGTGGGGAAGAGGGGCAAATGGAGAGGGACAAGCAGACACCCTGCTTGAGCAGGGGGGCCATGCGTGGGACTCGATCCCAGGATCATGAACTGAGCCAAAGGCAGATGCTTAACTGACTGAGCCACCCAGGCACCTCTGATATATCAGTCTTGAAACTCTTTCGTGTATATATCAGAAAGACAATGAGTTTTACTGGAAAGAACAAATGCTTTGGAGTATGTCATCTATTTTTCCACACATTTGTTGTAGGAGGAGCAGCGTGTTCCTTAGCAACTCTGAAATTCAGTTTAATTATTGGCACAAAAAGGAAGTAAACCTATTATTTTTTCCCTAAGAAAGTGAACTAATAGAATGGAACATAAATGCATTTATTCTCCTATCCCTTAGCTTACATGAAAATGCATTTCTTCACAACTATTCATCTCTCCCTCCTGGTCCTGTCAATGTTTTTTCAATTTTTCATTTTGAATTAATTGCAAATAACCCTTAGCCTTCTGATTTGTTAAGTTCTTTTACTTTAAGATTTTTGAGTACTGCCTCTAGGAAAAATATGTTTTTAGACATGACTTAACCTTTGAAACCTGTGGCATCTGATTAGTGAGTAGCATCTTTCCTTGGACATCCCATCGTTACCTCAATTTTCTAGGTATTTAGTGAAATGAGAAGAAGATTTATATCCACACGAATACCTGCACACATTTTTTATAGCAGCTTTTTTAGGAATTACCAAAAAATGGAAGCAACATCATGTGGCTATACTGATATTACCAGATTAAATAAATGAATTAAAATAGACAAATCTTCCATGCAGAAGAATCCCAAATAATTTAGTTAATGTGCCATCTTCTATAAGGTGTAACTTAATTTCCCACTCCTTAAGAGTGGGCTGTACAAAGTTTTTTCCTTTCAGACTTGGGGGGGCTATCAAGTAATTTTATGGTGGAGAAATCACAAACACTACTTCCACCAGATGACCAAGGTTAACAGTGATACGTCATGTTGATAGTTTTTACCCTTGATACGAAGAAATGAAGGGCACTTTACCTTCGTGGCTTTCATACCTAAAACACACAACCGCAGTCTAACCATGAGGAAAATAGATATAAATCCCAATAGAAGAATATTCTGCAAAATTCTGCAAAAAAGAACCAGTATTCCACAAAACTACCAAGGTCATCGAGAACAAGAAAAGTCTAAGGAACTGTGCTGGCCAAGAGGAGCCTCAGGAGATGTGATGACTAAATGTAGTGTCATGTCCTAGATGTAATCCTGGTACAGAAAAATGGCAGTAGGAAAAAAAAAAAGAAAGAAAGGAAATCTGAAAAAAAATATGGACTTTTAGTTCATAATAATATGAAAAAGATACTTTCTGAAATTGGTAGCATCAAAAAGATATTAATAAAAGTTAGAACAAATATCATTCAGTTGAAAACATGTTGAAAAGGTAATTTTCATAGATCATACATTCAAGGAATGCATTATATACATAATAAAAATTTTAGAAAACAAAACAAAATACGTAGAAATTGTGAAATACATCAAGAAAATAGTAGATGAGAATTACATCAGAAAATCCCAAGTCTTCATATATAACTGGGCCCCCAAAGTGTCCAAAACTGAATATAAAAAAAGATCTACACATAGACACAATGTAATGACATTTCAGGAAACCACAGGTTAGAACAAAAGTCATCACCAGAGAAATCAGAGTCATACTGGCATCTAACTTCTTATCCCCAACACTAAATTGCCACAAAATGCTGGTGCAATATAAAAACAATAAGATGCAAAAAGATGGACTTTAGAATAACTAATTTAATATATAAATAGTGTTTATATAAGTGATAAAATGTAAGTTTGAGGAAAATTTAAATTTTAAAAAATAATTAGATTTGTAGTTTAAGGTTTTTTGATTAACACAAATAGCACTACAAATCTAAGAGAGTTGCAAGTGGTTACAACTTCTCAGGATGTTTTTTTCTCTCTTGTTTGGCTCAGAGTTGAGGCAAATTCAATTGCATTCTTCAGGGAGTTGAGAGAGATGGGAATAGTGCAATTCTTGTTTACTGTTATTCTGAAGGTATACCTTTTTACATCTCCAGCTTTGTAGGGAGGGCTCTACTTGACTCCATATACTACTGGATGCTGGATCTTCACTGCCAACCATTTTACCTGATGCAAAACTAAAACTCAAATTTACATGTATCAACGAAGTTTTCAGGATCAAAGTAGCTTCAGTAATTATTTGCCTTATTACTCCAGGCTCCTGAGTTTTCTTAGTATGACTTAGTAGGGCCTCTTATTTTTTCTAGTTATTTGATACACTTGAGGATTTAAAAGAAAAACATTTTACTCATCATTTTTACTTTTTTGGTGGAAGGATAGGTTCAAATAACCTAACCATTTATGTTCCTAGAAACTAAAGTAAGCTAAAAATGTAAAAAAGTTATTTCCATCATTGCAAATGGCAAGACTTCATTCATTTTTATGGCCAAGTAATATTCCATTCCCTATCTTCTTCATCCATTCATCAGTTAATGGACATTTGGACTGTTTTGGCTATTGTAGGTAATGCTGCTATAAACATCAGGGTGAATGTATCCCTTTGAATTAGTATTTTTGTATTTGGGTAAATACCTAATAGTGCAATTGGTGGATCATAGGGTAGTTCTGTTTTTAACCTTTTGAGGAACCTCCGTACTGTTTGAGAGAAGCAAACCAGGAAACATCCTCTTAACTATAGAGTACACACTGATGATTACCAGAGGAGAGGTGGGTGGGAGAATGGGTGAAATAGGTGATGGGGATTAAGGAGTGCACTTATCGTACTGAGCACAGGGTGATGTATGATGTGTTGAATCACTATGTCGTACACCTGAAACAAATGTTAAATTCTATGTTAACTAACTGGAATTTAAATAAAAACTTAAAAAAGCTATTTCCAACTATTAAACTTGGAAAACTATTGGCAGAGCTAGAGATGAATGTTCTGGTACTTTGATGTAAAGCCTATTTCACCCTACCCCAGCCATCTCCATTACTATATTTATATCCTTTGATCTTATGGGAATTGAATAGCTAAGTAAAACCTTAATCTCATGGTTCATATAGTGTTTGTAGAATTATATGTATTTTATTTTATTAAGTTGGCTCCACACCCAATGTGGGGCTTGAATTCATGAGCCTGAGATCATGACCTGAGCTGAGATCAAGATTCAAGCACTTAACTGACAGAGCCACTGAGGCATCCCTAGAATTATAATTTTTTTCTGTTCAATGCTTAAAAACTCAAAGACTCTTGATTTTCAGACTTTTTTTTTCATATTTGAATACTTCTTCAGTATAGCAAGACAGATATCCCTTCAATTGATTTCAACACAAAGCTCCAAAAGTTTATTTACTCTCCCCCTACAAAAATAAGCACTGAGACAGGCTAACAGGTATTATCCTAATTTTGAGAAAGTACCAACAAAGAGACATCTAATTATAAATTTAAAGACAGTGGTATAAATAAATTTCGAGGCAGTAGAGGAGGAAGTCAAGGGAGGTCTTATCAAAGGATCCATTTATTTCGGTAATGTCCAAGAAAGGTTTTTCTCTTTAGAACGAAGAGGAGGTAGGCAGTCTAAAAAGGGAGATATATAGAATAAAAATTGAGAAAAATGGGAGAGTTAGTAAGAAGTACAAAAAACAAATAGGCGATATTTTGGGTCAAGTTAAAATGTAGCCAGGAGAATTGTAGTGAACCCAATACAAAGATTTCTGTGGGTTTTTTGGTTTGGTTTGGTTTTTGTTTTTGTTTTTGTTTTTTGGTTTTTTTTTTGTTTTTTTTTTGGCAGCTTAAGAAAGGGACTGGGAATTTAAAGAGGTTAGATTAGTTGTGGTTGTACATGGAGCATGTGTGATGAAAAGACAAGAAAGACACTTCAGGTGTGGGAAAGAGAGTAAGTAAAAGATTTCTCATGTAATTTTGGCTCAATAGTGAAGAAATTTATGTCAGAATAGAAAATTATGTCAGAATAGAACTTATGAACAGATTGTGGTGATTTGGAGACTAAAGATTTGATGGTTTTACACAAAATTTATTGAGTAAGAAAATGAAAGAGCACATAATAAATATCCACTTATTAAACATCTGTTGATTAACTCATGAGGCAAAGATGTATAGTATTAAACTGAATTAATGATTCTTAATTTTCAAAGTTTTAGCTTTTATTTTTTCTGTTTCCCTAAATTTGGATTACATATAGCTCATTATCACAGTTAAGTTTTATTTAAAAAAATTTTTTTTTTTTATTTGACAGAGCGAGAGAGATCACAAGTAGGCAGAGAGGCAGGCAGAGAGAGAGAGGAGGAAGCAGGCNTTTAAAATTTTTTTTTTTATTTGACAGAGCGAGAGAGATCACAAGTAGGCAGAGAGACAGGCAGAGAGAGAGAGGAGGAAGCAGGCTCTCCGCCGAGCAGAGAGCCCGATATGGGCCTCGATCCCAGGACCCTGAGATCATGACCTGAGCCGAAGGCAGAGGCTTTAACCCACTGAGCCACCCAGGCGCCCTTTTTAAAAATTTTTTTAAAGATTTTATTTATTTATTTGACACAGAGAGAGAGAGAGAGAGAACACAAGCAGGTAGAGAGGCAGGCAGAGAAAGAGGAGGAAGCAGGCTCCCTGCTGAGCAGAGAGCCCGATGCGGGGCTTGATCCCAGGACCCTGAGATCATGACCTGAGCTGAAGGCAGAGACTTTAAACCCACTGAGCCACCCAGGTGCCCCACAGTTAAGTTTTAAAGTGAAGTATTTTCACCATGTGTTCCACTTGATTATTAACATTTTGGAATTGGCTGATTAAACATGGAGAAAAATAATCTCACTGGTCACATGACTAACATTTTTCATGTTCTGAGCAATATCTGACCTGAGAAAGTATTCAGTTACCGAGAGCATAATTTTACTCAGTGATTTTGCTTGTATTTGCTTCAGAAATGAATGCAAATGATCAATTGGTATTCTTCAGTGTGAAACTCCTTGTGGCATGAGTTATTTCTAAAATTTTGAACATCCTCTGAACTAATTTTGTCATTATATCACATTAGTACTAATTGAAGAGACTCAGATTTAGAGTCTTGTTGTTTCTAGATGAAACATAATTTAAATTCTAAGAATGCAGACTGTCATTGCTTCTTAAGTAAAATTGCTAGAAAATTATGCTGATATATCTTAAAGTAACTGGAACTTTACAGCTAAAACTTTCTCTGAAATCTTAAAGAAGTAATGATTATGAAATAATTATTAAGAGCTTAGTTGCATTAAATGTTGCACTAGGATACATAGAGAAATAGCAATATAATTTTGGTCTTTGTTCTCCGAGAGCCTTCAGAATTAAGCCCTGCTTTGGACCTATGTGCAAGACATATAGAGAGGAGAAAAATATTATTAAGGCAAAAATATAATTGAGCAAGCTATTTAAAATCATACATACACATATATAATTCACTAGAGCTTCCTTTTACAATGGCAGTTGTATTTACTTATTTCCTTGTCTAATTCTCATGCTTCTGTGAACATTTGAAACACCCTTCTCAAAAATGTTTACCTCCTCCTAAAGAAACTAGTAGAAAGCTGAATCGATGCTATATTTACAAACTAGATTGCTTTAGGGGGTCATCTAGGGATTTGGCTATTTTTACATTTCATTTACTACCTTATAGTACGGTTTGTTTCAGAAGTAATTAGATAGGGCTTTGAGCCAGTAATAACAACAGACATCATGAACAAGGGGACAAGTGAATATGCAGAGATACCTTTGAAGTCAGCTAGCTCAGTATAAAGATGAAAATGATAATAAATCTAAAATTGAAGATGGCCTTTTATTTTTTTTTTTATTTTTTTTTTTTTAAAGATTTTATTTATTTATTTGACAGAGAGAGACATTNTTGAAGATGGCCTTTTAAATCCTTTTCTTGTCGTTGCTCTAGCTGGAATTATAAATGAAAGTTCAGTTTACTGCTGTATTAAGGACACATTTAACTGAATGGATACTTCCAGCTACAATTGACTATGATATAGAGTATGCATTTTTCCAGAAATATTATCTACAGCAGGAGCAAAATTTTGTGAATATTTTAACCATTACCTACAAAAATTAGGTATGTTTATGTGGGGTGTATGATAAGGAAAGCTAAAAATAACACTTTATTTAAATTTAATGTAACATATAATTACTGTCCAAATCACACACGAATAACCTTATTAATCTAGATTAAAAGACATTTACATAATAGAGTCCCTTCCCAGAAAATAGCATGAAAACACTGCATCTAAACTATGTAAATATTAATATAAAATCACAATTAATTTGAAAGAATCAGAATTAGGTTATAATGACACTATTGTTAAAAAATGCATGTTATAAAACCGACATATTTGAAGTTTATTTTAAAGTTATATCCCACAAGAGTGCCATAGGCCAATGGTATTTTAGGCTCTTTCAGTTTTCATAGATTTCAGCATTAATACTTTCCTTCGATTAAAAAATTCTGCGACAGTCTTTAACTTTTTTGAGACCTGAAAAGTTTTACTACAAATTAGCAAATGTTTTAGGACTTGTATTGTAAGAACTCACCTTCCAACTATTCTCCCTATTAACCTGATAGAAAAGAAAGTTTCTGAGAACTTATTTAAGCCTGCAAAGAAATAAACTTAAAAGACGGTTATAATCTTGTTGTTGGCCTATATATTTTTAAAGTGTCTCAGGGGAAGTCATATTTTAAATACTCAATGACATATTTGTCCATGTGTTGACTAAACATATTTTATTTTCCATAATGCCTCTTGGATGCAGATGTGTTTTTCCCATTTTTGCTACCACCACTTAAATTTGATAACTACTTCTTACCTGGATTCTAACAGTGTTCTTTTTTTGAATATCCCTAATTCCAGTTGCTACTCCCTTCCAGACATGACTACATTAACCAATTAGGAATATGATTACATTTTCTCTGTTGTGGCTTCTCCCTATATTCTTTAGAATTACTTCTATTTCCATACTACTAAATTAACCTTGGGAAGCTTAAACTGTTACTCTAACTTATGAAATTTGTAATTCTATATTACTACTTTATTACATAATGTGTCTTACAGGAATATGTTACTAAAAATTTGATTTTTGGTTCAATCACATATTCACATAAAATTAGCTAAATTTTATACCCATAACACCCTTATTTTGCCTCTTAAAGTTATGATTTCCTCTCCTTTTTAATTAAAAGTATGGTATAACAAGATGTTAAAAATTATTTTAACCAACTTCTTTTTACCTTCCCTTTCTCTAGTTGGAACAATTTTGTACTAAATATTTTAGTATGTTAGACAATTACAGAGGAACACAAGCACATTGACAAATTATTACAATAAAAATATAAATAGTCTATAAACCTACAGTAATTACTTTTCATATATTTCCATGTTTTTATTTTCATGGGCTTCCTATATAGTTACTATCACCTGTAACTAGAACATATTTTGTAGGCAATTACACAATTTTTTATTTTTTCCATTTTGTTGAGTTACAATTCAAGCACAATAAATTGCAAATAAAATATTAAATTGGCTCAGTTTTGACACAGTGTACACTTTTGAACCAACACCAGAATTAAAATAACAAAGTTTCTTCACCCAACATTTCCTCATGTCTCTTTGTAATCTAACTTTTTCTTTATCCCAGGCATTCAGTCATCCAAAGGTTTGATTTCTATCACCATAGATTAGTCCGCATTTTCTAGAATTACATATGTGTGTTTATGAGTGTCTGTATCTGTGTGTGTGTATATATGTGTGTGTATAATCATGGGATGCATTTTTGCCTAATTTCTTTCAGTAAATATAATTATTTTGACATTAATTCATACTTCTGCTGTATAAATAGATATTTCCCATTTATTGCTAAGTAGGATATATTAGTATGGTAATATACTAGTATAGTAGTATGAATACACCAAAGCCTGTTTATCCATTCATTTGGCGATGGACATTTATATTGTTTCCAGTTTTGACTATTACAGATGAAGCTGATATGAGTATTTGCGTGAAGTCTTTGTGTGGACATAGGTTTCTTTAGTCTAGGCTTAATACCTAGGGGTGGAATGACTTGATCATGTGGTTGGTATATGCTTAATTTTTTAAGAAACAGCTAAATTATTTTCTAACATAGTTATACTATTTTACTTTGCAACTAGTAGTGTATGAAATCTTCATTTGTTCAACATCACCGGTATTTGATAGTCATTCTTTATAATTTTAGCTACTTGAATAGGTATATAGCAGCATCCCCTTATAATTTGATTTCCCCTTACATATAATAGTATACAATAATTTGTCATTTGACTTTTGGTCATCACATATCTTGATGACAGAGGTAAGTCTGTTTTTGAACTAATTATTCTGTACCACTAATCAGTTTGTCTGTGTTTTCACAAATATAGTCTTGATTTTCATAGCTATACAAGATGTTGTGAAATCAAGTGGGGTAAATTCTCCACCTATGTTACTATTTGTAGAAATTGCCTTTGTTATGCTTGTTTCCTTTGGACTTACATACAAATTTTAGAATCAGCTTGTCAAATCAACAAAATAATTTCTATTAGAATACAATGGAGATTATATTGAAACTATAGATTAATTTGGGGAAAGTGTCATCTTAAAAATATTGAGTCTTTTCATTATATGTTCTTTGTAAATCATATTTATTTAGGTTTTTAACTTATCTCAGCTTTACTGAAGTATGATCAACAGATAAAAATTGTATATCTTAAAGGTATACAACAACTTGATGCTTTGTCTATGTATACATTGTGAAATAATCACAATTAAGCAAATTAACACAGCCAACACCTCACATAGTTAATATTTGTGTGTGTGTATGTGTGTTGGGAACACTTAAGATCTACCTTCTTGGCATATTTCAAGTATACAACATATTACTGTTAACTAGAGTTGTATAACTGTGCATTAGATCCCCAGAGCCTGTTCATATTGTGTAACCGAAACTTTGTATTCCTTGATCAGCGTCTTTTCATTTCACCCTCCCCCTAGCTCATGGCAACCAAAATTGTACTCTCTTTCTATGAGTTTGACAGTTTTAGATTCCACACATGGGTGAGATCATGTAGTATTTGTTCTTCTGTGTCTGGCTTATCTAACTTAGCACAATGTACTGCAGTTTTACCTATATTATCACAAATGGCAGGATTTCCTTCATTTTTATGGCTCTCTGTGTGTGTGTGTGTGTGTGTGTGTGTGTGTGTGTGATATTTTCTTTAATCATTCATCTGATAACAGACATGTAGTTGTTTCCATACCTTGGATATTGGGAATAGTGCTACAGTGAACATGGGAATGAAGATATATCTTCAAGATCCTGATTTCATTTCCTTTGAGTATATATTCAGAAATAAATCTGAATCATAAGGTAGTTCTGTTTTTAATTTTTTAAGGAATCTCCCTGCTATTTTTCAAAATGACTGTACCAATTTGCATTCCCACCAAAAGTACGTAAGGGTTCCTTTTCCCCCACATCCTTACCAATACTTGTTGTCTTTTGTCTTTTCATAATACCCATTTGAACAGGTGTGAACTAAGATCTCATTGTGTTTTTGATTTGCATTTCCCTGATGATTAGTGTTATGAATGTGTCAACTCAACACTTACTAAGTAGAGCACAGGTTGCAGGTTGGTGAGTTGTTCAACAAGATCACAACAGCTATATGAATTCCTCATATATTATGCATATTAACTCTTTATCATGTGTGTATATATATATTTAAAACTATATACATGCAGTTTTTATACATATGGTTTGCCAGTATTTTCTCCCATTCCAGATTCTGTCTTATTACTTTATTTTTTCCTTTATTTGATCAAAAACTTTTAGTTTGATGTAGTCCTATTCATTAATTTTTACTTTTGGTGCTTGTGCTTTGGGGATCATATACAAAATAATCATGGCCCAGACCAATGTCAAAAAGATTTCCCCCCACGTGTTCTTCTGGTATTTTTACGGTTCAGGTCTTATATTTAAGTCTTTAACCCATTTTAAGTTGATTTTAGTATATGGTGTGAGATAAGGGTCTAATTTCATTCTTCTGCATGTGTGTATCCAGCTTTCCCAATGCCATTTGTCAAAGAGATTATCTCTTTCTCCATGTGTATCTTGGCATCCTTGTTAAAGATCCTTGACTGTAGATGCATAAGTCCATTTCTGGATTCTCTATTCTGTTCTGTTTGTCTATGTATCTGTTTTCAATGCCTATATAATACTGTATTGATTACTGAAGTTTATATTTTTAAATCAGTATGTGTGATGGCTTCAGCTGCATTATATATATGTCTGTCAGTTCCATTTGATCTGTAGTGTTGTTCAATCTGCTCTCCCTTTATAGATTTTTTTCTATGGATTTTCTTTTCATTTTGGAACTGGATATTGAAGTATCCTACTATTATTGTATTGCTGTCCAGCACTTCTTGTTTTTTTTTTT
>LNAC01000085.1:798601-809712 GCA_002007465.1 Ailurus styani
TGAGCAGAGAGCCTGATGCGGGCCTCGATCCCAGGACCCTGAGATCATGACCTGAGCCGAAGGCAGAGGCTTTAACCCACTGAGCCACCCAGGCGCCCCAGCACTTCTTGTTTTTGTTTATCGTACTGACTGAGAATCTTATATCTGATTCTATTTGACTCTGTCTTCAGGAAGTTAGCCAAATTTGTGGTCCACTTCTAACCATTATTCAAGAATTAGGTCTTTCATATTACTTTATTTTGTTCTTTGAAAATTCCCTACATACTAATTATTTACTATTTTATAAATAATAGAAATGGTATTTAAAATTTTATTGAAAACTCCTATTGCTTTAAATATTTAGAGAATGTCCATTCCTGGAAATTCAAAGTTAGGCCAAGAAGTTTGCTTGCCAGAGAGTAAGAGTAAAAGAAGGAGACTGCTGATCTGAGACTAAATTTGGCTCTCCCACATATCCTCACTGATCAACAAATTGCTAGTAAGGAGGAAGAGAATTTCCATTCTTCAATTAGTTCAATAAGAAGGCTCTTTGGCTATAGTGAGACTTAATGATTTGGAGTCTTGCTCTACCATTCACTAGCTGAGTAGTTGCTGGCAAGTTACGAACCTTTCTGTATCTCAGTTTTTAATTCTATAAAATTAGAAAAATAGCAAGATCAAGGCCTACCCCATTAAATTTTTGTGAGCATTAAATGGTATTAAAATACACAGACATGCATACATCCAGACATATACTGTATGTATATTTAATGTTGTTGGTTAAATGATGTTGAAATAATTAGGAAACCATGTAACTTAGCAGTATAAAAGTTCCCGCTGAATTGTTGTGTCAAAACATACACTTAATATCCCAAAATAGAGAGGAATATTCTGAATACATGAAATAATTTAAATTTGCCCTAAATAAAAAGTTGAACAAAACCAACTCTTCTTACCATCTCACCTTTGCAAATCTATATAAGACACAATATACACTAATTTATTGCAAAATTAGTAAAAATAATGTGAGAGAATTTTTAGTATTTGATTTGGAACCTTATCTTTTACCTGTACTCTTGCCTCCTGGTTTTTATAAATTATATGTGTGAATCTTGAAGTGAATAGATCAAGTCTGGTTATTTTGTTTCAATCATCTTTGAATAAGAGGCAGTATACTATGTCACAACATAAAGTCTGCTGTATGAAATTATGTTTTTGTTATATTTCATGTTAAAATAGCTGCTAAATCAGTTGACTTTGAGTTTATGATAATGTCTCTTTCCTCCAAGTGTTGATTAGAAAAATTTTATAATGGTTGCATCATTAGCAACTAGTAAAAGTCACAGTGACTGTTTATGGCCACATGATTTGGCTCTCAGCATGTTAATGATCCCTTAAAGAAATGCAAACCAATTTAAATATAATATGGAAACTACTTATCATAAAAACCAGTAGTGAAAACTCCATGAAGTTTAATCCTCTTCTAATTTTATGTGTTTTATGCTGTAATTTTTAAGAGACTTGATTAGATTCAGGGGAAGAAGGAAGCCTTATTGAAATAACGATAATGACTCACATTGAATAATTTCCTTTCCTCCAAATAAGCCATGGTAATTGAAAATGTGACTTTAGGGGTTAAGTTTAACCATCTTTAAAATGATTCTTTCGGGCGCTTGGGTGGCTCAGTGGGTTAAAGCCTCTGCCTTCGGCTCAGGTCATGATCTCAGGGTCCTGGGATCGAGGCCCGCATCGGGCTCTCTGCTCGGCGGAGAGCCTGCTTCCTCCTCTCTCTCTGCCTGCCTCTCTGCTTACTTGTGATCTCTCTCTCTCTCTCTGTCAAATAAATAAATAAATAAAANTGATTCTTTCATTGTTGACTAACTATTCAAACGAGCTCTGATTTGAAATAGTCATCCTTTTAAAGCCCTTTGATAAATATTGCTAGGTGCCATGTATCCACATCCCTATTCTGATTATTTGTACCTGTAATTTGGCTGTCAAGATGAAGTGCAGGCTCAGACTGATCTTTCTGAGCCCATTCTGAGTGGGACCAGAGGTTATTATTAANTCCAAAAAATAAATAAATAAATAAAATAAAATGATTCTTTCATTGTTGACTATTCAAACGAGCTCTGATTTGAAATAGTCATCCTTTTAAAACCCTTTGATAAATATTGCTAGGTGCCATGTATCCACATCCCTATTCTAATTATTTGTACCTGTAATTTGGCTGTCAAGATGAAGTGCAGGCTCAGACTGATCTTTCTGAGCCCATTCTGAGTGGGACCAGAGGTTATTATTAAATTTCTCTGTGTCTGACATATATGTTCCATCTCTAGATGCTGTAGGAAGGTGTTACTATTTCAAATATCTGAAAATTAAGTCAAGCTTGTCAGTCTCTTTTTTCAGATCAAAATATACACTGACTAGGTGTTAAAAAATTCTTAGGAGGTCAAAGAGATACCAGTTCATGGAATGGTTAAGGCCGGATGTGCAGTCTGAGGCACTGTTGCTTTTGCTAAGAGAACTATGCTCTACTCTGGAGGTTCCCCTTCGTGAACAAGCTGACAGCTGGCTCAGTTCTGCTTGGTCACCTAGCTGCCCAGGAGCCCAGCTGCCTGTTTCTGGGGATGTGGTCAGCAAGAGGAATGATGAGATTTCAGTTAATCAAATTTCACACAGGCCAGTAAGTTTGATTCTTCAACTCCCATGCAAAATCCTGCCAAGTCCACATTATGTAAGTCCTGAGCTGTGAACTTAAAAAGCTGCTGCCGCTGCTTTCTCAAGCAAAGGTTTTAGGACTGAGGCCTTACAGGATGGGCACGCTTGGCTATTTGTTTTCAAACACTTGAGAACATATGACAAGTGGAATAGTGGTAAGGAGATAGTGTAATGTATATTTCCAGCAAATAAAAAGACTTCTCATCAGAGGCAGAAGGTACCACGAAGACCCAGTCTAGGTCAAGCTGCCTGAAATGAGATGGAGATCTCATTGACATTATGTCTGGTGAAAGCCAACTGATTCCCTGGATATAGGAATCTTCTCTTCATAGTGGAGCCTACAACCCAAGGCTAAGGAGTAAGTCTTTGGTTTTTTTGTTTTGTTTTTAAAGCTTTATTTATTTATTTAAGAGAGAGCGAGACACACAGAGCACATGGGGGAGGTGCAGAGGGAGAAGGAGAGAGAATCCCAAGCAGACTCCACACTGAGTGTGGAACCCAACATGGGGGTTGATCCTGTGACCCTGAGATCATGACCTGAGCCACAACCAAGAGTCAGACACTTAACAACTGTGCCACTCAAACACCTCAGGGGACGAATCTTTGAACAGACAGCCAGGCATGGCACAGTATCCTGATAACTACTGAAAAGCTCATGGAACAGTCACATTCTGTTTGGAAGTATATTACGTCTGTGTCAAAGCACATATTTCCCCAATGACTATCTCTGCTTCATCAACATTTTAGGCACTAGGCACAAACAGCTTAAATAAAATACAGTTGAAAAATTTCCCTCTTTTCCATACTTAACACCATCCCCATGACTTTTCCCTTTATCAATTCTCGCTATATTAGCAGACTAGAACTGCCTTTATTGCATTTGGTATGTTGCCCCTCCAATCTATATTGTTTCTTGCCAGTATAATCTACCTAACATATTCATTTGAATAATGAACTTCTTTCCTGCCTAAAATAGTTAGATGGTTCACTGTTTCCCTAAGGTTTTCCTAAGGATGACCTTCTTTTAATTGGTTCCAGTCTATTTTACCAATTTACTTTTCATCACTTACACCTCATCTCCAAAAATGTCCTCTAACCAGGTGAAAAAAAACAAAACAAAACAAAACAAAACAAAAAAACAGAACAAGACTCATTAGTCCTTCATGCTGTTTCTTATTCATGTTTGTTCAGTCTTGTTCATGGTAAATTCTTTGAGTGAAATGTCCTATTCTTCTTTTCTGCCATTCAGCTTTCTAGTCAGGATGTAAGACTCTGTTTCCTAAAAGCCTGAATTGATTTCTTCATTTATTCAACTTCACTGCAGTTATTATATTTAATATCCATTATCTTTTATATTTAGTTTGAGAAGTTTCTGGTTTTAGTATGATGGTGATTTCCAGTTGGAACATGTACATTTTTGATACCATATTGTGAGACTCTAGATGTTGTTTGAAACTATATTTTAACTGTATTTTTGTGACAGTGCTCTGGCAAGAGAAAGAGGACTCTACCTCATTATTGCTAGATGGAGACAGAGGTCAGTGGTCCCCACTTGCCTTCCATTGACACCAGGGGAGGCAGATCCTCCTTATGTCCAGGTAGAGTGACAATTCTGCCTGGCCATGTGGTCTCTGCACTAACATCATGATGGAGCTGGCCTCCTTACCACTGAGCCATGGTGAAAGTCCAGAATTTCCTTCTTTGACATGTGCCCAGCAAGGATAGGGAGGGGAGCCTCATTACCTGCTGAGAGAGGGTAGAAGTCCAGGATCACCGTATAGACTTTATTGAAACCATGTTAAGTGGTAGAGTCTCATTAATGGTCAGCATGGAAGAAAGTCCCAGCTCCCAAATTGAATTTTTCTGATACTGCCACAACAACAGTGTTGAGACACATTGATTATAGCCTTGCTATTTTGGAAGTCTAGGCTCCACACATAGCCTTTTCTGGAATGAATGAGGATGGGATCACAAATTTTTCTGTGTGGTTGACTCATGTAAAAAGGTTATGTTGTGAACATTTTCTGTCTTGTTAGTTGCCCCTTTCCTGGGGTTAATGTGAGCAGGTATTTTGGGGGGACTTTTTGTTGGTCAGTTCTGTTTTTTCCTTTAAGCACTTTAAAAGATGTTATTCAACTTTGTTATGACTTTCATGGTTTCTCATGAGACTCCAATCATTAGGCTCATCATTGCACTCTTGGATACAATGAGTTGTTTTTTTCTAATCCAACTTTTAAGATATGTTTTCTTTATCTTTGGCTTTCAATAGTTTGGATTATTTAATAGGTCCCTGGGGTCTACTTGTCTTTTTTCTCTCTATTCTTAAGATTAAATATTATTTTTATTAATCTGTATTTAAATTCACATACTCTTTCTTCTTGATTCGGCTATTAAATTTATCCTGTGATTACTTTATTTCAGTTATTTTAATTTAGATTTCTAGACTTTGTTTTTAATAATTTTTATTTATTCTTCAGAACTTCAACATACACACATATACAAAATATATATTTATATGTATACATATATTTTCACTGTATTCATACTTTGTTTTACTTAATTAAAGGAAAACATAAGAACCTCTTTAAAATACTTCCTTTTATTTTTACCCTGAATTCAACATTAGGTTCATNGGGCGCCTGGGTGGCTCAGTGGGAGGCCCGCATCGGGCTCTCTGCTCGGCAGGGAGCCTGCTTCCTCCTCTCTCCTCTCCCTCTGCCTGCCTCTCTGCCTACTTGTAATCTCTCTCTCTGTGTCAAATGAATAAAAAAAAAAAATACTTCCTTTTATTTTTACCCTGAATTCAACATTAGGTTCATACCAGAATCATACTTGGTTTATTTTTTATTTCTCTTGAGAATATGTTTTGTTTTCTTGGCTCTTCGCGTGTTACTTAAATTTGGGATTATTTCCTGGACATTATGAATGTTGAATTGTGGAAAGTCTAAGTTCCATTCTTTTTCTTCTGGTAAGTGTTGCCTTTGATTTATCAGGCAGTTACCCTAACTGTACTTTAACAAAACTATTTTTGGGGGGACAGCAGCTTCGGTAACAGTTCAAACTTTTTGCCTTCATCATAGCTTCTTCAAGTGTATTGTACATATGTGAGATTCAGCTATCAGTCATAAATGTGGATAGATGGAAGATGGGGATCTCCTTTCTGGTTCCTTTCCTTCTAGGATTTCTCCATTTCTATAGCAGCCAAAGTTTTCCAGCTTCCCTGGCCAGAAATACTATTTTTCATTTCTGGTATCGCCATTTTATCACCCATGTTCTATGAATGGCACTTTGACAAGTTTAAAAGCTGCAAACATGGGAACTTCATACATTTCTCTTCACATTCTTTGAGCGTGTCTCCCTTACCAGAACCTGACATTTTCTCTTCACTCTCCTGTCCCTTCAGATACTTGCTTTTGCTCTATATTCAGATTTTATGATTGTTTTGTGAGAGTAGTCACCCAGTATGATCTTACTTACTTCATCATTACTAGAAGTCAAAGTCAGTTATCTAGTTTTTATTTTTTTATTTTTTTAAAGATTTTATTTATTTATTTGACAGAGAGAGATTACAAGTAGGCAGAGAGGCAGGCAGAGAGGAGGAAGAAGGCTCCCTGCCGAGCAGGGAACCTGATGCGGGGCTCCATCCCAGGACCCTGAGATCATGACCTGAGCCAAAGCGAGAGGCTTTAACCCACTGAGCCACCCAGACACCCCAGTTATCTAGTTTTTAATGAAGCATTAATCTTTATACTCCTCCCTCTCATTCTCAAACTTATCATTCCGTGTTCTGTTTAGATATACAGGGGCTGAGACTCCACAAACCACATTTCTTACTTGCTAGTTGACTCCTTATTGGGTTCAAAAAATGGAGAGATTCTTATCTTTTGATGTTACTGAAAAATCACCTTAGCATTTATCTGAGTAATGCATATGATGCTTGGTTCTATTCAGTAATGCATATGATGCTTGCATATGAAGTTTTGGTTTTTTTGTGGCAGTCACTGAACCAACTTCATTATACCCCTTCTGAGACTTCTGCACCAATTGGTTAGGAATTCTTTCTCAGATTTCTGCATCCTAGCAACATCTGACAGTGATACAGTTGAAAGCTGCTGAGATACTGGCACAGTATCATCCTTAGAAGAGAGTCTTAGATCTCAAGACCTTTCTTCCAAGATTCTAGGTTCTAACAACCCAAATCCTCCATCAAACTTTACCCCCCTATAGCCATAGAGGTGGTAGCTGCTTCTGTGGGTATTATTTTAGTGTTAAGGTGTTCTCTTCCTTTTTGATTATTTAATTCTTCAACAACCACTTAAAAATTTATTGTGTTCAATTCTCTGTTTTAAAATAATGTTTCTCTTATACATACAACATATTTAGTACATTCTGGTCAACTGGACTATTCAGCATTATGTCATTAATGTAGTATACGATTGTGATGTTTTGTGTGATGCATCGTAATCTTTGCTAGAGACCCGAAAAAAAAAAAAAAAGTTGGCATCAATCTGAGACAAAATCCGAAAAAGATACATTAGGTAAAAAAAATTACTCTTGGTGGTTATTGAAAATTGGTATATGGAAACAACAACAACAATAATAGTATTTTTCAGAGAGGTAGCTTTTTATAAATTGCTACGACTTCTGTTTCTTTGTTCCAATAAAGATACCACATAGGGAATGGTGGTTTTGGTTGCTTTGTGTATATTCGTCTACAGATTTCTAAATTTCTAAAATCCCATATACTTTTGCCCTATGCCATACAGGAAAGTTAAATAAGCATTAGATAGTTATCCCATACCTGAATATTTTGAATCTTTTTTTTTGTTTCTCTAATCTGTACAACCCTGGAAAATTAATAAGAAAGATGACTTGTTCAGGTATCTTTATGTACATGCTAATGACAGACCTTCTGGCAAACACACTGATGGTATTTCCAGGAAGAGAATCTTTGACTGTGGACTAATTTTCACCAGATGTGCTTGATTTGTTTAGGATTGATAATGATAATGATAATAATAATAATAATAATAATAGAAACCCAAGAAATATTTTTGGATTTGTGAGGTATGGTTTCCTAGAAAATGTGTTGGAGAATGAAATAGAACTTTATCAGCATTAAACAGGTGTCATAGGGCGCCTGGGTGGCTCAGTGGATTAAAGCCTCTGCTTTCAGCCCAGGTCATGATCTCAGGGTCCTGGGATCGAGGCCCGCATCGGGCTCTCTGCTCAGCAGGGAGCCTGCTTCCCCCTCTCTCTCTCTGCCTGCCTCTCTGCCTACTTGTGATCTCTCTCCCTCTGTGAAATAAATAAATAAAATCTTTAAAAAAAATAAAACAGGTGTCATCATTTAATGCTGTCAACAGCATTTAGATGATTAACGTATGATTCATGAAATCATATGTTAAATCTGGGCCAGAGTGTACTGTACTGCAGTGAGAAGGCGTCTGGCATTGCAGTGTTGGCAATCCTGATTAATCCTCGCTTCTTCTGCACCGTGACATGAATTTTATCCTTGATATTGTTTATAAAGCTTTATATTATATAAAACATGATTCTTGTGAATCTCATTTAATGAAAAGATTCTTTGCATTACCTCAAAAGCATTACAAATTATGAAGTAGAATTCCGTGTGATTATATGAAGTATCTTCAAGATACAGTAATAAAGAGAAAATCTTCAAAATTTGAAACACCAAGAACTATCTGTTCCCCTTTCCTGTGAAATAGATTGAATGTAAATTATGTGCCATGACGTTACATAATTATCTATCTCCCAACATTTAAAGTTTTACATATGTTTACGTACACCAATATACATCTTATATTGTTATATCTAAGCTCTATCTATATGTGGACACACAGATGTTCTGTGGTGAGGAGGCATGTTATTTTGTGTTTATAGCATTTTGTTTTAGTGGAATCTTTAAACTGTTTATTGACTACTCTTATAATGAAAATAATAATAAAGTTCTTCATAGTGTGCTAATGCTTAACCATTGTGAGACAGTGAAAATAATTCACATTTTTCTGTGTTCACTTATGTTTAACTATTGGAATCAATTTTAGTATACCAAAGATTTCTAGATAGCAGTTCTTTCTTTCCTTAGCTATCACAGTATGCCTCCAATGTCTGCCATTTTCCCTCTGAAATAGTAAAATAGCTAGGACCTCATCACCTTCAGTGTGCCCTCTCAACATCTCAGTGTCTATAATAAATAACAATGAGTTATATGTGCTGTAGTGGAGGAATAGTAGATGTATCCTTATCTTTGTCTTTGAACATCTTCATTAATCAGCTGAAATGTAGTATTTTATATCTGTTAAGCTACTAGTCTCAGGTTCTTTCATGTAAAATATATATTTAATTTTAGGGCTAAAGGGCATATGTAATGATAAAGTTTCCCCATGTCTTGTGTATTATAATCATTATATAATTTGTTCAGTTCATGTAGTAAATATTGAAATTTAGTTCTTCTTTATGTCTCCAAAACACTCTTATGCATGTATGAAATGAAAAAAACACAATTAAAACAAAAGCCTATGGAGGTTAAATTTTCTCTCTTAAATAGATACATGAAAAGATTTAAAACATGGAAGTTTGAAACTATAATACCTAATTACAAGCCTGAAAGGAGAGCTGGGATTTCTTTCTCCTCTCTCTATTACTCAGAACTGTGCAGAGGAAAGGGTGGTCCTTCACATAGAATTGCTCTGTGAGTCAGTCTCCTCACATTATCCCCGAAGGTTTACTAATGGGTGAACTCTAGCTGCCAGTTATTTGAAAAATTACTCATCAATCATTTATAAAACCTAAAATTAGTTTGCCTAAAAAACCACATTAATTCTCATCAACCAATTAGCTATTGCTTGGTTTTACTACAAAAATACATCTAAGGGAGAAGGTAAAATTATTTTCTCTTTAATAATAAAAAAACAATTAATATCCTAGTGAAAATCTGAAAATCATTCTTAGTGTCGGATAATAATCTTCCTTGAATTCTCCATAAATACCATTAAACATGAGAATTTCAGGGTGATGTGAATGAAATGGTATTACTTTAAGAAGGTAAATACAGATGAGAAAATACTGGTTATTTTTAAGATCTTAGTACATTATGGAGTTGGCTTTTTATATTCTTTCTATGTAAGTAAGAGTTATTAACCAAGGAGAACATGCATGGCTTTTATTGTTTAGATGACTGAGCCAGGTTTAAATGTCATTTAGGAATGCTTACAACATATGGCATTGATAGATGAAAAAGAAAATTGCCATTTCAAGTTGACCTCTTCTATCTAAAACCAGGGCTGTCTTAAGTGAGTTTAGATAACTACCTAAATTAGTCATCATTAAAGAATTGCAAGCTCTAAAATATTTGAATTTAAGTTGTCTTACATTTAAAATCTTTGTTTTGATGGGCGCCTGGGTGGCTCAGTGGGTTAAAGCCTCTGCTTTCGGCTCAGGTCATGATCTCAGCATCCTGGGATCGAGGCCCGCATCGGGCTCTCTGCTCGGCGGAGAGCCTGCTTCCTCCTCTCTCCTCTCTCTCTGCCTGCCTCTTTGCCTACTTGTAATCTCTCTCTCTGTGTCAAATAAATAAATAAAATCTTTAAAAAAAAACAAAAAAAAAAAACTTTGTTTTGAAAGATAGATAAGACTCACAAAAATTTTAAAAAGCATTTATGTATATTCTTTTCTATTTGGTTTGATTCACATTTATTCATAAAAATTATTCAAATATGGGGCACCTGGGGGACTCAGTCGTTAAGTGTCAGCCTTCGATTCAGGTCATGATCCTGGGGTCCTGGGATGGAGCCCTGCATCTGGCTCCCTGCTCAGCGGGGGATTCTGCTTCCCCCTCTCCCTGCTGCTTCCCCTGCGTGTGTGCACGCTCTCTCTCTAATAAATAAATAAAATATTTTTAAAAAATTCTTCAGATAATTTGTTTTATCTAGTCACTGTTAATAGAAAAGAAAACCTCTCTGGAGCTTGTATTCATTATGGCTGAAAGTTTGTTAGGAATATTTAGCTCTAGGATGTTCTTGTGTTCCCCAGTATTTCTGGGATGAAATTTGACCATGGCAAAGATTATGGTTGCAACAAGAAAGACCCTGTATTATCATTATATACATAAAATTTATCGTGTTAGGCTAACTAAAGTTTATTCTCTACCAGACTGTATTCACTTTTATAAAGAAAAAAAAAAAAGACAAATTTCTATTTTGGTCCCATCCCTGCTTAGACATTTGTTATATTCTTTAATTCATTTAATTTTGTTCAAGTCAGTAATTTTCTTTCTTTTTTTTTTTTTAATTAATTAATTTATTTATTTATTTATTTATTTCACAGAGGGAGAGAGATCACAAGGAGGCAGAGAGGCAGGCAGAGAGAGAGGGGGAAGCAGGCTCTCT
>LNAC01000085.1:809839-1152688 GCA_002007465.1 Ailurus styani
TTTTTTTTTTTTTTTTTTTATTTAAGTAATTTTCTTTATAATATTGTAATATCTATTAAGTACTTTTTAGAGTTTTTCTTGATAATGAGAAAAAAAGAAAGAAGATAGAAAAGCACATGTATTGCGCATCAACTATGTGCTGGTGTCTGCTAGGCATTTAACATATGCTATTGGAATTTAAATAGGACATAGCCTCTTCTATGTGGGTAATTAAAAATACGGTTTATAGAGAATTAAAAACTTTTTGTCTTAGTCAAACTAGCCTCTATATATGTAGTTTCTGTTGAATTAACTTTTTCCATTTAGTTTTTTTAATAAAAATACATTCAGATAAACCTCACCAAGTGAATGTGAAACATAAAAACCAGTTCCTAAAATTATAATTCATATACATGTGGAAATGAAGGTGTGGACATATATCTGGAAATGTTACATACCAGTGAAGCCCACCAGTTCTTTCCAATGACTAACAAGCACAAAAACAAAACCACTTCCATTATATTTCTGTTTGTCGGCAAATATAGCCTGGCTTAAACTGAAAATATGTGGCCTTCTAAATGGATGAAATCATTCAATTTTTCCATTTTTTAAGAAGTTATTTATTTGTAATTTTGTTAAGGAGAAAAAACAATATAAACTAATGGTTTAATTTGGAGTTCTTGATTTTTGTTTCATGTTGTACAAGAACTGCCCTTTTCAATATGATGGCCACTAATGACATGTGACTAGTTAAGTTTAAATTAATTAAAATTAAATATAATTTAAGATTCTGTTTCTCAGTAACAATAGTGACATTTCAAGTGCTCAATTGTCACATGTGGCAAGTGGTTATCATTTGGGAAAGGTTCAGATACAGAACGTTTTTTTCATTGCAGAAAGTCCTGTTGGATAGGGCCATTTGTGAATAATTTAGTCTGACATATATGTAAGTTTAAATACAATAAGTAAAACTGGCAAAAGTTTAAAAATAGATTTGTATCTTCTAGCATATTATACATGGTAGTCATTTACTACCATGAGTAGTAGTAATGAGAGAGGGAGGGAGGGATCGCAAGCAGGGGGAATGGCAGGCAGAGGGAGAAACGGACTCACTACTGAGCAAGGAGCTGGATGCAGGGCTGATCCCAGGACCCTGAGATCATGACCCAAGCCAAAGGCAGACGCTTAACCTACTGAGCCACCCAGACATCCCATATTTATATACGTTTTATAGTCAGATTTTCCAGATTTGCAAACTCACAGTGTATCACAGCCACAGAGAATTGCTTCATATTAGGTAGGTCCATACATTATAGCAAATTCCACACTCCTGTACATTCTAACACATTCTACAGTGACTCCTCACTTTTGGTAAGCTTTCTGCATATTCCCTTGAGTATTTTCCTTTCTGAATAGCTGCTTTTTATTTTCCTAGTGTGAGGTTAAACAGCTCCTTTTAAGTAATTTTTACTTATTATTATTTGGCTTCTAGAGATTTCTGTTCTGAGCTCATGTCTTTCTCTGCAGATTTAATACTGTGAAACTCCTTAAGTTCTTTCTTTTGAAAAGACCTCACTGGGCCATTTCTCTTTTGGAACACTGGCCTAACAGTTGCAGTAGACAAGGAGGAACAGTTCTTAGAGAGTCAGCGACCTAAGCTAAATCACAAATTAAACCAGTTACTAAGTGAAGAAAGCTGGTTGATCTACTGTTCTGATCTTATTATCCTTATATCTAATTTTGGCATGTTTAATATACTTTTTTACTTAAAGATCTGTTGGGTGAATAAAATTATATAATGCATGCACGTGAACCATTTGGGTGTTTGAAAGTTCTCTCAAATATCATTTGTTTTAATCTACAATTCTTATGCATGTTGGCACTTCTATCTTTATTTTAAATTTAACAAGTATATTTCACCTGTTCTGCCTAGATGGAAAACAGATAAATTCTCAGGCACTAAGTTTCCAAAAAATGTAGTATTTTTTCATATGTCATAAATGCATCTTTTTCATGAAGGGTTATCATCCAACAACCTATTTGGTATCGTTAATGGATTGGTTAGATAATTTAATCAAAAGAACTAAACTCGGGCGCCTGGGTGGCTCAGTGGGTTAAAGCCTCTGCTTTCCGCTCAGGTCATGATCTCAGAGTCCAGGGATCAAGGTCCACATCGGGCTCCCTGCTCAGCAGGGAGCCTGCTTCCTCCTCTCCCTGTCTCTTTGCCTGCCTCTCTGCCTACTTGTAATCTCTCTCTGTGTGTCAAATAAATAAATAAAATCTTTAAAAAAAAAAGAACTAAACTAGCTATGTATGCAGTTTAACACTGATCTGTAAGACAAGCCCTAAGCACTTGACTTTCCATAATTTTCTTTATGAAATCCCATTCATGGAAGAATTTTGCTTACATTATATAGCAAGAATTTCGTAGTGTTGGAAATACTTTAACAACTAAATAAAGACTTTTAAAAACTAACATGAAATATGATCTGAATAATTATAATCCATTGGCATATATTTACTATTCTCAGACTATGAGGGCTGTACACTTCAGTGGACTGAATTTTGGTGAGGCATGATAGTGACTAGTGCTTGCTTTGAAATTGGTGGACAAAAGTAGATTCTTGAGGTTTTGGTTTAAACAACTGGCAAAAAATATTATATAACTCTGGTAAGGAAAGCTGAGAGAAGCAGATTTCTTCAAAAATCATGTATAAAACATAGGTTCAAGACGTTTTAAACTAGAAAACCCTATTAGCTACCAAGTAGAGAGCTTGGGATATGAATTTCAGGTCTGCAATTCAGAGAATGAGCTCAGAGAAGTATGAAAAAATTGGGGCATCTTCAGCATGTCATTTATATTTACAGTCTAATCTAGCAGCAAGGTCATGAGAGAGGACAGAACAAGGAAGTGACCTTGTGCCAAAAGCTAAGTAAACTCTCTTCCCTGCAGAAGCACAGTGCCTGCGGGGTGCTTGGGTTTAGAAACTCATAATAGCATGTACAGCCTTCACAGCTGTGGCTTGTGGTGGCCGCTGGTCAGAGGGTGACAAAGCCAAACCCACCAGGAAGCCTGCTTTATTCTACCTACCTACTGACGTTGTCCATAATGGTAAAGGAAGGGGCTAGGCTGTATTTTAAACATTTTAAACATCAGTTGCTGTGGAGGGTCGTCAGCACATTTTAAGTTCTAAGAATCACCTTTTCTTAGATGTGATTAGGAAATAAATGTGGTGTGGGAAATAAATCTGTGAATGAATGATGTATTATGCAACTTAAAAAAGGTAGAGGATTATAGTAAACTATCTGCAGCAGAAGTAGAACATAGGAAAGAGTATGGATTAAATGTTCGTGTCTCCCCAAAATTCACATGTTGAATCTAACTCTCGGAAGTTACTAGTATTAATAGGTGAGGTCTCTGGGAGTTCATGACGTCATGAGGGTAGAACCCTCATGAAAGGGATTTGTGCTCTTATAAAACAGAATCTGCAGAGCTCCCCAGTCCCTTTCCCCATGTGAGGATACAACTGGAAATTTGAAACCTGGAAGAGGGCTCTCACCTGATCATCCAGGCACTCTGGTCTGGGATTTCCAACCTCCTGCACTGTGAGAAATTAATTTCCGCTGTTTATAAGTCACCCTCTTTGTGGTATCTTGTTGTAGCGGCCTGAATGGACTAAGACAGGAAGGAACTTATTCAAATGTTACCAAATGTCCTTCATTATAAAAAAATTAACAAAGCTTATGCGCAGAGCATAAATTTGAAGGGAAATGCCATAAAGTTCAAAATAAATAAAAACAAATTATTCAAGTAATTTGAATGCAAGCTCAATCACAAAACTTGCTTGACTCTTAAAGTATTTTTTGAATATATTTTCTCTCGTTTCTTATTTAGATACAGATTAAGAAATGCAAAACAGGGGCACCTGGGTGACTCAGTCGGTTAATCGCTGGACTCTTGATTTCGGCTGAGGTCATGATCTCAGGGTTCTGAGATGGAGCGCTGCCTCAAGTTCTGTGTTGGGTGCAGAGCCTGCTTAAAATTTTCTGTCTCCCTCTTCCTCTCCCTCTGCCCCTCCCCCCACCTCACTCACCTGTGTGCTTTCTTTCTCTCTAAAAAAATGGGTGGTGGGGGAGGGAACTGGGTGGCTCCTAAGTGGCTGCCTTCAGCTCAAGTCATCATCTCAGGATCCTAGGATCAAGCCCCACATTGAGCTCTCTGCTTAGTCAGTGGTGAGTCTGCTTCTCCCTCTCACTCTGTGATCTCTCTCCCTTTTTCTCCCTCTAAAAAAAAAATAATAATAAAATAAAATAAATAAAATAAATAAAATCTTAAAAAAAAAAAGAAAATGCAAAACAATCAACTTTTTTCAGCTGTCTCCTTTTTCTGTTAGACTGGTTTCATAACTACTATTCAGTTTGGAGTGGATTCACTATTCTTTATCTATACAAAACTTGGAAGATTTGTAAGATAATGAATGAACCTAAACCATTGGTGTAAGAGCTTATATACATAACTTCACTTGAATAGTATCTGGCATTGTATTCAACTGGGAAAAAAGTGTGTGTGTGTGTGTGTGTGTGATATTACTAGAAAATTCCAACACTCCAGATTTTGACATAAACCTAACCTAAACTTCTGGTTTCCTAACAACTAGTAAAAACTGAACAATAAGCACAAACTGAAAAATCAACTTTTCTTAGATCTACAAGACAAGTGAGGTCACTAGGCAAATCTGTGTCCCTCCAAGTGGGAGAAACAGGCACCTGAGAACACCTGCTTTAACTCAATTGTTGGAACTGAAAATGAGACCACCTGGGTCAACATAATTTAACTATTGGCTCCAGGAAATTCTTGCTCAGAATGTGAGACACCAAACTAATAAATAACTTCATTATTTACTTCGAAAAATTCATGCAAAGAGGTTAATCCTGGCAAAATTTTTCACATCTGAACAAACAGTTCTCTTATCATAACAGATTACTAAAGACTCACATTGAAACCTTCATCTTACCAGTCCCAATTATTATATGAACTTTCTCTAATCTTAAACCCCTCCTGGAAAGGTTTTTCTTAACCAGTCTTGCTCAGAGCTCAAACTCCAATAAACAGCCTTTCCTAACTTACTTCATTTGAGAAATTACTAAGATTGCCAAGGTTGTGTTTTCCCTTTCTGTGGTAATTTTTACAAGCCAACTTTACTTGACTTACAGAGGTCTTCCTAGCATCTCTGTGTCAATTGACACACTTGATAGTATATTACATAAACCAAACCAAAACAAAAATATATCTTGAAGACTGGAAAGTCAGATACAGATACTTTATTTTCCCCCAAAAAGTAATTTTAATTTAGAATATCACAGTATGATGATCGAATATGAATAATTATAGCAGAAATGCCTGGATGGCTTAGTTAAGTGTCCCACTCATGTTTCGGATCAGGTCATGATCTCATGGGTTGTGAGATCAAGCCCTACCTTGTCTAGGCTTCATGCTCCACCGGAAGTCTGCTTGAGATTCTCTCCCTCTGCCCCTCCTCTTGGTCTCTCTCTCTCTCTAAAATAAATAAATCTTTAAAAAAATCAATAGCAGTGTAAATCCTTATGGTAATGTACATGCCAAAAATTAAAAATAAAATTACAAATATCAAAATATCTGGATAATTTTATGATTGGAAATTTTAGGGTAAACAAATATTTTTCTCAAGTAAGCCACAGACATATATTTTTTATGACCAATATTTTATTATGTTCAGTTAGCCAATATTTTTAACAATTTTATTTAGCATTTTCTGTTATCATAATTTATGTGGAGAAATGTTATTCCTTTTTTTTGATTAGTAAAAATACACAGCCATTTGAGTGCAGGTCAAAATGTTAATAATAGAAATAAAAAATTCAAGGGTAGAATTTGAATTATTAATACTTGCTTTATATCTTTTAGGTAAATTTTATACTGTCCTAATTATAAAATTAAATATTATGAGATGGAGTTGCCATTTAAAATGAATACATATGTACCTATGTATGTATAAAGAAATATAATCTCATATCTGTACATATGTATGCATATATATTTTCCAATATCTTTATATATACAAATGTTTTATATTTGGATGTACTAATCCCAAAATACATAAGCTAGAATTAGTCTATTTTTATTATCTAATATGATACCAAAACAAAATAAATGACAAGATACTTAATGAGATAAATAATTAGTTATGCCATAAGATTTTATTTAGTAGTACATGACATAGAACATTCTTTCTGGTATACCATGAAGGCTTAAATGACCTTGGATGTGAAAAACAGACTGGAAAGTAAGTCCTGTCATGTTTAGTTTCACAGCCATATAAAAATATAATCAAATGTCAGCACAACAGCTTGCACACTAACAATATCAAGTCCCAATAAATTGTTTGGAATGCTACATTAAATTATTGGATACAGATTTTTATCAGATTTGATTTTTCCCTTGAGAAATCTGATAGAATCATTGGACACAGTCCCATTTTATGAGCCTGAACTCTATTTTTATTTTATTTTAAAATTTCCATTCCATATCAGATTTGTGAAATAAATGTATGAAAACTAAGAAAAAAGCCAATAATTAGGATATTTTAAGGAGTCTGTTTTGTTTAATTTTATTTTCTTCCTTAATAGTAGTGTAACATATTGTCTATATGTCAGAAATCCCAAACTCTGTTCCAGACAGACCACACCCAAAGAACATTTTTGTGTAATAAAGCCAGTTCATTAAGAAAAAAAATTATGAAAACTTTCACATATTAAAAATCAGAGTTTTATTAATTATATATATAATTATATATATATTATAATTTATAAATTATAATATAATTTATATTATTATATATTAAAAACCATGTGCTAAAAAATCAGAGATATTAGTCTTTATCATCTATAGTTAGGAGCTAATATTCAATATACTTCACAAACATGAAGATCTATAAATCAAAATATAAACGATATAATATTATAAGCACTAAAATTTTATAATCCTAGAACATTATATTTGTATCTGTGCTATATTCTGTACATTACCCTAGCTATAATTTTACTTTTATCTGTAGTAGGCAATTGATAAATACTTGTAGAATCAATTGTTAAATTTCATATATAAAACAGATAGAAGAATGAAAGTACTTATTACTTAAAAAATAAATCAATAGAATTCAATTTTCAAGCAAAGGAGAAAAATCATACAGTAATTTCAGTAAATGTTGACTATTTTGACAAAATTAAACATCCATTCACAGTAAAATTTTCTTAGAAAACTTTGTTCATCTAATTCTATCTAAAATACAGATAAACAAAAATCCTCATGCAAGCCCCATTTTTCATGTTTAAATGTTGAAATATTGTCTTTCAAGGTCTGAAACCAGGAATGATATCTACTCTGTCTTAATAATTTAGTTTTGGGCTTTTTCCTACTATTCTCTCTATGTCCTATATTAATTTTCAATAATGGCAGTTTTGTGTTTTCCATTTTCATCCTTGTTCTAGTTCGGGTGCAAAGAAATTAGGTCGGTATATAAAACATCTGTTTGTGTCTTTTGTGTGTATGCATATGTATTCAAAATTTCTAGATAGCAATAAAAACTTTTCAAATGAAATTTTAAAAATTGCTATTCTTAACTGTAAACTTCAAAACATCACATGACTGAAATAAATCCAACAAAAGAAGTGTAAGACTTGTAGAGAAAATTTTAATCATTACTGAAAGAAATGAAAGCATCTAATGAATAGAAGAGCTACATACCATATTCAAGATTTGGAATATTCAGTAATGTAAAGATAATGTAACAGCATTTTTCTTAAAGCAGAAAAATTGCATATGTTTATCAAATATTTCATTTGTAATCACATAATAAAACACATTACATCAGGGGAAATGAATGAACTCTGGCTCCACACAAGGATAACTCTTACAAACAAACTGCACAGTGAAAGAATCTAGCCTTAGAAAGAATACACAAGGTAGAATCCTTTATATAAATCTAACATTAAAAAATACCAAAACAGGCAAAACTAAACCCAAGTTTGGGGTTGCAAGCTTACATGATAAAACAATTTGCATCAAACTGGTATCCGAAAAAGTCAGTGTTAATTTCGGCAATGTGGAAGGGAGTTTGTAATTGGAAGGTATGGGAGAATGGGAATTTATGGGAAAATGGAGATTTACGTGTATATTTTGTGTGTTTTTGTGTTTCTGTGTTATATTTTAAAATATATTTTAAAAATATAATTCAATATAAAATGACTAAAATTTAATATCCCAGGTGATTATTTTGAATATTATGTGCAGCTATTTAGTTTTAAAGAAAAAAAGTTAAACATTGCTATGAAATACGTTGTTTACATTGATTGACACATGTATAATAAACATGTATGAATATATCATTCACATGATACATATTAAAAATAGGCTCAAAGTAAAGAACTATTACTTTTAATCCTCAAATTATGTAGATTTGTAAAAGGAACTTTATCTTAGAAAATTTTACTTTATTTTACTTGCAGTTGTGTTTTAGTGAAATGTAAAAATTTCGGAAATGCATACACATTAATCACATAAGCCACATGAAAAAATGAAAATAATGTATGTAAGATTTTGAACATGGAAATTCCTATAGTTAATTTCATCAGCTACTGATATTTCTTATGCTCGTTTATAATGATAACATAACAACTTATTTATATTTATTTTTTAATGTATTTAAAATTAACATATAGTAATAATGGCATATATTATTAGTTTCAGAGGTAGAGTTTAGTGATTCATCAGTTGCATATAACACCCAGTGCTCTTTACATTAAGTGCCCTCCTTAATGCCCATCACCCAATTACTCCATTCCCCTTAATGTAATAAAAATATTGGTTCTGTCATACTTATGTGCCCAAGGAATTACCACCCTTAGGAATCTACTTCTTAATTTTGTCTTTAAAATATTAATGCCAATTTTAAGGGCTCCTGGGTGGCTCAGTTGGTTAAGCGTTTACCTTCTGCTCAGGTTATGATCCTGGGGTCCTAGGACTGAGTCCTGTGTCAGACTCCCTGCTGAGCCTGTTTCTCCCTTCCCTCTCCCTCTTCCTCTCCTCCCCCCACCCCTGTTCATGCTCTATCTTAAATAAATAAATGAAATCATTAAAAAAATTAAAAAATATTAATACCAGTTTTAAAGATTCAAATTCATCACATAAATTTTTATTAAGCATCAAGCTTATTATACATTGCCAGCTGTTCTGAAACATACTTATTTGGAAAGCATATATCTATTATTGGCAATATAAATCAGAATATAAAATATTTGGATAAACAGTTAACTTGTGTGTTTAACAAGGACTTGAAAAAACAATAATAATCATAAAATATTCCTATTCGCCTGACTTATTTCACTTAGCATTCTTATTCTTGGTCAAAGACCAGAAAAAGACAATATTGCCTCTTCCATAGTACACACTTTTCCATTGTTTTGCATCAGTTTTTCTTTTTTCTCTGCTCTCCTTACATTTTTTATGTGCTCTATTGTATCATCTAATTCCAGTTTTTACTGCACTTGTTTTTAGTACTTTCCTAACTTGGATAAAATTGAAATCTCTGAAGGCATTGTGTGTGCACGTGTATGTGAGTGTGTTTCTGTGTTTTGTATCCTTTTGCCTAGCAATGCCAAGCTATGGTATTTATTAAGACGTTGTTTCTCACCTTTAAATCTACCCTTTTATTTTCTGTTTAACAATGATTCTAGGACTGGGAATCTATAAACACCATTTCTTCTTTGTCAAAGAGTTCCTGTGTCAGGTGCTACAAGTAGGGGTTGTGCAGTGAGATTGGCAGGCTGGAGAAGGAAAGGACTTGCTGGGTTTTGTTTGCGTCCTGTTGGGCTTCCCATTCCTTTCTATTATCTCGTCCTTTTGTCGGCTTTGAATCTGTAGGAGACAGAAAAAGAGCCCTTCTCCCAAAGGATGCCCCTATCCTAATTCTTGAGTCCTGTGAACATATTACCTTACATGGCAAAAGAGACTTTGCAGATGTGTTTAGATTAAGGGTTTTGAGATGGGAAAATTACCGGGATTATCCTGATGAGCTCAATACCATCACAAGCAGCCTCAAATGTAGAGACAGGAGAGTCAGAGTCAGCAAAGATGCCACAATGCAAGCCGAGGGAGAGTGGAGATGTGACCAGAGCAGCAGGGGCTTTGGTGATGGAAGGAGACACAATCCATGGAATGCAGGAAACTGCATTCCTTAAGAAACTGGTAATGGAAAGGAGGTGGATTTTCACTTACATCTTCCAGGAAGAACGCAACTGTGCAAACACCTTGATTTTTTTTTTCTTTTTTAGATTTTATTTATTTATTTTGACAGAGAGAGATTACAAGTAGGCAGACAGGCAGGCAGAGAGAGAGGAGGAAGCAGGCTCCCCGCTGAACAGAGAGCCCGATGCGGGCCTCGATCCCAGGACCCTGAGATCATGACCTGAGCCGAAGGCAGAGGCTTTAACCCACTGAGCCACCCAGGCACCCAAACACCTTGATTTTTGACAGTAAAACCCATTTCAGATTTCTGACTTCCAGAATTGCGAGATAATTGATTTGTGATGTTCAAAGCCAGTAACTTTGTAATAATGTGTTACATCGGCATGGAACGTAAACTATTCTTGTCATCAGCATGCCAGCAATGCTGCTTCTTTCCAGCAGCAGCAGTTAGTTCTAGTAACAACAGCTGATTTATTTGCATTTTTCTGGTCCTTTCAGAACCAGCCTTATTGTATCCCCTCAGAAAAAATCAACACTAGACCAGCCATCACTTCTTCTTAATTTATCTTGGTTCTTGTCTGTGGGACTCCTTTTACCTGCTCAGAAGAAGGCATCACAAATATCTGAAACATTAGCAGTTTGTCAGAATTATGAGTTTCTGCTCTGTGGGACCCTCCCCCTTTTGCTCCCCAATGCCTACATTAGAAATCTGCTTCTTTAGGGGCTACTGCTGAGATACCTTAGTGTTCTCTTTTTGCCTTTTTTAGTCAATAATTCTTTATATTAAATTCTCCCTGCTACAATAAACTGATGTAGTTGCTTTTTTTTTTTTTTAAGATTTTATTTGTTTATTTGAGAGAGAGAGAAAGTAGTACATGAGCGGAGTGGGAGGGATCTCAGGGTCCTGTACTCCCTGCATGGTGGGGAGCCTCCTTCTCCCTTTCCCTGTGCACCCAGCGCAAATAAGTAAACATATAAAATCTTTTAAAATAAATAAATAATTAAATGATTTCAATAATTAAAAAAAATAAAAGTTCAATTACCTTTACTATAATTTTAAATAATAACATCTATTCACATAACTGCCATTTCTGGTGTTCTTCATTCTTAGCTATAGATCCATATTTCCATCCGATGTTACTTTCTTTCAATAGGCAAAACTTATTTTAACCTTTCTTGTGCTGTGGGTATGCTAGTACTGCATTTTTTCTTCTTACGTATGCTTGAAAATTTCATATTCATTTTGTTAAAGATTTTATTTATTTATTAGAGAGAGAAAGGGTGTGTACCAGTGGGGGGAGGAGCAGAGGGAGAGGGAGAAGCAGGTTCCTCAATGAGCAGGTAGCCTGACATGGGGCTGGGCTGGATCCAAAGATCCTGAGATCATGACCTGAGCTGAAGGCAGACGCTTAACCGACTGAGCTACGCAGGCGCCCCCTCATGTTCATTTTTTTAAAACTTTTTTTTCTATATTTAGAATATTAGGTTGACAGTTGGTTATTCTTTCAGTGCTTTATATATATCTTTTGTCTACTGTCATTGCTTGCATTCTTTCAGGCCAGAAATCTGCTGTTCTTTATTTTTTTTCCTGTCTGTATATTGTGATTTTTACCTCTGGCTGCTTTTAAGATCTTTTCTTTATCCCTGGTTTTGAGCAACATGGACATTATAGGGCGCCTGGGTGGCTCAGTGGGTTAGAGCCTCTGCCTTCGGCTCAGGTCATGATCTCAGGGTCCTGGGGTCAAGGCCTGCATTGGGTACTCTGCTCAGCAGGGGGCCTGCTTCCTCCTCTCTCTGCCTACTTGTGATCTCTCTCTCTGTCAAATAAATAAATAAAATCTTAAAAAACAAAACAAAACAAAAACATGGACATTATATACTTTGGTGTAGTGTTCTACCTGTTTTTGTGCTTGTGTGTGTGTATGTGTTTTAACATCTTCCAGAGGTTTAATTGATAGACAAAGTAATGAACATTTTTAATGTATACAATTTGATGAGTTTAGACGTGATCTCAAGGTAGATATTTTTATGACACACAAATATCAACAATGACAACAAAGGGACCCAAGGCATCTTCGGGATATGTTAGATATGTCTATTCTATTTGATTGTGGTGATGGTATCAGAAGTTTATAGAGATTTTTGAACTCATTGGATCTATGTATTTGTAGTTTTTATCGGATTTGAAAAAATTTTGGCATTTATTTCTGCAAATATTTTGTCCCCTTCCTTTCAGGATTTTAGTTGCACTTGGAATTGTCCCACTTTTAAAATTACTATTACGTTGTTCATTTTATTTGAATAAATTCTATTGCCACATCTTCAGATTCACTCATCTTTTCTTCTATAATGTCTGATCTGCCATCATCATCTTATCCACTGAAAATTCCATCTCAGACAATTTAGTTTCCACTTCTAAAAGTTTAGTCTTAATATTTTAATAATTTCTATGACTTCACTTAACTTTTCAAACACCTGGAATCCAGCTCAATAGCTATTTTAATGTCTGTTAATCCTAACGTCTATTCAGTTCTTTGTCAATGTGAGTGATTTTTCTCATGGTTGGTTATATTCTGCTTTTTTTTTCATTCGAAGCCATACACTATGAATTGTACCCTATTGACTGATCTATATTTTTGTACTTCTATAAATATTCTTGAACTTTCCCCCCACTACTCTGGGCTGTTGCTAAATTAAGTGGAGACAATTTGATCCCTTTAGGTTTTGCTTTTGAGATTGTTAAAAATGGTGGGAACCCTTTTTAGTCTAGGTTTAAATACCCTCCACTTTTGAGGCAAGACCTTCTCGAATACTCCACCTTATGCCCCCTGAATTATGAGGTTATTAGAGTCTCTGAGTGCAGAGCATTTTTGCTTCTGTTTATTTGGATGATTCTTTCCCCTAGTTTTGGATAGTTTCCTGTTGGATGTGCACCAGTTGCTGCTACATAGTTGATGAAGATCCTTTGCAGATCTTCAGAATTCTTTTCTTGGGCACTTTGTCTCCTCTGTTACTCTGGCCTACACATTGTGGCTGACTTGGTCTCCCTAGACTCAAATCTCCATCTCATAATTGAGAGAGTATGCCACGCATCTAGGATTCCCCCTCTCTTAGGCTTGGGAACTATTTCAAGGCAATAGCTTAAAGCAATTGTAGGGTTCATCACATTTGTTTCCTTTGTTTCAGGAAGCACTGTCCTTGGTTGACTGATATTCAGTGTCTTGATAGCCATTGTTTTGTATTTTTGCCTGTTTTGTTGTTAGTGCTGTTGCCTTTGGCAAGGAACATCAATCTAGTAGTCCCTGTTGCTCCATCTTGGTCAGAAAAAGAAGGCTGTGTCTTTATTCTTAAATTATATTCATTTTAAACACAACTGAGTCTTTATATTTTTAATCCAGGCTGACAATCTCACATTTAGTCATAGTTTAGCCATTTTATATTTAATTTTAGGTTTAATGCAATTATTTATATGTTCAGATTTAAGATTTCCATTTTTGTTTGGCTTCTCATTGTGGCTCTTGATCCTTTCATGGCTTTATTTTTTGCCTAAATTGCTTTTTTTTCCCCTTTAGTATCTTTTTATTTCTCATCTATTTACTTGCAATGTTTTTTTTTTTTCTCCTTCTTGCTAACTTTTTAGAGTCTGCTATAAGCCTCATAAACTTTGTGTGTGGGGGGGAGCTTCATGAAAAATGTAATTGTTGCAACAATATGAGCTTTACAAAGCTGCATTTCCAATTCCAATTTCAACACCCCTACCTTTGTGCTCTTTCTGTCAGATAGTTGACTTCCACATATACTATAACCCAGTATTTCATTTTTATTATTTTGGTTTAAACAATTAATAGTCTTGAAATGGTTTTACTTATAAATGCTCAGAAAATTGCTTTGTAGATACTGTCCACTCTTCCTGGCGTTTTCTGTTCCTTCCTGCAAACCAGTCTTCTGCTTGGCATCAGTTTTCCTGCAAACTAAATAATTTGTTTGATAGTGAACCCCTGGGAATACATTTTTACACTATTTGTCTTTCTGAAACATTCTTACACTTTCATTTTCAAAAACTTTTTTTTCCCTTGAGTAGATCTCTAAGTCGGTGATTTTCTTCTTTCAGCACATTAAAGGTGTCCCTTCTTTGCCTTCTGGTCTTCATTGTGTCTTATGAGAAGTCATCCATCTATTGCATTGTTGTCACCTGAATGTTATACATCTTTATCTGAATCCTCTCAAGATGTTTTTATTTTCTTTGTTTTTTTGTTTTGTTTTTTGGGGTTTTTTTTTGTGTGGTTTTACTTTAATATTCCTAAGTTTTTTTTTTCTGTTTACCCTTTTTGGAATATGCTGAGTTGCTTGGATTTGTGGGTTTATGTTTTTCATTCATATGGAAAATCTTGGCCCTTCTCTCTTCAAATGTTATTTCTGCACTATTACATCTGTCTTCTTCTTAAACTCCCATCTCACATATGTTATACCATTTGATATTATCCCACCAACTTCAGAATGCTCTATTCCATTTTTTTCTTCACACTATCCTTTTTGGTTTCTGTTTTTATAGTTTTTCTTGGTCTGGTTTCAAGGTAAATGAGTTTTCCCGTGCTGTATACAGTCTGTTAAGTTGAATTTTTCGTCTCCAAAGCATAGATTTCATTTCTAGAATTTACATTTGGTTTCATACCTTGGCAGAAATTCCCAGCTGGTTCATATTGTTCATATTTCTTGTTCACCATTTCCTCTCAGTCCTTTAACATGTTTATTTTAGTCAAAAATAAATTAAATGACACATTTATCATATTTTATGGTCCCTTTCTGAAAATTATAGTATTGGAGTACTCTCTTTGTCTGATTCTATTGATTATTTCCTCTCTTGATAATAAATCTTACATTCCTGTCTCTTTTTAACATGTCTAGTGATTTTTTTATTGAATATTAAGCAATATGTACAAAATTCTACTGTAAGTGATATTTAGGTATGGAAACGGGAATGGCTCTTTTGCCAGGTGTTTGTTTGGGACACTTGAGTCAAACAAGTCTGTAGTGGACTGGTTCTTGGTATTATTGTGCTTCATTTACATTCAGTTCACAGCAATATTCAAATTATTTAAGGCAGAGTTACACCTTTTCTTTAGCAGCAATTGAGACCTGAGTGACTAGAGGATTTGACTCATTTTTTTCCCACCATCAGCCATCAACAGACCTCAGAGATGTCACTCTCAGGTCTCCTTTATTTCTGCAGTGCTGGAAAGGTTTGATGCCAGGGACTTGCTGCAAAGTCTTAGTGCCTTTGAGGTTCCCTTTAGTTATCTTCCCTGCAGACAGTGCATCTGAGTCTAACTAACAAGGATTCTCTTTCAACTCTCCTGTGTCTTCAATGATAGCAGATACTTGCTGCCTGGTTCCAGTGTATGACCCAATTGCCTGTGACTTACTCTCACTTTTCCTTCATGCTCTCATTGTTTAGTGGATTTCACATGTCTGTGACCTAGAATGGGTAGCTCAGCCCTCCTGCCTTTCTCCGAGTACTAAATACAGAAGTGTGCACTTTACCTATCACAAATAAATGTTGATAATCCCTGATGTATTTTTATTTGTCTGTTAGATTATTCAAGAGAATTTTTATTTAAAACTTATTTTTTCCCTGGAAGCATAAGGAATTGGCTTATGTAATAGATGTAATCTTGGAAATCTGTTATCACACAGATTCAGTTTTGATCACTTATGTGATTTGGATATATTACTTACCTATAAACCTCAGTTTCCTATCTGGGAAAATTTTTAAAACAATGGCACTAATATCTTAGGGATGCTGTGAAGATGAAATAAAACATATAAAATCATTTAGCTTAACACAAGGATGTATTAATCACACAACAAATTAGGTAATATTATCATTAGTATTAAAACTCTCATATATGTAATAAAGATTGTAGGTACTACAGATATACCCAGAAATTATTACATAATAAAAGCAACATATAGTAACCTTCATTAGTGGACTCTATGTTTATAGGTAGAGATTTTCACAGCATGCCAAACACTCTTAAGTTGGGAATGAATACCACATGACCTCCAATGAGGCATCCCAGCCTTTGGGGATATAAGTTTTATTTTGTAAAGAAGATTATTCCTGAAATATATATTCATGCAATATTGTTCTCTATTTACAAATGATGGTTAAAGAAAAGAAGGAAGATAAGTTTAGTGTGAAACATGAGTTTCTTCCCCTCCCCACATTTTCTTGACAACTGAATCAAATGACAAAAATAAAATATTGCAATAATTTTGAGGCACATAGTAGGTGATCAGTAAATGGTCCATCACTTTGTCTTGTTTGTATGCATGTTACACATAATAACCTATTATCTCTTGTTAGACAATAATGTGTGAAAACATAAGGACCCTATCCTGTGTGTGTGTGTGTGTGTGTGAACAAATGTTTATAGCAGGTTTTTTTGTAATAGCCTAAAACTGGGAACAATGCAAAAGTCCATCAGCAGATGAAGAATAGAAAAACAAACTTTGGGATATACATACAATAGACTACTACTCAGTAATAATAAGAAATGAACTATTGGTACATTCTATAACATGGGTGAATCTCAGAATAATTATGGTGAGTGAAAGAAGCCAGGAAAAAAAGAGTAATACTATATGATTCCTTTATATAAAATTCTACAAGATGGAAACAAATTGATAGTGACAAAGCAGATCAGTAGTTGCTGGAGGATGAGGCCAGGGAGCTGGCAGGGAGGGGCAGGGGGAAATTTCTAGAGGTGATGAGTATGTTCATTATCAAACTTGTAATGGTTTCCTGGGTGTCTATGTACATCAGAACTTTCAGTATATTTAGTATACACTTTAATTATCTGCCATTTATTTTATATCAGCCATATCTTAATGATCCTGTTTAAAAAAGGACCCTATCTTTTAGATCAGAGAATTTATCCCAATAATTTGCATAGAAAAAATGGTCAATATTATTTTGAAAACCAGAATATTGATAAATAATTTTTTCAATGAGTGAATCTTCTCATTTAAATATGTGGATGCTCAGAAGAGGTATTTAATTAAATTAAATTATTTTAGATAAAGATGTTTGTATGAGGTGAGCTGACATGTCCTCTAAGTACATCTCAGTTTCACTGATTCCTTTCTGAGTTTTAGATTGGCCCACTGTGCTACTGTGTGAATTTCTTACTATGTCTTATCTCTGAACTGGCTTGATTACTTTGAAAGTTGAGTTGATTTTGATTGGGCTATGACTACTTCCCATGCTTCCTAATCAGATTTTGCTCAAGTGTTCACTGTTATTCTTTTACTATCTTTCCTTCATCCCTCAGATTTCTTCTCATCCAAGGTAATCTCTAGAAAGTCATAGGCTGATTGTTAAGGGTGAGACTTCTTTAAGTCACAGAGAGATACTTTCTCTTTGGCTTGATTCTTATTCTGAATGTAGCTGGTAAATATAATTATTCTGGAACTTAGTATGTCCCAGGTGAATGTATAAAATTCTAAGGCCAGAGTCAGACCAAAAAAATGTGTTAATTTACATCACTTTGTATTCTGGACATTTATTTCCCAGAAAAACAACACAAAGAATTGGTATTGTATAAAATAGGTGTCTACTACTAATGGGATCTAAAACCATTCATTCTCAACACTGTCTAACTAGAAAATTGGAGAATAAGTTATGAGAGAACATATTTTATCCTAAACATTAAGTCCTTCCAGTTATTGGCATTGTGGTATTGGTGTGGCCTTATAGCTATAACCTGATATGCTTATCAAGGCAGAAAAATAGGAATCATGCTGGAAATGTAGTATCTGCTGTTAAAAAAGCCTAAAGATGATTTTATTGATTTTTATTTGAAAGCTTATAAATTTCATGGAATAAAGTATACTTCCACTCTTCAAAAGACCTGTAAGATGCCCAGTTATGCAGTCATCAATAGCAAATCTCTTTAAACCATCACTGCCTTGCTTTCTCTTTTACTTTAATCTTCTCCATATGTAGATGCTATTAAAATTCATCATTATAAGCAACCTTACATTTTTATCAATTGGAAATTCCTGAGTCCTCCCCAAAGAAAGACATGTGTATTTTATTACTTAGTATTCTTGGTATTCTCTCTTAAATGTGTACTGCAAAATCTTACTTTTACTATAAAAATATATAAATTTATAAAATGAATTTCTTTTTTCCTCTCACAAAACATTTAGAATTTTTTGTTAAGTGTTTTGGTTGTGTTTCCAGATAAACCCATCTATTACATTGAAATGAATATTAATTAATTGCTTCATGTAATATTCCTGTAAATAAAGTACATTCTAGGACACATTCCATAGATCAGTGATAAAATTGTTTTCTTTATGTTGCCATATTCTTGGGAATTATTATTGTCTGAAATAGTATTAAGTAGAAATCTTCAATATATTTAGCTCTGACCATCCATTTAGAGACAGAATAAATATTTTGTTACATAAAATAAAACAAAAATGGATAATTGGGAATTTAATGTGGAATTTTTCATCTGTATATTTCTGGTTTTAGTTATAATGTGGTGGGATTTTTTTCCTCTCAGTTTTTTTTCCATTAGCCCACACTTATATTTAAGTCACAGCATGCAATTGAACTAGAAAATTATGAAATCATTGTAAACACAGTATGAATCCTCTAAAGAAAATATTTGTGAAAATTGGAGTAATGCACTGTTTTACCCAACAGGACATGAGATGGCTCTTTCTATTTCAGAAATGCATAATCAGGTGTTACCATTCATCTTTAATGTTCCTGTTGACTCAGAGGCAAGCCATTAATGTATTTATTTATAGGAGCCACAGTTTGTTTTGATTTCATTTGTTTCAACTGACATTTTAGAGGTCAAATACATGACTTGATTATTCCATTGTTGACTTATACAGTAACGATTTCATTCCTACTTACCAAATAACACTTTAATTCATTTTCTTCTCTTCATTTTAGTTAGCAACTGTTCATATCAGGCCAGTAAAACAACAGAATTAAAAATAATTAAAATTATCATTAACTAAAATTAGTTGTGTTGTGGGAGTAAGAGCAAGCTAAAGGTGATTTATAGAGACCAATTTAGAAATTTCTCTTATTTATTATCTCTATTATTTAAAAATGTCTATTTATTATTTAGTATAGTAAAGATTTTTGTATTATAAAGCAATAACATTTCAGTGGGAAATTAATTGTGCTAGATAATTTTTATCCCATTTTTGTTCCTAATTTTCTCCCAAATCCTATCATAACCAAAGTCAAAAATACAGAAAACATTTTTGAGTATTTTTGAGTGTTATAACAATTGTTTTGGGACTTAGGATACACCTTTGGTTATACTGATTATACAATTGTGTTAGTTCATTTGGTTACCTTCAATGAACCACAGATACTCAGCGTTTATGCCCCTGTATAAACTTTGCTCTAGAATCTGTGATGGGCTGGTGACTTGCTTTAGACAATTGAATGTGCATATTGTACAATGTGTCAGTTCTGGGCTGAAGCCTTACGAAGGCTAAGCGGCTTCTTTGATCCTCTAGTACAAAGTTAGCTATTCCCTTGGAGCTTCCAAATAGAAAGACCAGGTGGAGAGACCATATTGAGAAAGAGATGCTTCAAAACTACTTGGAATAAGAGGGAAATCCAGCTGTCTCACTGTCCCAGATGAATGGTGGTTGCAGAAGATTTGCCAGCTAAACATAGCTACTCTCATAACCACCAGCAAGGAGTGGAAAAGAACCACCTACTGAGCTTAGCATAGATTGATGATTTCTGAGAAGTTAAGATCATTGTTTTCTTAAGCCACTAATTTTGACGTTGGCTTGTTACAGAGGCATCATTAACTGAAAGAAATAGCTAACAAAAATGAACCACTGGTGCAAAAAGCACATAGCCTTGACTTTGGGATCAGGCATTTAGCAATAGAGGGTACTTTAGATGAGATTGTTGGTGAAGGCAGGAAAAGCAGTGATGAGTTGCTATGAGAGGCTGGAGAAAAGAGGTTCTTTTATTTTTCCTCTGATTCGAGGGTATTTAAATAATTTTGTAGTAACTGGAGTTATTGTTTTCTTATCCTTAACAAAGAAAACTATGCAGAGGTGACTAATGAAATTCAGGTAATGTGTGTGAATGGCCCTTAACCTCTTGATCGACAAATTATATGCTTTTAAAATTCACATTCACATTGTTTAACTCTGCACAGAGATGTGTGTGCACAACTCTTATCTCAGCTCTGAATGTCAAACATAAATTCACTGAATGATTAAACTTCTTCAAATTACTTTACTCCATTCTTGTCACCCAGGCAAGGAAAGTAAACTGCTTGGTTTTCTTCATGTCATGTCCATTATTTTCTCTTAATTATAAGCAATGCTGTAATAAACATTTTTCTTTTTAAATTTTTAAGCATAACACTGCTTCATTCTATATGATTGTTTCCCCCCATCATTTCCCTTCTTTTGAAATTCTGTATCTGGTGAGACATCATTGTGATGCAGTCCTTTAGTTCTTTAGGCACAGTTTTCTTTCTTCCTTTGAGCATATTTAAAATCACTATATTAATGTCTTTGTCTAGCAAGTCTAACATTGCGCCCCTCAGGGGCAGTTTCTGTTCATTTTGTTTTTCTCTGCATATTGTTCTTTGTATTCATAACTTTGTACCAAAACTGTTCACTTTGATAATATAACGTGGCAGCTCTGGAAATGAGATTTCCTTTACTTAGAGTTTGTTGGTGGTGCTGCTGCTGCTTTTCATTTTTGGTTGTTTACTGACTTTCCTAGAGTTTCTGCATTTCCTAAAGTGTGCAGCCTCTGAAGTCTGGGTTCAGTTAGCTTACTGGTCAGGTGATTGGTCAGAATGTTCCTTAAATGCCTGAAACAATATGTCTCCTGCCTTTTGCTGAGTGCTGTGTGTGTTGGGGCGCCTGCAATGGTCAGGCAGTTTGCAAATCTGCCTTAAGCCTTCACATCCTGCTTGTGCAGGACTTTAAGTCAGCCAGGAGTGGGACCTTGGTGCCCTCTTAGGTCTTTCTTGACCTTGTGCACAGCTCTGCATATCTGTTCCTCTTGCTCAGCCTTCTAAATTCCCGTGTGTTAGAGCTTTTCAGAATCCCCGATGCACATTTAATTCTCCAGCTGTGTTTGGCCAGGATCTTGTTTTAACTAACTGGTATCACAGCTTCATGATGGAAACATTTGCCACAGATTTTTTTTTAAGATCTTATTTTTAGATAATCTCTACTACCCAATGTGGGGCTCAAACTCACAACCCTGAGAACAAGAGTTGCACGCTCCACCAACGGAGCCAGCCAGGCACCTGCCACTGATTACTTTTGACAAATACTCTGAAGATAAGGCTTTTCCAGTGGAATTCCAGACAAATCAAATAATGGAAACATCCAGGGAATGGATTTTTCCAGAGGGCTGTGAGACAGATTCAAGTAGTGATAATACTCTTGGGTGGGAGTTTTTGAAGGATTTCTGTATGAGTCTGACTCTTCCAAGGCGTGCAGTGAAAGGCTACTGGTTTTCAAGGGTCCCAAGAGGTACACATATGGAGATGGGAGTAGACCTCATTGCAGTGCCACAGACCCTGCTGCTCCAAGTACGGCACTTTTCTAAAGGAAACACTCCTCAGATTGTCAAAAGCCTTTGTTTAATTTCTAGAGTCCTGAAAATACTGATTTTGAACAGTTTTTTGTCAGTATTTTTGTTATTTTTATTGAGAAGTAGACTTATGGTGATCCTCACTCTGCCACTGTGGAAGTCCAACCAACACTACTTCATGCGTAGAATCGTTTTCTAGAAGGATATCATTTGATATAAGTATCTTTACACAGCTTGCTTAATTTATTTCCAAAATGGCTCTAACAATATTTCCTCCAGAGGAGAATGAAAGTGATCATCTTTCACTGTACAGACAGATTGGGGTAGTATTACTAATGTTTGCCAATATGACAGACCATAAATGCAACTGATTATTGGTTCTTTGCATCTTTTTTTAATTGATAATGTAATTAACAGACACATGTGCACATGCACACACACATGTAAAAACTGATCTTGCTTAATGTAGAAATTTATGTTAGTCATGTCTATAATGAGTTTCTAAGAATATTTTTAGAAAGACTTGGTGAGTCAGAAAGTGTGCTCTGCCTCCAAGAATGATGTGAAACCAAAAGTACCATCCCTGAAAGACTGTGTTTGTGAGTCACAGAAAATCAGCCCGACCAAATAATTTAGTCTCAGATTTTGTTCATTTCATGTACATACACACTTAGGGGACATTTTTTTTATGGTAGTGTCTTGCATATTTCTGTCTCTATTCTCCTATTTTAAGTTTTTCATTGGTTTTCATGATTTTCCTAGGACAAAGGAGGTTTGACAAGGTCTAGTAGATGAATTTCTAATGGGGGTGTGAATGGGAATTTGGATAGAGGTAGGCGATTTGAAGGGGAAAATGATGAAAGATGTAATAAAATGTTAATAAATTGTTTTCCAAATGTAGTACAATTTTCTGTTAATTCTAAGACACCAAGAGTTTTCTGGAAGCCATATATTTGTTTTTCCCATACAGATAAGCCATACATGAATACACAGTATTTTCAATTACACTTCTGGACCTATTCTTGATTTCCTGTGTAATTCTGAGAGAGCCTATTAGCTCTTTTATAACAATTGTTTTGGTTGTAAAACTAGAACTGAATAACTCGACTCGTGGTTTATCGTATGAATAAATAAGGGTGATTGTAAGTTCGCAAATATTGCCTACATAAAAACTAAAGTTTCTGCCCCAGGTTGAAAAGTAGGCTCTTTATAACCATTAACCAATGTGTGCTTTTGGGATGGGAGCAATATGTACTTCTAACACTTGTGTGTAGATGAAAACCCTGGGTATGACATCATTTTGAGTTCCACTTTTTAAAAAATATGAACATTCTGCCTCAATTTTTTTGGAGCAAACTTTCTTAAATCCGTTTTTTTGCTTCTTTTGAAGAGATTTGATGGCAATCCATAAAGTAACTTGCTTTTGTCAACATACTGTAATTAGTCACTTATTTTTAGAGCTGAATGTTAATGAGTCATTTCATGTTCTTAATTAAAAATGTTTCAGAATGGCATTGAGCTATAGAACAAATGGACAAATTAAGTCTATTCTGCATGATAGTTCATTTACCCTTTTAAATACATAATGTATTTTTAAATGTTGAAATTAAGCACCAAGATTAATGCTATAATGATAGAGAAATAAACCTACTACTCAAGTACATTTTTTTTTCTTTCATGACAACAATCACTTTAAGGTCATACTTATTCATCTAATAACCTTTTAAAAAATTATGGATAAATACATCTCAATTATCATTCTCTTTTCCTCTCTCATCCGTTTAAATCACCTGGCTATGCAATGCTTCTCATTCTAACCCTACTCAACCTTATGTCACTAAGCAACTTATTTACTTGTTACCATTTATTATTGTTTACCACTCAGTTTACCCTAATCCACTGTATCTCATTTACCAGTGCAGTTTAGTTTTCTACTTACTATTTTTTGTTTCAAACTTTTAATTAAACTATTACTCTTTAAAATTCTATGTAAAATATAACAATTTTAATGATTTTTATTGGGGAAAATTTTCAAAAGATGAGCAGTGGTAAGATCTAAGATTCAGGATAGATGTCAGAAGAAGCTGTAGTATTACTTCTCAAACTTTTGGATCATTTTCTGATACTTCTAAAGTTTTCCTCAAAATGTTAAGAAGGCATAGTTATTTTATTATTGATGTTGCAGTTATTTTACTGGAAGCTAAAGGTATAATAGGAAACCTAGTGTTTTCAGTTATATTTCTGCACCTATATAGTATCTGTTCTGTAATTGTTGTATGTCTGTAAGAGACACAACACACTGGCAAATGCATTTGTCTGAGTATTGTGTGCGTGCATTGGTAGGGGGAGTGCAGTTGCCAGCGATAGCTGAATATATATGGGTATGGTATTCTAGAGTTTTGTACAGGGTTTTGTTTGTTTGTTTTAAGTCAGTTCTATGCCCAACATGGAGCCCAGCATAGGTCTTGAATTCAAGACCCTGAAATCAAGTCCGAAGCTGATATCAAGAGTCGGATGCTTAACTGACTGGACTACCCAGGTTCTCCTAGAATTTTGTGGGTTTTTTTTTTTTTAATGCCACAGTTCTATTATGAGGTTTTCATTGTGTTGAGAGTTAGTCTGCAAGTGTGTATTGTAAAATGTTATAAACATGAGTTTTGGAGTATCTGTTTTTTCATTTTGTATGTTTGTGTTTGTAATATAGATTTGTTTCTCTTAGACTACCTACTTTCTCTGATAAAATATGTCTCAGTTCAGTTTCTTCTGCCTTGGAGCCATTTCTCATTCCTTTTCTCTCCTCTCTATGACTGCTCTCATTGTTTTTTAGTTCCAGCTCTCATACTTCTCACCTGCCTCATTACTGCAGAAGCCCCCCGAAGAAGGACTATTTATTGCTCGGTGAGCATGTCTCACTCCTTCCTTCGTAGATAGTTACTCTGACACCTCACAGCTGTTTTGCCCACCTTCTAATCTCCTTAACAGCTTGAAGTGGAAAGTGTTACTAAGATCTTTTAACAAGGATATCTCCTAAGAGTTGAAAAAGTCACCATGGCAGAATCCAATGGAAAAGACCCAGACCAAATAACTCTTGAAAATACTGATTGAGGAAGTGTATTCCACAACCTGTCTCACTTGCATGCTTTGCAGTCTGATCTGAATTTCTGATGTAGCTTCTCAGCTGAATATGTCCTAGCAGGAAATCTGGCCTGTGTTCCTGTGATGTCAAGGAATTTGTGCTGTACTTCCTTTTCCTTTTATTGTAGACAATCACAACATTCTTATCATGAAGTTCCACCACACATTACTACATATTTCCAATAAAGAAACTGTGGAGGTGTGTGGGAGTAAAGAAATGAGGCAGCGGAGATCTGCCATGCAATTAATATACTCTCTTTGTTGTCCTATCTCTGTTTCTATAGTATTTTAAAATATATCCCTTGTAAAGCTCCTTTCACTTACCATTTTAAGAAATCTTTCTTGACACTTCTCTTTCCTCTCCATTCTCAACATTACTGACATAGTTCAAATATTCATTAATTTTAATATATACTATTATAGAAGGCTTATAAGCTGTTCTGTGTCTCTACAGTAGATTCTTAATACTTCTGCCATATTGGTCTTTCTAAAAACAGATTTGATCATAGAATTCCCGTTTAAAAGGCATGCTAATTCTCTACAACCTGTGCTGACATATATGGCTCAGTATATATGTTAGTAAATAAGCATTTATTTAACACCCATTATTTAGAACTTTGGAGAATAAGATAAACCGGGGTCCTTCTTTCAAAGAACTTGCATTCTAGTGGGCAATAGAGAATGGTGCCAAAAAATAAACGAGTAAATAAAACATAAATATGATAATTTCACTTAAAAATAAGGAGGGTAATTTGACAGAGTGCAGTTAAGAATGGTCCTTAAGACAGTGTGGTCATGAGTAAATGAAACTGAATGAAAAAAATCAACGAGCCAATAACGTAGGAGCAGAGCTGCAGAGGCAAAGAGAACAACAACAACGGCTTTGACACATGGACACATTTTCTGAATGGAGGGGCCTGAATGGAAGTCAGTATGACTGAAAGTTAGTGACCTGGGAATAGCATGTTACAGAATGAGCTTAGAATGTTAGAATCCTGAGCAAGTAGGAATCTATAGGCTAGTTATTGTTTTAATTTTCATGCTAACTGCAATGAGAAGGAATTGGAGAGTTTAAGTAGAGAAGTGATGTGAGCTTATTTGATTTAAGGAAATCATGTGACTGCTCTGAGAACTGGGAGGGGGTTCGTGTGGAGTCAGGGAGACCACTTCAGGAGCTCAGGTCAGAAATGCCAACTTTTTGGGCTGGACACCACTGTAGGAAATGGAGCCAAGTAAACAGATTTGGAATATACTTCATAGTTAGATCTGAGTGAATACTGATGGCTGACAGACTGATTACTGCAATGGGGATGACCAGAGCCATAGCTGATTTGGGGGAGAAGGAGTCAAAGTTCTGTTTTGGAGATGTTGGATTTGCCCTATCTCTTAAGGGTCAAGTATTCAATGTAATTCTGGAACAAGGGAAGATATCAGTACTGTAAATATTATTTGAGAACTTATTAGCAAAAAAGTAACATTTGATACCTTATTTGCCCTTATGATACCTCAGAGTAGTTATCACCATCTGGCATTGTCTTGCATATTCTCTTTTGTTTTCTGTGTATCCTCCCTACAATGTAAATTCCATAAAGCCAGGGGCTTTCTCTGGTTTTTGTTACACTTGTCTATTTAGCCCTCAGACTGCATATAACATACAGTAGTCACTCAGTAAATATTCACTGAATGAATGAAATAAGTGAATAATTATTTCATTCTGCCCCTTAGTCCAGGCTGTCCTTGATGGAAGAAATACCCATGACAAATAATCTGTAATAGATATTTAAGAGGTGTATGTGCCATCTAATTTAAAAAATTATTGGTGTAACTGACTGGCACTTTATGGCACAATGATCTTTGTGTCCATCCATGTTGCTTCAGCATCACTGTTTAGTGCTAAACTTAAACCATTACTTAGGCTGCACTAGTGCCACCTACATTTTTGTTATTACTATAGTTTTCACTTTCTTTCTCACTACTTTTCATTTGTTTGCTCGCTAAAAATCATTTTCCTTTGGAAAAAATATTACCAGTAATAGCCTTATACAGAACTATGTGTGTTCAAGGGGACATTTTCCAACTTTCAAGAGCTACATAATGGAAATACATGGTTTGGTAATTCTAGGCTCTGAATATCACAGAATTACTTTTAAAAAGAAATAAACTCTAGACAAAATTTAATTCATTCCCTTTACATTACAGAAGTGAAAACAAAGGGCTAGAAATAAAAAGAGACATTGCTGTTTTGTGAGATAAATATGACTAAATTTTATGGATAATTAAATTTTAGGCCCTCTTTTTTAACTTTTATTTGTACTATTTTTATTCTCATCATAGTCCCATGCTATAAATGCCCATTCTCTCATCATCATTTTCCTGATGAGGAAATTGAAGCTAAGTAACATTCCTGAGACCACCCTGTTTACAAGAGACAAAACGAGATTCCAAACCAGTGCCAATAGAGATCAGGAAAGATTTATTGAATAAACTATTGTCATAAATCCATTTTGCATGCATCTTTAGGTTGAATTATAAAATTACCAAATTACATTTACCAACTACTATTTTTGACATAGTATTAGTTATCATATGTTATAATTTTTTTACTTATAAGGAAAAGACAAGATTTCTTCTTTGGGCCATGAAAGAGGAAGTGGTGCTATACTTGGCAAGCTGTCATAAACAATTATACAATGGAACAGAATATAGGAGGTGAGTGTTTCTATGTACTGGCTGCAAGACCACTTACTACTTTGATCTTGACAGAAGGGAAAGATAAAGGATGAGGCCCACACATGCCCCAGCTTTTTGCCGAGGGGGCATATTCCTACAGCACAGAGGAAAAGTGCTAGCCAAGAAGATCAGCAGTCTGTCTGAACTCAAGAGAAAGAGTTCCAAGTGGCAAAAGAACCGGGATTTTCAGAGCAGGGTACTTGGAGCAGGGAGCTGTGCTAAGGGTGCATACCAGGTACCTGACTGGGGATTCCCTGAGAGTTGTTGGTGGAGTTTGAGCTATGCAGCAATATGGTGAGACTTGGTGAGGTCCAGCAGAAATCTCTTGCTGCATAGGTAAGAACTGAATGGAGATACCAGAGGTGGAGCAAAGCTGGAAGTCAAAGTTCTAGACTGAACAGGTGACAATACCCCAAGATCTTGAGCATTCAAGGCACCCCCCAGAAGGCCATACCTTAGAGTGGCCTTACTAGACTATGGGTCACACTAGAAGATGAAGTTCAAAACCAAAAGGGGTCTGCCCTACCAAATAATAAAACCTCAGTCTTGACAATAGCAAAAACTGCCACACAGACTCAAACACATAATTTAAAAACTACTAAAAACTACTAGACATGGAAAGAAAATATTTCAAAAAACATAATAATTTGCAACTTGATAAAATTTATGAAATATAGCTAGTGAGGTACTTAAAGGGAAATTTATAGTTTTAAATGTGTATATTAGAAAGAATAAAATTGTAAAATCAATGATCTGAGTTGCTTTCTTAAGAATATAGAAAAAAGAACAAATTCACCCCTCAAAAAGTGGAAAATAATAATGACAAAAACATAAATTTATGTAATAGTAAAAAAGGACAAAATAAAGAAAATTAATAAAATCAAATAATCACTATCAAGAAAGAAAGAAGGAAATCACTACAAATACAATATACATGAAAAGAATAATAAGGTAATATTATGCAGACCTTTCATGGCGGTACATTTGACAACTTACATGGAATGCAAAAATTCTTTGAAAACCACAATATACAGGGAGGAGAAAAGGTGGCAGAGAAATAGGGGACCCTATTTCAACCAGTCCCTTGAATTGAGCTGGATATCTACCAGACCATTCTGGACACCCACGAAATCAGCCGGAGATATAAGAAGATATATCTGGATCTCCACAAAAAGAATATCTCTGGTGGTTGGTCTCGAGGTATGAAGCAGGGAGCCGTGATTCTGTGGGCAGATAACAGAATATAAACAGAAGGGGGAGGGAGCTGCCATAACTGCTGGACCCAGGGATGTGAAATAACACAGGAGCACAAAAGTCTCCCACACTGGGGACGCACAGCCTCGGAGACCAGGTAGCAGGGGGAAAAGGACTTTAGGGCAGGCCCCCAGACTGACACCTGGAGCTTCAGGGGCGCCCATGCAAACCTGGGACGGCTTGCAGTTTTAGAAGCACAAAGGGCAGAGACGTGGCTGGTCCTGGAAATGTTGGCTGGGAGTGCTGCTGTGGGGTGCACAGCCCAGGATGCTGTGGTTTTTAGCAGCACAGACAGAAATGAGACAATGTGGTGTGGAGAGATCAGTGAAGATCAGACTGCTATCTCTCTGTTCTGAGACAGAGGTTTGGATATGGTCGCTTTTGCTCTGACTTGAAAGAGATGCAGAAAGCCATCAAAAGACCCAAAAAAAAAACCGGTTTTCACTGAACGCATCCCCCAAACAGGTTTGCCTGAGTAATAACCCACTGGCGCCTCCCACAGAAGATAGGCTGGAAGAACAAGAGGCCAACAACCATAAGGTCCCTATGAAACAGGTGCATCTTACTTGGGTTTTGGTCAATAATTTGGACTCTCTACATTCCCTCAACCACTCCGCAACAGAATGACTAAGAGGAGGAACCCCCAACAAAGGAAAGATACAGAGGTTCTGGCCTTTGCCACAGAACGAATGGATATGGATATAATGGATATGTCAGGAAATGACTTCAGAGTCACAATTATCAAGGCGATATCTACACTTGAGAAAAATAGTAGCAATAATATAGAATTTCTAAGGGCAGAAATAAGATCTCATCAGGCCAAACATAAAAATGCTATGAATGAAATGGAGTCTAAGCTAGGTACTCTGACTGCCAGGGTAAATGAGATAGAGGATAAGATCATAGAAAGGAAGGAAATCAAGCTGGCATGGGAAAAACAAATCAAAACCCAAGGAATCAAACTGAAAGAGATTAGTGACTCGATGAAACATTCCAATATCAAAATCATTGGGATCCCTGAGGGAGTGGAGAGAGAGAAAGGTCTTGAAGATCTATTTGAGCAAATCATAGCTGAGAACTTCCCTAATCTGGGGAAGGAAACAAGGATTCCTGTCCAAGAGGCAGAGAGGACCCCACCTGGTCAGTAAGAATAGAACAATGCCACGACATATGATAGTACAATTTGCAAATCTTAGCTCCAAGGAAACAATCTTGAAAGCGGTCAGAGGGAAGAGATTTCCTATATACAGAGGGAAGAACATCAGAATGGTGTCAGACCTGTCCACAGAGACCTGGCAAGCCAGAAAGGGCTGGCAAGACATATTCAGGGTACTAAATGAGAAGAACATGCAGCCAAGGATACTTTATCCAGCAAGGTTTCAGAATGGATGGAGAGACAAGGAGCTGCCAAGACTGGCAGAAACTGAAAGAATATGTGACCACCAAGCCGGCTCTGTAAGAAATATTAAGGGGGGTTCTATTAAAGGAGAAAGACCTCAAGAGCGATATAAAACAGAAATTTACAGAGACAATCTATAGGAACAAGGACTTCACAGGCAATATGATGACAATAAAAACATATCTTTCAATAATAACTCTCAACGTGAATGGCCTAAATGCTCCCATGAAATGGCACAGGGTTGCAGATTGGTTAAAAAGACATTCATATGCTGTCTACAAGAAATGCATTTTGAACCTAAAGATACATCCAGAATGAAAGTGAAGGGATATAGAACCATTTTTCATGCTAGCAGACCTCAAAAGAAATCTAGGGTAGCAGTTCTCATGTCAGACAAATTAGGTTTTAAGCTAAACACTGTGGTTAGAGATACAGAAGGACATTATATCATTCTTAAAGTGTTTATCCAACAAAAGGACCTAACAACTGTTAATATTTTTGATCCCCCAACACGGGAACAGCCAACTACATAAGCAAACTGTTAACCAAAATAAAGAGACTTATGATAATCATACTCTAATAGTGTGAGACCTCAGCACTCCACTCTCAGCAATAGACAGATCATTTAATCAGAAAATCAACAAAGAAACAAGAGCTTTGAATGACACACTGGACCAGATGGACCTCATAGATATATACAGAACATTCCACCCTAAAACAACAGAATACTCATTCTTCTCAAGCGCACATGGAACTTTCTCCAGAATAGACCACATACTGGATCACAAATCAGGTCTCAGCTGATACCAAAAGATTGAGATTATTCCCTGCATATTCTTAGACGATAATGCTTTGAAACTGGAACTCAATCACAAGAAAAAACTTGGAAGAAATTCAAACACTTGGAAGCTAAAGACCATCTTGCTTAAGAATGTTTGGATCAACAGAGAAATCAAAGAAGAACTTAAACAATTCATGGAAGCCAATGAGAATGAAAACGCATGGGTCCAAAAACCTATGGGATATGGCAAAGGCAGTCCTAAGGGAGAAATACATAGCCATCCAAGCATCACTCAAAAAAATAGAAAAATCCTGAATACATAAATTAACTTTACACCTTAAATAAGTGGAGAAGGAACAATAAAAAAAAAAAGCCGAAACCACACACAAGAAGAGAAATAATTAAGATTAAAGCAGAGATCAATGAATTAGAAACAAGAAATACAGTAGAGCAGATCATGAAACTAGAAGCTGGTTCTTTGAAAGGATTAATAAGATTGGTAAACTACTGGTCAGACTTACCCAAAAGAAAAGAGAAAGGACCCAAATTAATAAAATTATGAATGAAAGGGGTGAGATCATGACTAACACCAAAGAAATAGAAACAATTATTAGAAATTTTTATCAACAACTATATGCCAATAAATTAAGCAACCTAGAAGAAATGGATGCCTTCCTGGAAACCTATAAACTACCAAGACTGAAACAGGAAGAAATTGACAACCTGAATAGACCAATAACCAGCAATCAGATTGTGAAGCAGTGATCAAAAACTTCCCCATAAACAAAAGTCCAGGACCTAATGGATTCCCTGGGGAATTCTACCAAACATTCAAAGAAGAAATAATACCTATTCTCCTGAAGCTGTTTCAAAAAATAGAAACAGAAGGAAAACTTCCAAACTCATTCTATGAGGCCAGCATTACCTTGAATCCCAAACCAGGCAAAGACCCCATCAAAAAGAATTACAGACCAATTTCCTGATGAATATCGATGCCAAAATTCTCAACAGATCCTAGCTAATAGAATCCAGCAGTACATTAAAAGAATTATCCATTACGACCAGGTGGGGTTTATCCCTGGGATGCAAGGGTGATTCAACATTCGCAAATCAGTCAGTGTGATAGAACACATAAATAAGAGAAGAGAGAAGAACCACATGGCCCTCTCAATTGATGCAGAAAAAGCATTTGACAAAATACAGCATCCTTTCCTGATTAAAACTCTTCAGAATGGAAGGATAGAGGGAACATTCCTCAGTTTTGTAAATACCATCTCTGAAAAACCCACAGAGAATATCATTCTCAATGGGGGAAAAGCTGAGAGCCTTTCCCTTAAGCTCAGGGACACGACAAGGATGCTCTCTCTCACCACTATTGTTCAACATAGTATTAGAAGTCCTAGCAACAGCAATCAGACAACAAAAAGAGATAAAATGTATTCATACTGGCAAAGAAGAAGTCAAACTCTCCATCTTCACAGATGACATACTTTATATAGAAGACCCCAAAGACTCCAGCCCCAAAGGACTAGAACTTATAAGGCAATTCAGTAATGTGGCTGGATACAAAATCAATGCACATAAATCAGTTGCTTTCCTATACACTAACAATGTAACTGTAGAAAGAGAAATCAGGCAATCGATTCCATTTACAATAGCACCAAAAATGTTAGGATACCTTGAAATAAACCTAACCAAAGAGGTAAAGGATCTATACTCTAGAAACTACAGAACACTTATGAGAGAAAGTGAAGAAGGCAGAAAAAGATGGAAAAACATTTCATGCTCATGGATCAGAAGAATAAACATTGTTAAAATGTCTGTGGTGCCCAGAGCAATCTATACTTTCAATGCCATCCCAATCAAAATACCAATGGCATTTTTCAAAGAGGTGGAACAAACAATTCTAAAATTTGTATGGAACCAGAAAAGACCCCGAATCACCAAGGAAATGTTGAAAAAGAATAACAAAGCTGGGGGCATCACGTTGCCTGATTTTAAGCTATATTACAAAACTGTGATCACCAAGACAGCTTGATACTAGCACAAAAACAGACACATAGATCAACGGAACAGAATAGAGATCCCAGATATGGACCCTCAACTCTCTGGTCAACTAATCTTCGACAAAACAGGAAAAAATTATCCAATGTCAGTCTCTTCAATAAATGGTACTGGGAAAATTGGACAGCTATATGTAGAAGAATGAAACTCGACCATTCTTTTACACCATACACAAAGCTCTAAATGGAGGGAAGACCTCCATGTGAGACAGGAATCCATCAAAATCCTAGAGGAGAACATAGGCAGTAATGTTTCTGACATCAGCCACAGAAACTTCTTTGAAAACACATCTCCAAATACAAGGGAAACAAAAGTGAAAATGAAGTTTTGGGACTTCATCACGATAAAAAAATTCCATACAGTCAACAAAACAAAGAGACAACCCACAGAATGGGAGAAGATATTTGCAAATGACACTACAGATAAAGGACTGGTATCCAAGATCTATAAGAACTTCTCAAACTCAACACCCAAAAAAACAAATAATCAAGTCAAAAAATGGGCAGAAGACATAAACAGACACTTCTCCAAAGAACACATACAAGAGGGTAACAGACACATGAAAAAATGTTCGACATCATTAGCCATCAGGGAAATTAAAATCAAAACCACTCTGAGATACCACCTTACACCAGTTAGAATGGCAACAATCGACAAGACAAGAAACAACAAATGTTGGAGAGGTTGTGGGGAAAGGAGAACTCTGTTACACTGTTGGTGGGAGTGCAAGTTGGTACAGGCACTTTGCAAAACAGTGTGGTGGTTCCTCAAAACGTTAAAAATAGAACTACCTTATGACCCAGCAACTGCACTACTGGGTATTTATCCCAAAGATACAGATGTAGTGAAAAGAAGGGCCATATGCACCCCTATGTTCATGGCAGCAATACCCACAATAGCCAAACTGTGGAAGGAGCCAAGGTACCCTTCAACAAACGAATGGATAAAGAAGATGTGATCCATATATACAATGGAATATTACTCAGCCACCAGAAATGATGAATACCCAACTTTTGCATCAACATGGACAGGACTGGAGGAAATTATGCTAAGTGAAACAAGTCAAAGAAAAAGACGGTTATCGTATAGTTTCACCTATTTGGGGAGCATAAGGAATATCATTGAGGACATTAGGAGAAGGAAGGGAAAAATGCAAGGTAGGAAGTCAGAGGGGGAGACGAACCATGGGAGACTATGGACCCCGAGAATCAAACTGAGGGTTTTAGAGGGGAGGGGGCTTGGGGGATGGGTGAGCCCAGTGATAGGTCTTAAGGAGGGCACGTATCGCATAGAGCACTGGATGTTATACACAAACAATGAAATATGGAACACTCCATCAAAAACTAATGATATACTGTATGGTGACTAATAATGTAATTTAAAAAATCATTAAAAAACCAACCTAATAAAAAGGACAGAAGAAGAAATAAAATTGTGAATAGTTATTTTCTATTAATTTTTGGGTTAATAATAAATAATATTACTCAAAATAAACCTTGTTACCCAGATGGTTTGATGGAAAATTTTATCCAAAATTAAAGGAAGAGTGAGATGCCTGTGTGGCTCAGTCGGTTGAGCTCCGACTCTCGATTTTGGCTCAGGTCATGATCTTGGGGTTGAGAGAGCAAGCCCCATGCCAAGCTTCATGCTCAACATGGAGTCTACTTAAGATTTTCATCCTCTCCCTCTGCCCCTCCTCACCCCCACTTACACTCTTTCATTCTCTCTGAAAAAAACAAAAGTTGAGATCAGTCATATTCCTAACATAAAAACCAAGACTATGGAGCTTCTGGAAGAAATAACAGGAGAATATATTCACAACCTTGTGGTAGGCAACAATTTATTTAAGTTTTAAAAATAAATATTTAAAGGCCAAATTTTACAAACTTTACTTCATCAAGAAGACTCTGCTCATCAAAAGTCAATATTAGGAAAATGAAAATTCAAGCTACACCTTGGGAGAAAATATTCATAATAACGGTTTCTGACAAAAAATGTATGAGAGCCATGGGGCAAATAATAATAATTAAAAAAATGTATGAGAAGAGTACATAAACAACATGTACAAATCAATAATAAGACAAGCAATATTTTAAGTAGATGATGATTTCAACACAGTAAGGCAAGATATTACAAAATGTTGGTAGATATACGAAAAGTGTTTATAAAGAAATACTAGTGAAAGACATAAGGTGCTCCTCAGGGAAAAACAAAGATATCACTTTAGACACAGCTTTAGATAGAATTAAGGAGATTTAATTTCGAGGGGAATATGAAGCGACTAAAATTTTCATGCATTGTTGCTGGTGGTATAACATGGTACAGCCACTTTGGAAGTCTGAAATTGTCTTATAAATTTAAAAGTGACACTAGCTAAGGATACATTAGTTTTACTAATATTTTACTAATATTTACTAAGGTTTTACTAATATTTATAGCTATATTATTTATGATAAAAATGATTGGAAATGGCTGAAATGTCTGTTAAAAGAAGAATGGATAATTATGACATATAAAATAGATCATGATTCATCTTTAAAAACTGGAGGATAAACAACAGATACATACATTTTTAAATGTCAAAAACACTATGTTGATAAAAGAACCCAGTGTAAAAGAGTATGTAATACATGATGCCACTTACATGACATTCAGGAATAATCAAAATTAATGCACAGAGATGAAAATATGGAAGACTTGTCACCTACAGAAGATTAAAATAACCATAAGAGGGCCACAGTATAAAGTTTGACTAGTGGAAATATACTATACTTTGATAGAAGCGTTAAATGTACGTATATACATTTGTAAAAACTTCTTGAACTGTGCATTTTAAGTCTTTGCATTTCAGTGTGTGTAAATTTTACTTCAGCTACTTTTAAAAGGTATTATGAAAGTACTTCATCCTGTGATTTAAAATTGGGCCAAAAAATAAATAAAAACTTTGCCTAAACTTATTTATAATTTCTAATTATTTTTTAATTACGTGTATCTGAAATGACCATATTTATAGCATTTCTTTTTTTAAAGATTTATTTATTTTAGAGAGTGGGAGAGATAGCAGCATGAACAGGGGGAGGGAAGAGGGAGAAGGAGAGAGAGAATCTGAAGCCGACTCCACACTGAGCATGGAACCTGCTGTGGGGCTTGATGTCCTGACCTTGGATCATGACCTAAGCTGAAACCGAGAGTCCCATGCTCAATCAGCTGAGCCACCCAAATACCCCTATAACATTTGTTTTCGAAGAATAGGTCCTTTAACAAACAAATTTTGGTTGTTAATGAGAAGTTGGAAAACAGACTAGCACTTAGTGATAAAGAATATGGACAGTGTCAAAGCCTACAGAAAATATTTCTCTTTTAGAAAGGTTTTACAAAATTCCTGAATAAAGACCCCCTATTTTATGAACTATGGGAATTCCCAAGACAAAAGCTACCTATTAAAATTTTGTTTTTCACTACTAAAATTTTCTTGTTCCTGGCTGCAATTATGTGGTTAGAGTAATATAATTTCAGACATGCCTGTTTTCAGGTGGATATGATATTCACGTTGGTTTTTAAAGAATTAAAATTAATTTCATTTTATTTTCTCTCCTGAGATTGCAATTACATTAAGAGATTATCTTTTTAATTCCATTAAAATGATACTTTTGTGGATATTGTTTTTCAAAAATTCGATTTATAGTTTTGTTATATAATTCTTGGAAGGAAATATGTAAGTTTATAAAGAAAGTAGGGCTCATGCTTTTATGAAGTACAGAAATATTTAATGATAATCATGTAAAATTTTACCAAGACATTTGCTTATTTTTGCTATCAGAGTTGATAAGGTGATTATAAAATTTATTTGGAAATGCAAAGGACAAAGAACTAAAGTATTTCAGTTTAAAAATGATGCACTCCCTCCTTTTAGTGTGGTTTATATAGTCTATTTCCTATGCTCTTTTTCCCTCTTTTTAAAAAAAGAAATGTCATTTAAAATTAAGACAGAGAGTGGTAATTTGCTTCACAGGCTTTTAGCAGTGATAACCCTATATTAGGAGCTAAAAGGGTGTTTTGTAAGGCAGTAAACATGCAAAGTCTTGATGTACATCGGAGATAAAAAAGGCCATTTAGGTGAACGTTGAATGTGTTTATCCTTATATAAACAAATCTATTTCTTAGATGGGAGAGGAAAAAAAAAGTAGAGTGAAATCATTCACATTAGGCTCCAGATCCCTTTTATATGTCTACTTTTTTTTTTTGAAAGCACTTTCACATATTAGACTCTGGCTTTGTATTTAAATAGAGGACATGCAACCTTCTATAATTAGAAAATAACAATTATCTCAAATATGAACACTATATAATTTTGTTTCAAAATCTTAATTTTATAAAAAGAAAATGTTAAATGTTTACCATTAATAAAACATTCCATTTGTTTTTAACATAACAAAGATTTTTTTTTTCTATAGCACTTGAAGGATTTGTTTTAGTTGAAGATGAGATAATAATGCTGAGACTATTCTTGCACTGAAAGAGGAGTAGTTGGCCTAGTGTTTCACCATCAGTAGTCACTATTTGGAGGTGCTGATTATTTCATTTTTGAATACTAACACCTTTGATGATTAACCTCTTTTATGTCTTCATAACAGTGTTATTCCAGCAAAGAGAATAAACCAATGAAAAATTACATAAAATAAATTAGTTATTACCATGCATGTTTCACATTTTTAGGTAACAATTATTTGGGGAAATAGAACAGAGTGAATTATCAATTAGTGGTTAATCTAAATTTTTCTATTTTGGGTAAACTGTTAAAAAACAAATTACATTATTTAAATTATTTTTATTTGAAGACCCCAGAATAAAAGAAGTTTGATAAATCAATAATATGATTTTCAATGAAAGAAGCATTTTATCTTAGTAGTAAATCTTAAATGTGTCTTGATATAGATTGGAATTTTTGAAGTCTCATGACTTATTTGTGTCCCTTGGACACTAAGGACAATAAAATGTTATCAAATAGGAAAACAAAGACAAAATGCTTTATAATTATACATTATACAAATTGTAAATGTCACTCATCTTTCCCTTAAAAGATTGCACTTATTTTTTAATGTAGAAAATACAGGAGGAATTATTGAAAGGAATACTTTTTAATTATTTTTTTATTTTAATTTTAAGCTCCTCTTAAAATTAAAGATTGTCCCAAGTACAACAAAATATGTTCGTAGTAGTGATAAATACCGTGTAAAATTTATCTAATATCAGAATCTCAGGAAGAGAAGGAAGGTGTTCGTCCTGAAGTTCAAGGTACACTTCAAAATCATGAGTGCTTTTGGTTATTCTGTAGGGGGCAGCAAAAACTAAACTAAATAAATATTGAAGGACTACTGACAGGAACCGTTTAGCATCCGGTTTGTACTATGAGCAAGGTGGTGGAATATACCTGAATTGCTGCAAAATTATCATCATGCTAATTAAAATTCTTTACGTTCGCAACAGGGGTTGCTTGTATTCCCCTTTATCTAATCTCTGCTTTTATATACACAACTACTGAAGCTGAACAAAACCAGTGAGATAAAATTAACACACAAATTGTTTTTCCTCCCTTTGGGCAGGAAACATCCTGTTTACAAGGAAAATGATATTATACATAAATATTTATGAAAAACAACAAAGAGTCAAACCAAATCATTGAGTTTTTGTGGAAACTAGCAAAAATAACATGAGGTAGAATACTTGATACTTTTATGAACAGTTCCACAGTGTTCTGAAATAAAAACCTATTTGGAAAATGGAGCAGTTTCTAACATTTGCTATCAATAATTAATTTTAGGTTGTGCCATGTGGAACTGAAGACTTAATTAACTAATATTGTAAATTAATTCAAGTTTCCTGTCAATGATACATACAATACTTTCATTTTAGTGTATTGTCAAAAGGTGAACTCTCCCTTTTCTTCACCCTCAAAAAAGTTTTGTAAAGAAGGAATTAAGAAAGTGAGTAGATGCATTATCTTCATTAAGATTCTAGGGGGAAAATTGAATCTGATCAGAGGTATAGGAGAAATGAGTTAAAGTAAAGGGCAACATTTTTCATTTGATGAGACATCTACATTAACCTGTAAAAATCATATGATTTTCAAAAGTGCAGAATTCATTATCTTTCAAAATTAAATTGCAGTCTTTAGTAAAAAACTTACATGAGAAACTCCTGGATTGAATTCTTATCTCATGTTCCTTGGCTTTACTTTTCAGTTCTTGATTGTGTCTTAGACATAATTAAACAGATAATGTGTGTGTTGATATCCAACATTGAACACACTATTTCTTAAGTATGTTTTAAAATGTGTAGATGGTAAATTAAAGAAGCACAACAATTTGTGACAAATGGTAAGTATATTCTTAAGATGTTAAAATGAAAAATTTAAATGGCAAAAACTCAAGTAATACCAAATAAAAAATTAAGATTTCATTTTTCTTCTATTTAAAAGCATAGTAAATGTCTTAATTTCCTCTTTCAAAATTTCCAGTGTGAATTCTTTTCCTTCCTATTTGATGTTCCTTATTCAAAATCTTTTCCCATTGGGACATTATATGAGGACTGTTATTTGGTATCCAGCATATGATTAAATCCCAAATTCTTATTTTCCAACATTATAAGAAAGTGAAAAATTGAGAAGTGGACACTTATTAAGTTGAGAAAAAGGATTGATTTATATTGATTCTCCTACTATATTAGACATTTTTACATGCAGCTTTCTCATTCCATTAGTGATGAACTAATGATTTTTTAATATTATGATTAGTCTTTTTCTTAATGTGACAGGACGAATTGTGGGTAACATAAAGACCACACAATGAAAGCTCTTTTTTTTTTAAGATTTTTTTTATATATTTACTTGACAGAGAGAGAGAGATCACAAGTAGGCAGAAAGGCAGGCAGAGAGAAGAGGAGGCAGGCTCCCCGCTGAGTGGGGAGCCCCATGCAGGCCTTGATTCCAGGACCCTGAGATCATGACCTGAGCTGAAGGCAGAGGCTTTAACCCACTGAGCCACCCAGGCGCCCCAAAGAAAGCTATTTATTTGTGAAGTATTGTGCATCATTTTGTAAAAATTATATTTCAAGGGAAGGAAAACCTCCTATCATTAAAGGAATTAGAATTTTCCCAGATGATACTTATGTATTTTACAGTGCAGGAGTAATTGTAGTGGACCTAAAATACTGTCTAGTATATTTTAAAAACAACTAAAATATGGAAGCAGAACTCTGTTAACTTACAAAAAAATGAATTCACTGTGATCTACTTTTAGTCCTTTTATTTCTAAAGTTATGTTTTATTTTATATTATTGTAAATCTGCATCTTAGGGTCAAATGACTTATTTAAGTCAACAATTCATAAATCATATTTGTCTTGGAATCTATTATTTCAGCAATCAGAAACTGCTTGCTAATAGTGATAATGTTTAACCAAACTCTCGTCAAAATGAAAAGAATAAGGTCACTGCAGAAACTTTTTCATAAAACCAAATGCCAGATGTCCTTCGCTACCCAGACACTCTCGATCCAATCTCTGGAGATGAGGTCATATAAATAAATTGTTAGGAATTATTTTAAGGGAGCCCTCTCTCTGGCATTCTGATGTCACTGTCCTAACTTAGGAGTCAAATGGATTTGTATACTGAATGATACATGCTTTGATTTGAAATTATATCCTTTTTATATGCTTGGTCTTAAAAATATCCTCCAGTTAATGACATGGAAGAATGTGTGGATGTGAGTGTGTGTGCATGTGCATTTGTGTGTTTGTTTTTTAGAACACTTACTTAGCAAAATACATAATTCACAAGCTTATGGTGGTCTCCATTTGACTGGGAATCATGTACAATTACAATAATTTAATAATAATGGAACTTAGGACAAAATCTTCATGGAGTTCCCCTGATACGTACTTCCCCAACTCCCAGAATAATATTTGTGAAATAATACCCATTCCTTCTTTTCCCTTCTCACCCAAACTTTCCAAAAATTTTAGAATGATTTTTGTGTGGCAGAATGGATTCTTTTCAATATTTATTTATGAAATATATAAACACTCTGATTTGACTTCCAGACTGGTGTCATTTCTGCTACACAGCACTTAAGAACCAATTATTCAGAAAGTCATGAAATTATTGATATTCTCAAAAGTCTCGAGGAAAGGCTTAAGTAATTCTGAGACATTCAGATAAACCATTTAGAATATATAACATTTTTTTATGAAAATGTTATCAAAGCTCCTTTCTGAAAGTTTTTTAAAATTTTAATTCCAGTATATTAACATACAGTGTTATATTAGTTTCAGGTGTACAAAATAGAGATTCAGCAGTTCCATACGTCATCCCGTGCTCATTACAAGTGCCCACCTTAATCCCCATCACCTTTCAACCATCCCCCCACCCATCTCCCCTGTGGTAAGCATCAGTTTGTTCTCGGTAGTTAAGAGTCTGTTTCTAGGCTTGTCTCTCTGTCTCTCTCGCTCTCTGTTTTGGTTGCTCATTTGTTTTGTTTCTTAAATTCCACATATGAGTAAAATATTATGGTATTTGTCTTTCTCTGACTTGTTTCACTTAGCATTATATTCTGTAGTTCCAGGTCCTTGCAAATGGCAAGATTTCATTCTTTTTATGGCTGAGTAATATTCTATTTTATGCCACTTCTTCTTTATCCATTCACATATCAATGGACATTTGGGCTGCTTCCATAACTTGGCTACTGTAAATAATGCTGCTATAAACATTAGGATACATGTATCTCTTTGAATTAGTGTTTTTTGTATTTTCTGGGGTAAATACCCAATAGCTCAATTACTGGATCCTAGGGTGTTGTATTTTAACTTTTTGAGAAACCTCCATACTGTTTTGCTCAGTGGCTGCATCTGTTTGCATTCCCACCAACAGTCCAAAAGGGGCTAGAAGGTGGGAAGTATGGGGAGGTTTTTGTCAAAGGGTACAAACTTCCAGTTAGAAGATGAATAAGTTCTGGAGATCTAATGTACAGCATTGGGATTAGAGTTAATACTGTATTACATACTTAAAAAGTTAAGAGACTGATTCTTAAACGTTCTCACTTCCAAAATAAATGCTAATCACGTAATGTGATGGAGGCATTAGGTAATACTAATGTGACAATCAGATGGCAATGTATGTGTATCAAACCAACATGTTGTACATCTTAAACTTACACAGTATTATAGGTCAATTATATCTCAATTAAAAGATAGTAATAGTACCTGCCTGACAATACATGTAGAGCTTTCAGTACAGTGCCTTCACTTGGTAAATATGCCAGGAGCATTTATTACTGTTACTCCAACTATTAGCACTATTACTGTTTTTAGCTAGACTTACATAATTTTCTGGAGTAATTACCCTCTTCACAACAGTAGTTCTTTATTTTTATCTAAAGATAGAAAATTTCGGGCGCCTGGGTGGCTCAGTGGGTTAAAGCCTCTGCTTTCGGCCCAGGTCATGATCTCAGGGTCCTGGGATCGAGGCCCGCATCGGGCTCCCTTCTCAGCAGGGAGCCTGCTTCCCCCTCTCTCTGTCTGCCTGCCTCTCTGCCTCCTTGTGATCTCTCTCCCTCTGTGAAATAAAGAAATAAAAATAAATAAATAAATAAATAAAATAAAGGTAGAAAATTTCATTTCTTTTTATGTATACATTCTCTTCACTATGGATATATATGATTATGTATATATGGTTACATAAATAAGCCCACACCAAAATTTTAGGGTTAAATTTTTGTCAGTCTTTTTTTACACTAAACTAAATTGATCAGTTTCTCTAGTTTCCCATGAAGTTTTTGGAATCATTAGTTTAAAATATCTCTATTATATGTGCTACCCTTTGTTTGATCTGTCACTTTGATAGATGACACTTTCTTGCAGGGGACACCTATGTGTCGTAATGGTTTGAAAAGAGAAACTTCTCTGAGAGGCCCTTTAGTGATCATGGGTAGGCTTCAAAGGTTGGCAAGTCAGATAAATGTCACTTATTCTATTTTCAGATCTTCTTCCATTTGAATAATTTAAGCTTCTTTATTTTGTGGTCCTTAGAGATCTGTGAAACTCCATTTGAATTAGGTGCTGTCAAAATTATTAACTCTGTCAAGAATTGAAATTCTTTGCAATTCAATATTAAATTTTACTTGTCATTTAAAAAAATACTGAAGACAGTTTTCCCTAAATGGGGGTGGAAATGTCAAAAACTTCTCAGCTCTAGCATTTTAAATACTAGATTAATGAGTGTCAATCAATAATCTTCTATCAGGTCATCTTTCCTCCATGAAGTGGGTTTAGAAATAAAAATATCCTGCTATCCTGTGTCATTACTTTTGTAAATATTTGCATCTGAGAAAGGGTCTACTCTTTGAGTGGAGGACCAGGAATGTATGTGCTGTTGGACAACTTTCTAGCAGTAATGGAAAAAAAAAATGTAAGCTGAAAAGAGGAGCAGGTGATCATTTATATAAGAATGCAGGCTAGTATTTTAGGAAACTCTGCATAGCATCATTCTAAAAATTTTCTGTAATGAAGATCTAAAAGTATGACAGGAAATTCAAACTTCTAATCTTAGATTCAGAAGTCCTACTCCTGTCTTTCAACTTCTCCTACCCTATTCTCCAAAATACCTTTTTTTCCCTCCATCGTCAAAAATAGACAAACCCTCAACTCCAGCTGTATCAACTACCCCCCTCTCCATTTTGTGAGGTCTAGCTAGTAAAAAGTTTTTAAAAATAATGACAGGGACACCTGGGTGGCTCAGATGGTTAAGCGTCTACCTTTGGCTTAGGTCATTATCCCATCCTCCTGGGATTCAGCCCCACATGGGGCTCTGGCTTAGGGGGAGTCCGGTTCTCCCTCTCCCTCTGCCTCTCCCCCTGCTCATGCTCTCTCTCTCTCTGTATCTCTCTGTCTCAAATAAATAAATAAAATCCTTAAAAAAATTGTTTACAAAATAATGACAGTTTTATTTTTCTTATCCCAGCTGTGATTCAGGGCTATTACAACATTTCATGCCCTTTCCCAGTCATATCTCTTCCTGTCCTCAGCACTGCTTAACTACATGTTTCCTTTTGGATTCAGATTCTGCAATCCAGGGTTACCCAATCTGTGTTTGGCAGGACAGAAAATGTCTATGAACTCTTTGCCACCATGCACTGTAAGAAAGGGGCAGCAGTCAAAAGTATTTAGAAACTTGGCAGACTAATTTGGCAGACTAATATTATATCAATTAAGTGTAATAGTGATTAATTTTGTATTTTTTTCTTTTTTTAATAATTCACATTTTATTGTATTTTTTATAAATGAGAGTTTGCATTGCATAAGATATTTGTTCAAAATAAATAACTGGTTCCTCACCATAGATAGTTTGGAAACTGTTCTGATTCATCTCCTGTTCACTGACTCTCAAATAATGATATTGGATGTTTCATTTATTTTATTTTGTTCTGTTTTTACTTCACAATAAAGGAGAGGCCTGCATGTCAACACTACAATGAAGTGTATCAGTAAACTAGGTCAGACCACACTTTTTCCTAAGCTTGAGAGCCTTGAGCCAAAATGTGTAAATAAAATTTCTGGTCTCACCGTTCTGATTAGAGAAAAAGCCAGTTCAAATTATATGCCCCAGAGCCAGAAGAAAAGAAGGCAAAGCAAATTGAGGTTGAGAGGAACCCCATTTGCTTATAATGTATAAGGTGGAGCCAGATCTGGACGACTGCTCTGGACCTTCTTGAACTGATGCAGTAATTCTACACTTTTCTTTTTAAAACCCTAGTCCATCAATATGTGAGGATTAATATCATGTCCATCTACCAAGCCTACAAATAAGAGGTTTTGTAGTTGCCCTCTATTTCTCCTTCCCATTCTCAATTACCAAAAGGTTTCCTGGTCCAATATACTTTTTAACTATTTTTCTTTTTTCTGCCCTTTCTCTCCAATTTGGGTCCACACTCTCACTTAGAGCATTGCCATATGCCCACTCATCTCATAACTATTACCTTGTGCATTTTCTGATACAAAAATCAGAATACAAATGTTCCTGCCTTGATTCTCTCGCATTATGGAGCTTACTAAAATCATTGGTTTCTGCTTGTTAAAAGACCACTTCACATGATTGTATCAAAGATTGTAAAAGTCAGAACAAGACACCCTGCACATTTTTGGAAGCTTTTAGATGGATTTCAGTGTCAACATGACATCAAGCCATCTACCCTAATAATGTGACATCTGTGACAGCTTTAAATCTCATACTAAATAATAGGTTGAGAGGTACCAAGTGCTTTATGAACCTTTATTTTGAATTGCTGAGGAAAGCAGAATTCAGTGACAGTTTCAGCTCTGTAATTGTTCTTGGGAAGTAGTTTGCCTATAGAAAGGGATTTATCTCTCCCTAGTTAAGAATTGTATAAATGAAATGCAGGGAAGTCCTACGATTTCTTATTACAGTATAAATTTGGAAGATCCTACATGCAATTATTATTTTGCTTAATGACTCTTAATAATAGATTACTCTGTCTTATTTTAAATTACCACCTGCAGTATATCCATACAATAAGAGCTACCAAGTCATTTTGAAGAAAGACAAACTATTTCCGTATTCTACTAACCTATTATCATCAAGGATCAAAGACTAAAATGACAATGTGGGTGGAGAGGTAGGATGGGGATTTGATTCAGGACATGTAAACCAATGGTCTTCTAGCTAGAGAATATCCTTAGCATTCTGAAGGGTATGTGCTATAGTGGATTGCATTCTGGAAAATCTGAAACCATTACTTATGTAGTGTTTATTGGTTTTAAACCAGAAAACCTCCATATTTTCTGAAGTACGAATAGATACTTTTATTCCAGACTCTTGTGAAAAAATAGAATGGAAAGTGACTTTTATATTTTAGTAAAATAATTCTAATTTTCTTAATTTCATTTCCTTCTGCTATTTACATTTTGGGAAATCAGTTAAAGTAAGGGGTTATACAGAATTTCTGAGCTTTTATTGATTAATTTCAATGAGACTTTCAAGTCAGAATAGTGGCTGGGATAAAATAGGAGCTTCTTCTGGGCCTGATTTTTTTCTTTTTCTTTTTCTTTTTTTATCTTTTTTGAGAGAGAATGAGAGAGAGAGAAAGCAGTGAGCATGGGAAGGGCAGAGGGAGAGGGAGATAAAATCTTAAGCAGGCTCCATGCTCAGCACAGTGCCCAGCATAGAACTCCATCTCACAACCCTGAGATCATGACCTGAACCGAAATCTAGAATCAAACGCTTAACCAATGGAGCCACCCAGGCATCCCGCCTGGGCATGATATTTTAATTAACATATTATCATATAGTTCTGAATTAAAGTATATACTGTAGCTTAATTTTAAGTATGGAAAATATTTTACTGTCATAGATTAAGGAATGTCTTTTTATTTATTTTGTTTCAAATTTTTAAAAAATATTTTATTTATTTATTTGACACAGAGAGGGAGATCACAAGGAGGCAGAGAGGCAGGCAGAGAGAGAGGAGGAAGCAGGCTCCCCACTGAGCAGGGAGCCCGATGCGGGCCTCGATCCCAGAACCCTGAGATCATGGACCTGAGCCGAAGGCAGAGGCTTTAACCCACTGAGCCACCCAGGCGCCCTATTTTGTTTCAAATTTTTATTTAAACCCCATTTAGTCAACATATAATATTAGTTTCAGGAGTAGAATTTAGTGATTCATCACTTACATATAACACCCAGTGCTCATCACAAATGCCCTCCTTAATGCCCACTGCTCATTTAACCCATCCCCTCCCCACCCTCCCTCCAGCTACCTTCAGTTTGTTCTCTGTAATTAAGAGTCTGTTTTATGGTTTTCCTCCCTTTTTTCTCCCATATTCATCTGTTTTGTTTCTTAAATTTCCACATGGGAATGAAATCATATGGTGTTTATCTTTCTCTGACTGACTTATTTCACCTAGTATAATACACTTTACCTCCATCCATGCCATTGCAAGTAGCAAGTTTTCATTCTTTTTATGGTTGATATAGATGATATAGATACAGATATAGATATAGATATAGATATAGATAGATATAACACATCTTTATCCATTCATCGGACATTGACATTTGGGCTCTTTCCATAATTTGGTTATTGATGATAATGCTGCTGTAAACATCAGGGTGCATGTGCCCCTTCAAATCTATACTTTTGTATCCTTTGGGTAAATACCTAGTAGTGCAATTGCTGGGTCATAGAGTAGCTCTATTTTTAACTTTTTGAGGAAATTCCATACTGTTTTCCAGAGTGGCTGCACCAATTTGCATTCCCACCAACAGTGTTGGAGAATTCCCTTTCTCCACATCCTTGCCAACATCTGTTGTTTTCTGTGATATTGATCTTAGCCATTCTGACAGGTATAAGGTGATATCTCATTGGAGTTTTGAGTTGTATTTCCCTGATGATGAGTGATGTTGAGCATCTTTTTATGTGTCTGTTAGTCATCTGTATGTCTTTGGAAAAATGTCTATTTATGTCTTCTGCCTATTTTTTAATTTATTTTTTAAATATTTGCGATAGAGTGAGAGTGAGAGAGACAGAGAGCACAAGCAGGGAGAGCAGCAAGCAAGGGAGAGGCAAGCTCTCCACTGAGCAGAGAGCCCAATGTGGTGCTTGATTCCAGGACTCCGAGTTCATGACCTGAGCTGAAGGCAAACGCTCAACTGACAGAGCCACCCAGGCGCCCCTCTGCCCATTTTTTAACTGGATTATTTGTTTTTTGGATGTGGAGTGTTAAATAGATTATTTCAGTATAGTGTGCAGAATTTCATGATGAAAGTCAGAAAATTATTAATGAAACTTTGAGAAAGATACTTAAAAAGTCACTTAACTCAATAATAATAAACATTTATTGAGCATTATGTGCTGACACTATCACATTTTCTTTACATTCATTAACATATTTAATCTTCACAATAACATTGAATAATAGTATATTCTTTGCAGATAAAGACATTGACACAAGGAAAGACTAAATTATTTTCCAAGGTCTCCTAAAAGTCTGTCCTGAAATGGGACAAATCCTATTTGGGTTTTTATGTTCTGATATGCTTGCTCTGATGATCACATTTACTATCCTACTTTGTAAATATTTACACATTTAAAATACTTTGTTATTTAACATGGCTTTATTCATTCAAAACTTACTAACTAAGAGCAAAGAATGCTTTTACATGACCCGGTTTAAAATTGTAGGTGGGGCACTGGGTGGCTCAGTCAGTTGAGTGTCAGACTCTTGATCTCAAGATGGGTGAGTTCAAGCCCCGTGATGGGCTCCACATGGCATGGAACCTACTTAAAGACTAAAAACTAAAAATAAATAAAATAGTAGGTAAACCAGAGAAGCTATCTGCTCTTATGAAGTTTGAAGACATATCAAAAGTCAATCCAATTACAGATTCAGGCATCAATAAATTCTTTCAGGAAATCAATGCACTAGAAGGATTTGAGAAATTGAAATGACTTGTGTTGTGGTCCCGAGAGATGCAAACCATATTGGGAGAATAATTTCTTGAGGATAAGTGGCTTGGGAAAGGGATTGTGACAACAATTAAGCAAACAAATGAGAGGTATACTGGATTTAAATGACATAAGCTCTGTAAAACCTTTCAGAGGTCTTGATACTCTTGTGGAGATTTCATTAGGTGCTTTTAGATGTTGAACACAAACCTTGCAGCAATGTTTTATCTCTAACTCCTCTTATTTGGTCTGGGAATTATTGGTAAACAGTGTATAGTCTCATTTTATTTCACTTTAGCATGAGATTTCATCTTTTGGGAGGACTTATTTGGAGCCCCATGGTTAATATAAAAATTATCTTTTTTTTTTTTTTTTAAAGATTTTATTTTTTTATTTGATACAGAGAGAAAGATCACAAGTAGGCAGAGAGGCAAGCAGAGAGAGAGGAGAGAGGAGGAAGCAGGCTCCCTGCCGAGCAGAGAGCCCGATGCGGGCCTCGATCCCAGGACCCTGGGATCATGACCTGAGCCGAAGGCAGCGGCTTTAACCCACTGAGCCACCCAGGCGCCCTATAAAAATTATCTTAAGCTGAAGACATTTGAGATCAACAGATATAAGAAAGAAGCCTTCTTGGATCTTTCCTAATCTGACTAAAAGTAGCAACTTCCAGGAAATGAGGCTGTCATAAATTCCCTTTGGAGCAGGTCTTCTCCCAGGAAGACCTCAAGTAAACCAACCATAGGTTGTCTCTCAGGGGACTTTCTTGACTATGAAGAAGGAAAGACCACCCTCACCTACATAAATGGACATCACAAACTCTTATCTCCTGTTTGTTCTTCCAAAAATCCTTTGTCTTTCCTAAAGAGACCCATTTATTTTTCTCATAGAAGCCTTTCTATGTCTTTTCTTATTAATTTAGGTATATTAAGTCTCTAACTTTAGCCATTTAGTGAGCTAGCTATTTCTGTTGTTCGCTTTCATATGCATACAAATAAACCTTTTGCTCACCTGTTAATTTGACCTTTGTAACTTTAATTCACAAGCTCCTAAACACTGAAGCTAAGATGATAGAGGAAAAGTTTTTCCTCCTTGACAATCCTTTTACAGCCAACTGAGTGTAGATCAGCTTCCAGAGACAAGTATGTCCACATATGTATGGTTTCACATGCTGCAGCAATTTGGATTCTATTGGCTCTGAGCCCTGCTCAAGATGCTAATTTTCCCTAGGGCTAGACTCTACATTTAGTACTTTTTTTGGTCTGGGTAAAGCCTGAGCATTAGTACATTTTTTTCACAGCTTCTCAGTTAAAACTTATGTTCAGTTAGAGTGGAGAGTGGAGATCCTATAGAAAACCACCTGAAGTTTTATCTGTTCTAGAGGCTTCTCTCTTAATAAATGAGGCTTGGGGTTGCAGAAGTCTTATTTATTTATTTTTTTTGTTTTATTTTTCATTACATTCAGTTTTTAAATTTAAATTCAATAGCCAACATATAGTACATCATTCGTTTTTGACATAGTGTTCAATGATTCATTAGTTTCGTCTCACACCCCATGCTCATCACATCACATGCCCTCCCTAATGCAGGGATTTTATAATGGGCAGTTTTGGGTCACCTGGACTGAATGATATTGGTGACGGAAGAAAGAAAATAATCTGTCAGGCACTTTTCCAAGTGATAAAGTTATAAATATGCTTAAATCTGGCACTTTGCCAAGTGATAAAATTATAAATATGCTTAAATGATAGTCACTGCCTTTACAAGCTTTACTCTACTTGGGAATAGTTTTACATACAACAAAGTCTAAATTTGTGAGGAGTATTATAGGGATGTATACAAATTACTGAGTAATAAATGAGATCATTTACTCTGTCAGGATGGATGAGATGCATATAGAAAGGAACACTTGACCCAGGACTTAAAAAAATAGAAACTTCACAGGTGATAAAGAAAAGGAGAAAATAAAAGTTTTAGAAACTAAAGATAACATGTGTAAGAAAGGACATAGATAAAGCATATTTTAAATGACCTTCAGTTTAGTGTGGATGAAGCATAAAGTGAAATATGGAAAAGTGACAACAGCTCAAGTCAGTAAGGCTGGCTCAGGCTAGATTGTGGGATTTGGATTCTACCGCAATAGTTAAACCAGAATGAGCAATATCTTTGTCCTAGAAAATCAGCACAGAAAATATTTTTTTTAACTCTCTATGCTTTTTAAGATTTATTTGAAATGTCAACAACCTAAAAAACCTAAAAAATATATTGAATTTACATGTGTCATATGTTGTTTAATAAAGCCATTTCATGTGAACTCATGGCTCACATTTATTTTGAGCCTGTCAGCAAGCTTTGAAGTTACATGGATTGTGTAAAATATTGTAAATTTGAGTATCAATTATCTCCTAGTTTAATAAACAGTAGAAATTATCAAAGATGAAAAAAATTCATTTCTGTCATTGCATAAGGAGTCTGTCAATAGGTATTCTAATGAATGTTTATCATATTAATTCCGTTGAGTGATACTTACTTTTAAACTGGCTGACAGTAGATGACTAGTGACTAAAGGTGACAAATAAATGAGAAAATTTAAATAAAAACTGCTTTTTCTTATTGTGTATCAAATAAGAATGTTCAGCATTTGTGGGATGAGATTTACTAAATTACGTTGCATTTCACTAGAGCAAACCTGGTAATGGCCTTTCAATACATAGAATACAGCTTCTGTATAGATGTCTGCATTATACGCAAGTGGCTATGTCTACATAATAATTAGGTAAATGTACATAAATATAACTATATTCAAAAGGCATAATTATTTGAAGGTATCAACAATTTTGACTTGAAAGGAAACTAAATTGTTAGTCATCTTGCCTTTTCCAGCTGTTAAGTTTGAAGTACTATATACTTCAGAGTGGTAAAATTAAACTGATAAAATGAAAGCAATAAAAGGCAAGTTAATGGGGTGGGAAGGGTACTGTGTACTATAATGGGAGAATCTCATAAAAAAGGGAAATGATTATTCCTATGAAAAAGACTTATATGCATGTAGTCTAAGTCCTACCTAATTGATAGTAAAGGAAAGTAACTTCAAAATGGTAACTTCAAATAGGCACACATACGTGTACACAGACCTACGTGAGTATCAGCCTTATCCTGGGGTCTTGTGATATTTCTCCAATCACATTCAAATACTGAAAGATATATCTTACACAAATCCATGTGGAAACTACAATTCCTTCCCCAAATCATGGAATTCCAATATGGGCTTTCTATGATTCTCTTTTACATTCAAATGGGAAAGGAAGGGAGGAAGTAAGGGAGTGGAAGGGGAAACAAGAGAGATAAATTGGGTTTTTCCCTGCAAAATTCATTGAACCTTATGTTATTTTACAAACCAAAGATAATATTATATAATAATGTTATAGTGTATAAAAAGCTTAAGACAATTTTGAAAAGGGATTTTTATCTATGATTATCATTACTTAAGATGAGTAAGTACAGGGGCACCAGGGTGGTTCAGTCTGTTAAATATCTGACTCTTGGTTTAGGTTCAGGTCATGATCTCAGGGCCTTGAGATCCACCCCTACGTGAGGCTCCACACTCACAGAGTGTGCTTGAGATTCTCTCTCTCCCTTTGTCCCTTCCTCTGCTCACTTGCACGCATGCACTCTCTGTCTCTCTAAATTAAATAAATAAAATCTTTTTTTAAAAAGTCTGTTTAAAAAGAAGATGAATAGCTACATGTGATGACCATAGAACTGAATAGAATGTTGAATAATGGAAATAAGACATTGTTTAGTGTTACAAAAACTTAAAACACGAGAGTAAGATTCTGGGATATAATGTGGATAGTACATTCTATACTACCAACCAGCCTATAATAAGGAGAACAGATACGATCTTAGCAAAGAGAACACACAGACCACACACACACACACACACACACACACACACACACACACACACACACACTTCAATTGCACAATGATACCATGTACTAGGATCAAAGAATCTTTTGCAAAAGGAGTGCATGATTTGAACTATGTAAGATGACTTTTATATCTAACCCATGTTCTAGCTCTTGAGAGGAAGGGAAGGCAAGAGAAGTTTTTTAAGCAGAAATTCTAATATTTAGCAGCCACTTAGATATGTCAAGAAAAAGATTGATATGAGTTGAAAATTACTCAGAACTTCTCTATTTCAGTTAAAAAAATAGCAGTGTGTTTTATTGGAAAGAAGGTAAGTAAAGCAGACCTATTACCACCATATTTAATGATGTCGGTCATTAGCATATATGTGATCTAATATTCAGTCAGATATTTAGAGAAGGGAAGATTATGAGAACAACCCAAAGGTTAAGAAAATTGAGTTCAGTGTTTGCCTCTTAGCAAATAACTTTACTTAGAATCTAATGTAGACATAATAGGCTAAAAACAGAGTGAACTCAGGAAAACGACAGTACATTTAGAGACATGGTAAAAGTGTCCAGAAAAAAAGACAAAAAAAGTACAAGGTATTTGGAAAGCTTGGCTTGAAGATGGTTTGAGCATTATATCCATTAAATTGTATTATAGAAGTGAATGGAGATGGTGCTGTTTCATGCCATTACTTGGTGAATGGAATCAAATAGCTCAAATGGGTTTTGAGAAATCTTCTGTTCAAACCCCTTGCCTCAAGACAGATGGATGTGTAAACTCTGCAGGCTAGATGCTTTTTTGTTGTTCTTGAATATTTGAAAAACCTGTCCTAATAACTTACTACAGTGTTTTGTCCTTCTTGGGTTACTTTTTCTTTCTATCTAGTCAAAAATCATCCCTGCTGTTACAAAACAATGTTAGATACAACCAAACAAAGAAAAAGAAATAATGAAATTGGGCATGATTTGTGATACTTACAATCTAGTACCTTGTATTTACAATTGAGGCATTTTGCACAATTATTTTATAATTAAGAAAGAGGACTGAGGGTGTAAATTTGTCATTATTTTAGTCCTCACTGCTTGGGTTGAAGAAGAAGCTGCCCCTGTATTTGATAACTCTCCTAGTATTCTGAGCTCTTCTTTGTTTCAACAGTTAATTATAAGTGCAGTTCTCTAAATTTAGGCACAAGTCTCTAATAGGGCTTGATGAACATAAACTGTTTTAGAAAATTTCTATTAAATTCAAGTGGACTTCTTTTCTATTCTATTTAGACGGCTTACATTATTTTTTGGAGATGGAAAATAAACGAATCTTAAATAAATAAAAAAAGAAACATTATTTCCAGAACTTTTTGTTTTCTTTTTTTGTACTTCCCAGAGCATTGAGACAAATCTTGTCCACGTTGTTTAGTGATACAGCTATAAAAGTGGCCTCACAAAACAAATAAGCAAACAAAAAAATAATTTTGCTGGTTTTTATTACGTATCTCTCTCTCTCACACACACATACACTCACACACACATACTCACAAAGTACATGTAATATGTAGGAGTGAAATGATCATCCCAATTAAATATAATTTGAATTTATTGTTGACTTCCTGTCTGGGGGAGATTGGGGCTTAGTTTGGAGTATTAAGAATGAAGTTAGACAGGGCGCCTGGGTGGCCCAGTGTGTTAAAACCTCTGCCTTTGGCTCAGGTCATGATCTCAGGGTCCTGGGATGGAGGCCCTCATCGGGCTCTCTGCTCAGCAGGGAGCCTGCTTCCCTCTCTCTCTCTGCCTGCCTCTCTGCCTACTTGTGCTTTCTCTCTGTGTGTCAAATAAATAAATAAAATCTTTAAAAAAAAAAAAAAGAGTGAAGTTAGAAACTTTTTTTTTGTACAGCTAATTCTATCTTATGGAAGGAGGCTAAAAATCATGTACTTGAATTTCTGAAAATTTAATTTAATTTTGTTGTTTTAACTGTAAAATCATACTTGGAATTTTGAATTTTGATCTTTTTCTGGGCTAGCAGTTTGAAGTATGATCCTCTCTCATGATGCTGGTCGATGGCAGTGAGCCTCGGCTTCCAGTCAGCCATGCAGTCATGAGGGTAAAAAAATCAATACATGTACAACCATTCTGTACCCATACAGCTATTCAAATTTTCACTCTCAGTACAGTGTTCAATACATTACATGAGATATTCAACACTTCATTATAAAATAGGCTTTGTGTTAGATGATTTTGCTTAATTTGTAGGTTAACGTAAGTGTTCCGAGCAAGTTTAAGGTGATCCAGGCTAAGCTATTGTTGTTGCACAGATTAGATGTATTAAATGCATTTTTGACTTCCTTTATTTTCACCTTATGATGGGCTTCTCAGGACATAACCCTTTCATAAGTGAGGAAGATCTCTATCATTATTATGAAAAGTAATACATTTACACGTTATTAGAAAAGTTAGAAAAGTGCTTAGCACATTATAAATGCTCAAAGGTGAGAACAATAATCATATTTAGATATAGTTACTGTTACTGTTGATGTTCAGAAAATATATAGATATTTCCTATTTATTAAATATAGTCTGTGTTCTATTTGACAACCTAAAGATTAGATACTCTATTAGATTATGAAAAATACTCCAAAAATTTTAAAATACAATAGAAATATAAAATAAACTGGTGTGGATATAAAGATAAATATTATGTCTCCTACACAATATTTGCTAGAGAAAAAATGTTCCCTCTTCAGAGAGTCCTTCTCTACTTAAAATAATATTTCTATTCACTTACCCAGCTTTGTTTCTCTTCATACTATTTACAACTACCTGAAATGATATTTAATTTGCTTTTACTCAGTACCCTTCTCAATTAAATTGTAAGCTCAAGTTACACAGAGACTGTCATTTTAAAAGATGTAATGTCAACAAATTTACAATGAGTGGTAACTGAGTCCTAGAGATCTAATGCACAGTTTGGTGACTATAGACAATAATATTGAATTATAATCATCAAGCTTGTAAGAGACTAGATCATAATTATTCCAACCACTAAAAATAAATGATAATTACATGACATGATAGATGTGCTAATCATTGCTACAATGGCAATCATATTACAACATATAAATGTATCAAATTAATATGTTGTACACCTTAAATTTACACAGTGTTATATGTCATATGTATTTTGATAAAAAATAAGAGCTTTATAGGTGGTAGATGCTTAATTAATGTTAGGTGTGGGTCAAATATTGAGTTAATTGAGGGATTACTTTTAAAAGAATACCCTAGCTGAAATATTGATTTCATTCTGGGAAGTATTTACCTGGAATGCAAAGAGACAGCTTTGGTTTATTATTATCAATTTATTGAAGCTTTATAAAATTACTTAATTTCTCTGCCCTGGCTTTCTCATATTTAACAGGAAGGTTTAAGTGCATGATTATATTTACTCTCCAAGAGAATATCTTTCTAAAATGGAGTTATACAAAACCCAGAAAGGTGAAAACCAAATTCTAATCCCACCTTTGCTTCTTACTAAACCCAGTTTTTCTAAGTGTAAAAAGAGGATTATTAGACCTATTCAACTGGATTGTAAAAGCACATAAACACAATGCCTAATCTCTGTATATTCTCCATATGGCTTTTTGTTTATTTGTTTCTTTTAAGGTACTTTACAGTAATTAACTTTCCAATTGGTACTTTCCAATAATTAACAATTTAATTATATAATTCTAACACTAAGGTAAGCATGAGTAAACTGAGCATTATCAAATCACACCATTTTGGAAGCTTTAAACTCCTCTGTTGGAGGCTAGACCATACTCAAGACCCCACTGGCCAGATTATAATCTCAAATAATGAAAATGCCAAACATAGACCTACTTCAGTGAAATACTCATTACAGCTTCTTAAAATCAAACTTGTTAGTGGTGTACATCTCTGAAGATAGCTGATACAGAAAAAGTCTGAACCTGGCTTTTAACACTGACTAACTCAGAATGACTAGAAAAAGATAGCATCGGATTATATGGCTGGAAACACGTGACTAGTGAGCTGTCATTGATTTAGCAGTGAGGTGCAGTGACAGGTGTACTGGAGCTGTAAGCGGTATCAAATATACCCAGGACATTATGCAATAATAAAGCAGTAAAAAGGTCTTCTCTCTGAATGTAATATTCACTTCTGCCTAAAATCAGAAAATATACACATGTGGATTTCAGCATACTGACAATGACATGACAGAAGTTGGTTAAATTTGTGCTAAGGCAGCTCCTGGCATGACTCTAAATTTAGTCATCTCTGACTGTAAGGGACTGCTGATGAAACTCTCAACTTAGTTTGCATAGCCATCCGAATATTATCTCAAGGCAGCTTCTAAACAGATATTTAAACAACCAGTATTCACCAACATGAACTTTCTTGTTCAACTTCCCTATTGGCACCAACTTATAATTGTTATAACATGGTTACAATTAATTCTAAGTTCATGTGTGCCTCCTGCTAAAACAAACACACACTCTTATTTTAATAATACACTCCATACTGGAATTAGAGACAAAGTTGAAAAAATCAAATACGTTTCAGTAAACTAAATTTGGTGAAAGGTTCCAAAGGGATAATGCATAGGAATGTACCGTCCTCTTTTCCTGTATACATTAGTTCAGTTAAGTGTTTCCTTGCTATTCAGTATAAATTATTCCTCTGACTTAATAAAGTGTTACAGTTGATAATACTGACAAGTATTTTTTTTTCCTCTTCACTTCTGGGAACAGTGGTTACATTTTCTAGTCCCTTAATATTAGATGTGGCCATATAACTTGCTTTGGTAATGAAATGCAAGTGCAAGTGATGTATGTCACTTTTGGGTTAAATCTCTAAGAGCCAGAGTACCATTCATCATACACTTCCTTTTCTGCTCTTTTTAAAATCTGTCTACAGTGACAGATTAGTTTTCATGTTATATATGCTAATAGAAATAAAATCATATAACATGCATTCTTTGGTCTAGCTTCTTTCATTCTGCATATTTTGATAGCCATCCATTTTGTTGGATATCTCAATAGTAAATTTTTATTGAGTAGTATTACATGGTATAGACATACCACCTTATGTTTACCCATTCACCTCTTGATTGACATTGACATTGTGTTGTTTCTACTTTAGTCTATTAGCAATAAATCTTTTATGAATTTTTACATACACATTTTTGCATGGACATCTGCTTTCATTTGTCTTCAGTAAAAACCTTAGAAACTGTTCTATTTTCCAAAGTTTTGTACTACTTCACATTGCATCCAACAGTGTATGAGAGTTTAATTTCTTCCATATCCTCACTAAAAATCATACTGTTTTTAATTTGCACTTCCCTAATGATTAGCGATATGGAGCATATTCACATGTGTTTGCCTTCTGCATATCTTCTCTCATGAAGTTTCTGTCCAAATTTTTCCCCTATTTTTTATGTCAGTTGTTTGTTTTCTTCTTATCTAATTTGAGAGTCCCTTAGACATTCTGGATGCAGTTTATCTGATACAAGATTTCCAAATATTGGGGCACCTGGGTGGCTCAGCGGGTTAAAGCCTCTGCCTTCAGCTCAGGTCATGATCTCAGGGTCCTGGGATCCAAGCCCCGCATCAGGCTGCCTGCTCAGCAGGGAGCCTGCTTCCTCCTCTCTCTCTGCCTGCTTCTCTGCCTACTTGTAATCTCTCTCTCTCTGTCAAATAAATAAATAAAATCTTTAAAAAAAAAAAAGATTTCCAAATATTGTATTCTAGCCAGTGACTTGTCTTTTCTTTCTCATAACTGATTTTTTTAAGAGCTGGACCTTTTTTTTTATTTTGAAAATGTTCAATTTATCAATATTTTTAATGGATCATGCTTTTGGTGATGTATCTAAGAAATTTTTGTTGCTAAGCCCAAAGTAACAAGATTTTAATCTGTTTTTTTCCTAGCTTTTTGCTCAGGGTTATGATCCTTTGAGTCAACATTTGTTTACTCTCCAAGGCATACATCATTTTTTTTTTTTGGCACATAGATATCTAATTGTTTTAGGAAAATATGTTGCAAAGACTCTTCTTTCTCCAGAATCATGCCTTTGAACCTTTGTGAAAAATGAACTGGCCCTTTCTCTCCACTGCTTTCCATTGGCAACAGCAGATTGTGTAGACATGTCCAAGATTAAGGCTCCAGACCTTCTCAGCTTCTCTTCCAGCTGGTTAAGGAGCTCCTCGAGCTGAAGATGGAGCTGTCCCAGCTGTATGTCCTCGAAGTGACAGGCGGCAGGTCTTCCAAGCTCTCGAAGATCTGAGTTGTTGGTAAATCCGTGCTGTGTTCTCACAATCATCAACCAGATGCAGAAAGAGAACCTCAGGAAATTCTACAAGGGTAAGTAATACAAGCCCCTGGATTTGCAGCCCAAGAACACACATGTCATGTGCTGCTAGCTTAACAAGCATGAAGAAAATCTGAAGGCCAAAAGCCGTAGGAAGTACGGGATCAAGGCCTGAGCATCGGTATCAATAATACACAAACTGAGAAAAAGAAATATATAAAAACAAATAAATAAAAATGAGTTGTCCTTATACGTGTCAGTCTATTTCTTGACTCTACACTCTGTCCCATTGATCTGTTTGTCTATCTTTATGAAAATACTACGTGGTCCTGATTATGGTAGCATTAGAATATGCTTTTAAAACATTAATCCTGGGCACCTGGGTGGCTCAGTGGGTTAAAGCCTCTGCTTACGGCTCAGGTCATGATCCCAGCGTCCTGGGATCGAGGCCCGCATCGGGCTCTCTGCTCAGCAGGGAGCCTGTTTCCTCTCCTTGTCTCTCTGCCTGCCTCTCTGCCTACTTGTAATCTCTCTCTCTGTGTCAAATAAATAAATAAAATCTTTAAAAAAAAAATAAAACATTAATCCTGCAACTTTGTTCTCATTTTCAAGGTTTTTTTTGAATAGCCTCAGCTTTTTAAATTTTCATATAAATTTTAGAATCAGCTTTTCAGTTTCTACAAAAAAAAAAAAAACAACTAGTAGAATACTAACTGGAATTGTATTAAATCCACAGATCAATGTGGGAAGGATTGGCATCTTAAATGTATGTAGTTTTCATACATATTAATTCAGTGTTATCTCTCCACTTATTTTTGTGTATTATTTTGATATATTTATGTATTATTGAAGTTTAATTTGAGGACTTTTTACATATTTTCGTTCTCTACTTTTAGAACATAAGAAGTAAAATTATAATAACTGTTGTAAAGTACTTTTCCTTTAATTCTAATCATGGCATCACTTCTGGGGTGCTTTTATTTTATTGATTTTTTTCCTTATTATGGACCATGTTTCCTTGTTTATTCGCATGCCTGTCAATTTTTAAAATTTGTGCCAGACATTATAAATTTTACATCATCTTACACTGAACATTTTCATATTTCTATAAATGTTCTGGATCTTTGTTCTGGGATTCAGGTGAGTTACTTAGACAGCTTGTTCCTCTCAGGTCTTGATTTTGTGATTGGTTAGGTAACTGCAGAGCAGTTCCCAGGAAGCTAATTATCTCCCATCAATGAAATATGACTTTCCCGAGTTTTCCACATATTGCCTCATGAATTATGAATTTTCCATCTTACGGGTGGGAACACACACTACTTCTGGCCCTAGCGAGCACAAGCACTTTACTTTCTCAACCTTTTGGATAGCTCTTTACCCCGCCCCAGGACATTTTCTCACGTGTGTGCACCGATCAGGATTCTGCTGGCCATTTGTGGGGCGGTCCGCAGCTCTCTGCTGTTTTCTCTGTGTGTAGCTTTCTTCCCTGCAGTATTTGGGCTGTGAACTTTAACGGCTTAAGTCTCCAGGAACTTTCAGCTCCATCTCCTCAACTGTTGGAGTCTGGCAGGCTCCTCTGCGCAGTTTGTGAGAAAACTTGTTCTCAAATGTAAAAATGATACTGTCATTTCCTTCACCTGAAATCCACTTTATATGGCTTGGCATAACTTATAGGAGTCCTCGTGATTAGATTCTTGCCTACTCCTCAATCTTACACTGTTACACTCTGACACATAGAGCAAAGAAACCTAAGTACTGCTCATAACAAAGTCTCCTGAGTGGATTTTTATGTAATTTGTTATTTTTATATATTTTTAGACATACAGAAAAGTTTCAAGAAATACAGAGATTTCCCATCATCCTTTCACCAAACTTTCCCTAATGTTAACATTTTATATAACCATCAATACCAGGAAAGTCATCAATACCAGGAAATTAACATTGTCACAATACTACTCACTAAGCTAAAATTTTTTATTCAGATTTTATCACTCTTTCCACTAATGCCCTTTTTTTTTTCATTATAGAATCCCATATAGCATTTGTTTATTATTTCTCCTTGGTTTTATTTAAGTTAAGTATATTTATAGTGGCCAGGTCTTTGCTTTTCTTTCATGACCTTGATACTTTTGAAAATTACTTGTCAGTTATTTGGAGAACTTTTCCTAATCTGATTTTGATTGATGTTTTTTCCCCAGTTTTAAAATGAGGCTGTGCATTTTGGAAAAGAATACTACAAAAATTATATTATGCTTTTTTTAGTGGCTTAGGTCAGAAACTTCGTGATATCAAAATATCTTAAGACTGGTGATGTTAACCTTAATCACTTGCTTATGTTGTTATTGGCCAAGTTTATCTTTTTTAAGGCTACCCTCTTTCCCATTGTAATTAATACAAATCTTGGGATAGATACTTTGAGACTAAGCAAGTATCCCATTTCTCCTCAGACTCCCACCTATTAATTTTAACAGCACTCTGCGTCCATACAAGGATGGAATTCTTCTGTGAAAGCTTTCTTAATTTCTGGCACCCCAAGACATTTTAGGCTAATCTTGGCATTTCCCTTGCCCCAGTCCTGGACTCAACCATTAATTTCAACGTGAAACCTTAGTTCTTTTTTTTGTCTTTTAATTGAAGAATGACATTTGGAAGGAAAAAAATGGTTTTAAGAGTAGTTGTGCTCATTGCTTCTGGGGGATTACTAACACCAGGTCTTTCTGGTGGACAGAGCTAGGAAATACATGTATGAATACTAATCCATGCATACACAAAAGTTAAATATCTGTATCTATATTTATTTGTTTATTTTTAAAGACATTTATTTATTTGAGAGAGGGAGAGAGCAGGGGAAGGAATAGAGGGAGGGGGAGAAATAATCTTCAAGCTGACTCCCTGCTGAGCCCTGAGCCCTACACACATCTCTATTCCACAACCCTGAGGTCATAAGTCGGCCACTTAACTGACTAAGCCTCCCAGGCAGCCTTAATATCTGTATTTGTATTTAATCTGTCAATCATCTATCTAATCTCTTGCTATGTGTTTCTACTGACACTTCTAATTCCATCATTTGAGTTTTCTCCTTTACAAAAAAAAAAAAATCTTATTTATTTTTGTGAGAGAGAATGAGCACGCATGAGCCAGGGGGTGGGTAGCAGGAGGACTTGATCCCAGGACCCTGGGATCATGAACTGAACGGAAGGCAGATGCTTAACCAACTGAGCAGCCCAGGCGCCCCTCCTTTTCTTATTTTGCAACTTCTTTCTTAGGCAGTTATGTAATCAGCTCTTTTTATCAGTATTGTAACTGTATGTTCATTTAATGCCATATATAAATATTTAAGAAATACTTATTCATTCCCTGGGTGTCTATTTAAATAATATTATTATATGGATTACAGTATTTATTTATAGTTTCTTTACCTTTAAAAAGTTTCTTAGGTTATATGTTGCTTCCCCCATTCCCTTCATTACTGATTTGTAGTTCAGTTAAGTTAACTTTTTACCCTTGTATTCTGTTTTGGCTTCTCACCACATACTGGTAGGTTTTAATTCTGGGTTAACAGTCAGAGATATATAAAGGATCTATTCACTGAAATGTCATCGCCTCCTCATCCCTACTAACTATTCCTATTCTTTTCGTCTTTCCACCCTTTTCCACCCACTCCTAGCAGGTAATCAATATCTTTTTGAAACATTTTCCATTTCGCCTCTTTCTCTGTCTCTTTCTCATCATGTTTAGCTATTTTACATTTTTTAAATTTATTGGGCCTAGAACCATGCTAAAGATTTTTATATCATGTTTGATCTTCACAAAAAGCCCTATGACATTGTTAATATTCATATCTCAAATTTATAGGAAACAAAAGCTGCGAGTGTAAATTGTCAGGGGCTGGCTACACAGGTATGTAAATGCTGAGCTAAGGTATATTTGATTCAGATCTGTTTGATTCAGATCTCTCAAATCTTTTTCAAGACCCAAAGATATGTTTACATTGAGGCCTTCAGTGACCTCCCAGAGCAGCCAGCTGTCGCTCATCATCCTTCCCTTCCGCTTTCACAGAATCCTACTCATACTCTTCATATACTATTTCTGCCACTTACTATTTTTATGTAAGTGGTCACAGTTCTGCCACATACTATTTTTATGACCATGTTTAATATTAATGAATCTCCATTTTTAATCTGTTATAATAACTTCTTCACATGGTTGGTGTGAATAATCAGTTAACATTTTTAAACACTTATGTCTCATATAGATCATAAAATCAAATAACTGAGAAGTTTTTAAAACTTAGCCCAAGACCTCTTAATTTATTAGTATTTAGTTAATTAAAAATAAATATCTTTGTTTCCAATTTCCAATTTCTTCTTTTTCTTTCAAATAGGCTGTGTGGAATTTGGGGATCATTTCAATTATCTCCGCTGCCTAAAAATTGCCTAGGAGACAGAGCAGTGCTCAGTATGTGTTTGAGAAGAAATGACTGTATAAAAAATTAAGGTCTACCTATAGCACTCCATAAGTTTAAAAAAAGATGTAATATAATTGTTAACCTACCAATTATTTGAAATTCAAATTTAAAATGAATATGGAATTAAATATCTGCATTAATATATAAATATTTCTTGGGAAAATAGCGTCCTTTTTTTTTTTTTTTTTTGAAGATTGGGTGCAGTGTAAAGTAAATTTCAGTAACAAAACAGCTTTCCCAGAGCAACATGCATTCTTTTCCCCCTAAATTTAGAAAAAGAGCCTTTTGGATAAAGATTTGGAGGTGAATCATTCCACATGGCAGGCTCCCTTTCCTCTGGCCTCAATGAACCAATAAAGCTCTTTCGGTGCTGGGATTCCCAGGGACCACCACAGGCTAAACTTGGCACCCTTCTCAAAACTGGCTCCTGAAGAAACTCTGGAGCTTTGAAATAAAGGTAGTAAAAGCATCTCTCTTCACCAGAATTCTTGATTTCATAAGGAATCATTACTGTGTAGGTGTTTAACTGTCGACACAAATCAAACTGTTACCTTCCACGTGTTGTTTTAGAACCTTTACCTCCCTGTACAGGGAAGGGGGCCAAACACAAAACAAACCTTTCTACATAGTTAATGCTACTACGGCATAGGGAAATGAAATGACATTTAAGTAGGTTTAATGTACCCTGGGTCTATCAATCATTTATTTATCATTTTGCAGGATAAAAGAACCCATAGTATCACTGTCAATGATGAGCTGCTTCTTTCTTTTCCTCCTCTTTTAATTTTTTTTCTAAATCAAACACATCAGGCCACTAGAGTAGTTATAAATAATCAAGATCCCACATTGTAGGAGATACTGACAAGAGCTGTGGCTGCTAAGGGGGTCAGCCTTGCTTAGCAAGTCCTGCCTCAGAGAAGGGCACTGTGGTTCTCCAGGGGCTGCAGAGCCCGTTCAGGTTTATGCATGTGGCTCTTCACTTCTTGAGACAGGCTGGGCTGTGTTTACTGCCCAAGTCTCATGGGAGCAAAAACAAAAACAGTTTACTGAACGAACAATCTGGTGTGCAGCTCTTTGGGAATGTGCTACTAATTCTAGTAAAGTCAGTTGGGTTATTATTGGCTAAAGTGACTTGGGGGATTCATTGCAATTGAAATTTCAGTTTATTCATAATGCTGATTGTTCAAAGACAGACATTTAGCCATGGTACCATTCTAATTCTTAAATGGCAAGGATAATTGTAGCGTTACATTCTTGTATGTGCAAGAAATGCTACACGGTGTTGCCAAAAAAAAAAAAATTACACCTGATTCAAAATACCAAATTAAGTATAAATAGTGTAAAATTTCCTCCCAGTTACCTGTGAGGTTTTATTTCAATTCCCAGATCATGCAAAAACTGTCTTGGGAGGTCTCTCAGGTCCACATGGGTTACCACGAGGGGCTTTAAGGTGAGACCTCGAATTCAGGTGGCTTTGCAGTTTCTGTGCCAACTCACTTCACAGCAGAAGTCTGAGATCTGAGCAACCTAGCTCTCCAAATGCGCTGGGAAGCCAGCCAGGCCTTTGGAGGACCTGTTGCTCAGATAATTTAGGTGCTCCCATTGTGGAGTTGGCTCTTCACAGGTAAAGCATCGGGTTGGTTTTGCTCTTTGCAGAGTTTCTCTTTGCTTTGTGTTGTTTTTCTTCTTGGTTATTTTTTGTTTCATTTTGCTTTTGGTTGTTAGCTTGTTTTTATTTTGTTTCCTCAATTTTTTGAGTACTTCCATGAAAAATTTTAGTTTCAGAGAAATTTTAGAAAGTAACTCTGATTATGTAATTTCAACATACATAAAACATTGGAAAATTGATTAGTTCATGAAATGTGTGGGTGGGACTGTGAGTAGAACTGTGCCATAAACATATACATTTTGAAATAAACATAATGGGGTGCATTCATTTAAATAGGTAATATTGTTCCTCCCAAAGTAGGGATAAAGGAGAGATGCTGGAAGACAGCTACCAATGAAGCAATGATCATTCCTTAAAATTGTGTCCCTTTTATAAAACTAGAGAAGGGAGTAAATTAAATAAGGTGGTATTTGTGTAGTAAATGTTCTCAAGACAAGAAATATAAAACTACAAATGAAATATTTTATAGCATATATATATTCAGTATAAACCCTTATGAATATGGACTTTGTACTAGTTACTGGAGTAATAAGAGTAAAACAATATGGATCCTTCTCACTGACCATAGTTTATGAGTGAGTAAATAATTGAAACTTGAGATGTGTAAATCTAACTTCACTTCTCTTAGTGGTGAAAAAGGAGAGTTTAAATGTTTGGCCAGATTTTATATATAGTTAAATGTCTTACTAAGAGAAAAAGGTTAATAAGGATAAAATTCCCATTCAGCAGTCTATACCTCTAACGCTGAAGGAATTCAGAATGAAAGAATGTGTTCATGTATGCAGCATTAAAATCATATTTTCAAAGCTTTAGGACAAATTACATGCACTAAAATACAAGATTAAACAGAATAGAAATTACTCATCTCTTCAATTCATTTAGACACTCAGGTTATTTTTTACGACCACCAATCGCCTTTGTGTTACACCTTAGTTATATACAGAGAAGGAGAGTAAGTGAATGTGTTCTATTTTTTGGGCATCAATTTTTTATTTACATTGTAGTTAGTTATCATATAATATAGTATTGGTTTCAGGACTAGAATTCGGTGATTCATCACTTCCATACAATACCCAGTGCTCAACCCAGCAAGTGAATGTGTTCTAGTCCTATGAGGAAATTTGGGCCTTTTTTATTTTAAAGTGCTTATTTAAAGTAAAGCACTATATTTTTATTAAGTTTTTGCTATAATTTCATGATGTATCACAAATAAAACTCTTACTAAATTTTTTATTGTTTTTATGAATTTTCCAGTTCAACTACATATTAAAATACAATATTTCAATACCCTTTTCCTTTCTGAATAGATTTTTAAGTTAGAAAAGATAGCTTGTGTATTAACTCTCATTCTAAATACTAATTGGAGGTCAACTCCTAGCAATGCTGCTAAACATGAGATAATGTAACTGTCTCTAAAATTCTTCCTCCTCCTAGACTTGTTCCCAGGTTTACTATAGAATTTAACTGATTCCTCTTTCTCTACTGACTCTGTCCATTTTTCTCCAGTTAGTTTTTTCAGATTCATTCCAAACTTACACTTAACATTCACCAAATACCCAGATATTTGAATTATTATATTTTTTAAAAGAGTTATGCTTGTAATATTATTTGTGTTAGGCTATAAAGGTATAAATCACAGAGGTATGGGTCAACTTTTTTTGCAAAATACTCAGGGCAATGAAACATATGTGTGTACTTAATGATAACTTTTTGATGATGATGATAATGAGGATGCCTTTTGCGTGCCTAAATATACATAAAAATGTAATCATTTCATAATTTATATTCTGAGGTATTTTATATGAATGGTAAGGTTTTTTTTTAAGTTTTTTAAAATAGTGAGTTTATAACTAAGATGTGTAATAACCCAGCTGGCACTGAATTGCTAAACTGTTTCCTCTCCAGTGGAAGCAGCATTTTTATAACCACTCTGCCTGCAAGCACAGGCCACAGTGTTGGTTCTAATGTCTGCTCCTAAGGAGAGGGGAAAAAAATGAGGAATTCATTTTTTTAAAAAATGTGACACAATAGGAAACACGATAGATATTCACTTGGTTATGAAACATACTCTTAGAATTTCAGATTTCTGGAACTTGTCACAGACCTCAGTAATTATTTCTACTTTCCCCCAAGGCTGTCAAAACAATTTTTTAAAAAATTCATTTACCCTGTATTAACAGGCTTCAGATTTCATTTTATTCAATAGTACCATAGACCTAGTGACAGATTATATTGTTACATTTTAAGTTTTTTATCTCTTCTTTCATCGTCATGTCTTCTTCTCTCCTAATCCTGATCTTTGTTAATAACATTGCCATCCTTTCTGTCATTGGAATAAAAACCGTCAAGTCAGGTTTGACCTCTCACTCACCTTCTAACCTTTATGTAATCAAGTGCCAAGTGCTGATGATTCTACTTCTTTACCTTCTTTCTACTTCAACTTATTTCGATCACTACTGCCACACTCCAAGCCTTCAACAAATTTTACCTGGATTGTTCAAATTGTCTTAAATATTTTCCATGGTTCAAAACTATACTTTCTTATGCTGCACACAGGTTTTTCTTCTTAAATTACATGTTTGATCAAGTAATACTCCTTTTCAAAACATAGAATTACTCTCTGCATAATGTCAAATAAAATGCACAGTTCTCAACCTTTTATTTAAGCTAGTTGAGAGCCTAATTCCAGCCCAGCTTTCATTGTTCCTATTTTTTTTACAGTTACATTTACTGGATGTTTTATTGTAGCAAAATACTTGTTAAAGAAATTTGAAAATACAAAAATACAAAAAAGAAAATAACCTTGATTTATAATTCTACTGTGAAGAGATACCATAACTCATACTTCTAGTACTTGTTATATGATGACTGTGTAAAATATATCACCATAAAAAGAAACAATTTTCCTGCTTACCTCATTTACATTATATTGTTTATCTTAGAAAACTTTATTTTAATTGAATGCTGTAGTCTATGTAATGATCATAAATTATCGTAAAATGCACATAATTAGCCTTTTCTTATGTTATTTTTATTTTGCAAATCACATTTTCCAAAAATTAAATTTTATGTTCAGATTTATTACCGTAAGGAAAAGAGTTTAGTAATTGTATGTTGAATAATTAATACTCATACACCTTTCCTATTATTTTTTTTTTAAGTTTTTATTTATTTCCAGTTAGCATACACTGTTATATTAGTTTCAGGTATACAATATAGTGATTCGACACTTCTATACATTACTCAGTACTCACCACTGAGTAAGTGTAGTCACCATCTGTCATTGCGCAACATTATCACAATATTGGGTATATTCCCTATGCTGTGCTTTTTGTCTCTTGACTTACTTATTTCATTCAGTTCTTAAAATGGTCCAGTTTTCACAGCAATATTCAACTTAAAGTTTTTCTAAATAATTTTTTATAGAAGAGCAAATAAGTGATTTGTTTTTTAAACTCCTATATATATATTTTGATTATCTATACAGTTAAACAAAATTGTATTTGTACATAAAAATACCATGGAGTTAAAAAATAGAAACCTAGGGATGCCTGGATGGCTCAGTGGGTTAAACCTCTGCCTTCGGCTCAGGTCAGGATCTCAGGGATCCTGGGATTGAGCTCCGCACCAGTCTCTCTGCTCAGCAGGGAGCCTGCTTCCCCCTCTCTCTGTGCCTTCCTCTCTGCCTGCCTCTCTACCTACTTGTGATCTCTCTCTCTCTCTGTGTCAAATAAATAAATAAAATCTTAAAAAAAATGAAACCTAAAATGTTTATCAGTAATAGTGATTGTGTTCTGTTATTTATAGATAGGTGCATAAAGTCCTGAATGATTTCTGTACCTGCATATGACGTTTCGTATGTGTTTGCTTCTTGGTGTTTTGTATGCCTTATATATATTTTTCTTTTTGTTTTCTGAGTGCCTGAAATTTAATAAAGGTATCTGGTCATGTATCACTTTTATTGTAATTTACACAAATCACTGGGAGTTTTCAATTTCCTGTATCTCTTCTTTCTTGTTTTTATTTCTTTCCTTTTTTTCTTCTGCCTATTCATAGATGTCTCAATTTTTTCCTCTAAAAAAATAACTGATAGGGCACCTGGTGGCATAGTTGGTTAAGTGTCTGACTTGATTTCGGCTCTGGTCATCATCATAGGGTTGTGAGAACAAGCCCTGGGCCATGGAACTCTCTTGAGACTCTCTCTCTCCCTCTTCTTCTGCCCCTCTTCCCACTCTTTCTTTATCCCTCTCTCAACAAGAACAAAAACAAAACAAAACAAAAAAACAAATTTGATAGTACTTGAAGGTCAATATATGAGAGATACTCTAAGTCTGAGATGCATTTGTATATAACATGAAATGCAATATGCTTACCCATTTTCTATTGGTCATTATAATGAATAACTAGATGCACATTACATATTTTGTGTATGTGAAAGCTCTCCATAAATATTTATGTAATTTGAATCCCCTTTCATTTGAGTAGAATACATCTGAGAGTATTTTTATTCAAAATACTAGAGCTTTTCAAAATATTTTTGTATATGTGAAGATTTTCTAATTATTAAATGAGAAAAGTCTCAGCATACCTTGGAAGTCTCTAAGACTTTTCTATTAAGAAAAGGAAGAATACTCCCTTAGCTAACCGATATTTTAAAATAATACCTATAACAAACTTCCTTAATACAGAGCGTAATGAGTGGATGCTTGAAGGTTGCCATACTTGGAAATTGGCCCCTCGTTTCTAAAGCTGACTCTGTCACTACTCTTTTCATGCTGCTCTTCATCCACTCAATGTAACTGAATTTCAGAGTTCTCACCTTTAAAATTAATGTCAAAGATGTCACAAGAATCTTATTGTTCTAAACAATTTCAATTATATTAAATAATTTCAAATATTAAGACTTAACCCAGAAGTTTCTTTGGATTTTTAAATTAATTTTAACTTCCTGTTACCTCCACTCTATGTTTTCTGCCCTCTGCCACTGAGACATATCATATTTTTTCCTAAGATAATTAGCCCATTCAGTTCCTTTCAAAATTTATTTCATTTATCTCAGATATATGATTTTTAGCTGCTGGACATCTCTAAAAAAATCTGTTTTTAAGTTCAAGTTTTAGAGTTGACTTCATTCACTAAATAATGAGCTACCTCTTGACTCTGCGTTGCCATCCAATATTATAAAATACACATAGGCTGGAAAATGACGTGGGCCAAGATACCACACACAACATTGAATAAGGAAAAAAGTTGGACTAAATGGTCCTCTAAGCTCTTAGAATGGGGGTATCATATATTTTTACAATTTGAACTTAGCTTCTTAGTTCTTCACTCTTGCAAAAAATTCCTATAGACATGTGGATTTCAGTGTTCCCTATTTTGACATCTTACTGTTTTATCCAGCCAGTAAAATAATAAGCAGACACTTAAGTATTTCTCTATCACTCTGTTTTTGTCAAACAAAAAATAACTACCCAATGCCTTAGTTAAGTTTGGATATGTTCCTTTCCGTAAATACTGCTAACCCTGATCTAGCTGAGACAACAGTGTCATACACTACAATTGCCCATGCAAAATTTATGAATGTTTCATAATAAGAATCATTGTTTTCAATATTCACATGTAAGTTACTCTCTTTTTCTGGCAAGACATATTCTTACGGAATATTGAAAAAGAACTTGTCCTACAACTTTATATCAAGGAATTTTATGAATTGAAAAAAAAGATGCTAAATAGATAAAAAGATAGAAACAGTAAAAAATCATTCACTTTTCTTGATTGACTTATAATACAAAACTTTGTCACCTAAAACTTTGAAAGACATGACAAACAGGGTCTCCTTGAGGGACACAGAGCTTGGTAAAGTCTGCTTATTTTGATTTTCTAATTAAAATTGGTATAAAAATAACACTGCAAATGCTAGCCATTTTTCTATATGCTTACATTAAAATCTGCTCTGTTTTATGCTCGTGACGAATCTGAATCTGCTGTAAAGTAGAGTGTTCAGCTGGACTCGGGGAGAGGAATGATTGTTAGATATCTGGAAGTCTAATGATTGACGAACCTGACACTCTACCCTGAACTTTTAGATCTGAGTTGATGGCTCTGCTCCTGGGGCAAACACCTTAGGGCATAGGTGGCACTTTCTCTCCAAAGTTTCTCTTAGTAGGAGTAAGGTACAATCTGTCATTTACAGAAGAGAAAGATTTGCCTATCCTCCCAAATCAAGCTATGGTAGCCTCTTTATAAATTATCAACAGAGTACATTCTCATAGCTACACTTTTATTATTAGGCAGTCCTTTTCATAACAGAATTAAACTCAAAGAGTTTTTTCTAAAGAAAAAACTTTAAAAAAGAGTGACCCAGAATGCTTTTTAAAAAAACGTTTCATGTGAATCACATGGTTATTTATAAAAATTGTTCATGTACTTGACTACTCAGGATAATTTGTTCGATGGGAAAAATGCATAGGCTAGATCACAGCATTTTCAGTATCCAGTTGAAAATTGATAATGACCATAATTTTAAAAAATCTATCCACTCTAAATCTTTTAAAAATATAGCTTTCTAAACAATTATTGAACCAAAGCAAAATAAAGCACAAAGTTTAAATTATTCAGAGATTCTGAAAAAATTTAGATGAAATGTTATGATATATAGGCAAAACTCTACTCACGGGAAAATGTGTAGTGTTTTTCTATTAAGGACAAATGAGAGAGTATAATGGATGAGCCTACTTCAATAAATAATTTAAATAATCTTAAGCATTAAATTTAAGTAAGCAGAAAAGGATTGTAAAATTGTAAAATAAAACATGTCAACAGTTTTGTGATAATTAGCTGAAAAACAGGAGAAATAGAATGTAAAATAAAATCAAAAGTAGGTTCTTCCAAAAATGAACAAAATGTACCCTCTGGTAATTCTTTTTAAGATCCTGATTGTGATACAACTCATATACTGCACAGTTCTTTTATTTAAAATGTAAAATCCTGGGCACCTCTCTGGTTCAGTCAGTAGAGCATGTGACTCTTGATCTCGGGATAGTGAGTTTGAACTTTACATTGGATGTAGAATTTACTTAAAATTAAAAAAAGTATAAAATTCATTTTTAATATATTCAGGAGGCTCTGCAACCATCACCAAAGTCCAGTTTAGGATATTTCATTTTCTTTAAAAGAAATTTCATATACACTATTGGTTATCTCACATTCTGCCCTCTCCTCTAGGCCTGAAAACCACTAATCTACTTTCTGTCTCTGCAGATTTGCCTATTCTGGACATTTAATGTAAATGGAATCATATGATATGCAGTCTTTTGTGACTAGCTTTTTTCACTTAAGTAATGTGTTCAAGAGTCATCTATTGGTATAACCATATGATTTTTATTCCTTGCTCTGTTGATTTGGTGGAGCACATTGCTTGATTTTCAAGTATTGATGCAATGTGCATTTTTCTCCTACTTAGCCATTGTATATAATTCTTTTCATTCATTCTTGGAATCAATCTGCTACTATTTTGTTGAGGTGTTTTGCATCTATATTCTTGAGAGATACTGGGTTTTGATTCTCCTTCCTTATGTCTTTGTTTGCTGTTGGTATTCAGATAATACTGGTCTCATAGAAAAGGTCAGGAAATATTCTCTCTGCTTCTTCTTTCTGGAAAAGATTGTAGAAAATTTATATAATTTCTTTCTTTCTTTTTTTTTAAGATTTATTTATTTGAGAGAGAGAACAAAGTGGGAGGGGCAGAGGGAGAGGAAGAGAGAATCTCAAGTAGACTACACTGAGCTCAGAGTCTAAGGCAGGGCCTGATATCATGACCCTGAGATCATGACCTGAGCCAAAACCAGGAGTCAGATGTTTAACCAACTGGGCTATCCGGGCACCTCTATAATTTCTTAAGTGTTTGGTAGAATTCACTGATTAACCCATTTGGACCTGGTACTTTCTGTTTTGTAAGTAATTGATTATTGATTCAATTTCCTTAATAGATATAGGGCTTATTCAGATACTCTGTTTTTCTATATGAGTTTTGGTAGATTATGTCTTTGAAGGAATTGGTCCGTTTCATCTAGATTTTTAAATTCGTGGGCATAGAAGTCTTCCAATATTCCTTTACTATCCTTTTAATATCCATGGTATCTGTGTAATAGTCCCTCTTTCATTTCTAATATTAGTAATTTGTGTCTTTTCTCTTGTTCTTTTGGTTTTGTTGAATTTTTCTACTGATTTCTTATTTTTAATTTCATTGGTCTGGTCTAATTTTTATTATTTCTTTTGTTCTGTTTCCTTTGGATTTAATTTTCTCCTTTTTTTCTAAAACTGTTTTAAATCTTTCTCCTTTTCTAATATATTCATCAGTAATTGACATACATTTTTCTTTGAGCACTGTTTTGGCTATATCTGACAAATTTTGATAAGTGGTATTTTTCATTTTTATTTAATTCAAACTATTTTTAATTTCTCTTTATTATTTAATAACTTGGAGGAATAATTTTTGTGAAGTATATTTCCCCTGTAGTGAGCAGCTTCTGATGTTCTTCCTCCAATTTTTCTCCTCCTTGTTTTTATTTCTTAGTCTGGCTACATAATGGTCATCTCTGTATCATCATAATCTGCTTGTTGACCAAAGATTGCGCTTAAGCCCCTTTAGCCTGTTAGATTTTTTACTTTTACATTGGCTGTGTGTGCTTGGAGTTTTTGGTCATAGGGAATTTGCTTTTTTTTTTTTCTGCTCCAAACTCCTTTTTTTTTAAGGAGCGTAGAGGTTCTGTCTTTGATTACTCGCAAGAGGATACAAGTTCAAGCATGCACACAGTCTTCTAGACTACCAGGAATGACAATACGATTTAAAGGCTGGCTTCCAGGGGCACCTGGGTGGCTCAGTGGGTTAAGCCTCTGCCTTTGGCTCAGGTCCTGATCTCAGGGTCCTGGGATCAAGCCCCACATAGAGCTCTCTGCTCAGCAGGGAGCCTGCTTCCCCGTCTCTCTCTGCTTGCCTTTCTGCCTACTTGTGATCTCTCTCTGTCAAATAAATAAAATCTTTAAAAGCAAGCAAGCAAGCAAGCCTGGCTTCCACAGAGTTACCTCTAAGTCAGAGTAGCTTATGTTCACTTGGTGTTTCATCAAAAGTTATATTCAAGTCTCTCGTGCCATGAGACCCCAGCCCTATATGGGTTGGTCTGTGTGCACATTGAGAAAAGTAAAGAAGCAGCTCGCTTGAAGATAGCAGCAAATCTCTTCAGGGGTCTCTTTGCTGAGTGGCATCCTCTGCCGTTTCCTTCAACAGTCTCTACTGAAGCTATGGAGATTACTTTTGGACCTCACAGTTCCCAATAACATCTTTGTCACGAATCTGTAGAATTAAAAATGCAGACAGATACATGATTTCAAACATTTCATTGTTGTAATAGTTTTATACCTATAACAAAGTGCCATTATTTCCTCATGTTAACTAACATTTCCCAAAAGAACAAGCATTTATTACTACAAAGAATGAAAAGACTATAATGTTACAATAAAATAGGGCCTTAAACTATATAAACATGGGGGATTCTATACATTTCCTGTGTCTTTTTCATTTCCTCTTGACTGGGGGGAATCTTACAGCAGCAGCCAACAGTCCAGACATTTTGAACCATTAATCTACCAACTACCTACAGGAAGCTTTCATTTCATTTCTGCTAAATAACCTTGGCAATTGCTTGTCTGCTCTTAAGTAATTCATTCATAAAAGCAAATAATATTGCATACCGGATGCTGGTCAAGGTGCTTGTTATACATAAGTTATAAAACTCAAAAAATCAACCACATGGAAGTTCGATTCTAGTGGACAATAAAAAAGAAAACAAAGTATGTATGTAAATTATACAGTGAACTGGAAAGTGGTAGAGCTGAGTAAGAGAAATTCGAAACAGAATGAGGGAAAAAACATGTTCAATTTTATATTATAAGGTCAGTTTTATTTTGCATGGTATGTGTGTACACATACATTCACACATATATACACATTTATATGTATATGTATGCATGGGCTGACATGTCTATATAACATACACATTCACACAAAACTCTACCTCCTAAACTTACAATTAATTTCATTAGGACCCCTAATCTTTTAACTGACTATTTGAGGTTTATATATTCTGAATTTTGTTTTTCTCTTCTTCACTATATTCATCTTTGTGCTCTTTTCTGTCTTTTATTTATTTATCTATTTATCCATTATTTACTTGTTTTAGTGCAGACACTTCTATAAATTACTCTGGTCCACCTCTTTCATTTCAACTGCTTCAGTTCCTTAGAGTTCTGTTTTTCACTTTCTTTCCCTTCAGACTTGATCTCTCACTTCTGCCTTATTAGTTGGCATGCCATTGCTTTTATTTACCTACTTTTCTGTCAGTGAGCATGTAAGAGATGAGGAATGTCTAAAATTATAAAACTTATACTTTTGCTAGCTTTTAGTAGACCATGAATCTAAGATGAGCTATCCTTCTTTTTTTAATTTTTTTAAGATTTTATTTTTAAGTAATATCTTTCTTATAATATAACATATGGCTTTTGAACATGAACTTCATCAGACCCTTCTGTCATCTGCCCTTCCTCTAAAATGCACTTTTTCTGAGTATAGCTATTATGTTTACTTTAAACTCACAATTCTATAAGTCTGGGTAGTACTGTGTGGACAATTTTTATGAACAGATTGACAATCCTATCTCCGGACATCGAATGTTTTGTTTTGTTTTGTTTTTAAGTAGGTTCTACACCCAAACATGGGGCTTGAACTCACAAACAACCCCAAGATCAAGAGTCACATGTTCTACTGACTAGGCCAGCCAGGTGCCCTCCAATTTTAAAATATATAGGTGTTTATACTATTACTTTTCTTTTAGCAAATACATTTTTGGTCATTAACTTGATATTGTACATGTGTGTTCCTAATGGTTAAAGAAAGCATATTTTCTGTGATAAAGTATCATAGTGCTTATCTATTTTTCTTTTTCTCTTGGTTCAAATTACACTGAAAGTCCAAAATTCCTCAGTCAATATCACCGATCCTTCCCAATGCAATGCATGAGAATTCAAATCAATGCAACAAGTAAGTTAATTAGTCATTCCACCATACTTTTGTTTCACCTTAAGATCAAATTTTCTCCATGTCAGTAATGTAAGTAACATTGTTATATACATCAATAATGTTAGTAATTTTGTTTTATGGCATTATATATGTTGGGGTTAATGTAGAGCATGAAATCAGCCATAATACCTGGATTGCTAAAATGTAACACAGAGGCTGCTGAGGGCGATAAAAGGTTTCCGAGAAGGGTGTAGACCTTTGGAATGCCTAGCGGGTGTGACCACTCTGCCATCGGAATGCTTCAAGGAATTGCCTTCTAGAATCTTTCTTAGGCAAACAGTCTCCCTGTTATCTAAGAGACTTATGCATTGTCCCTTAGGCTGCGTTTACCAGAACTCACAGACCTCGTGAAACACTCAGGTTAGCATTTTGTGTCTTTCCCGTAAACAGATCCTCCCAGTTTCAGTAAGACCCCTTGTCACACATCACGTGCTTGAGGAACAGTGATAAGGATTTGTGATTATCCTGAGGGATCAATAAGAGCAGGAGCAAAGAAGGGCAAAGGGTCTTCCTCTCTGAGCACTGACCCCCTTGGCTTCTCTCTTTCACAGCAAAGTTTGGAGTCATCTTTCGTCCCTCAGTACAGGGATTGCTGGCCATTCCCAGCAATATATATGTTTTAACATACTCCATTCTACTCCCTGAAGGATTTACATATAGTGCTTGCTTTGAAAAATTTTTTAAAGATTTTATTTATTTACTTGACAAAGATAGACACAGTGAGAGAGGGAACACAAGCAGGGGGAGTGGGAGAGGGAGAAGCAGGCTCCCGCAGAGCAGGGAGCCCGATGCGGGACTCAATCCCAGGACCCTGAGATCTTGACCTGAGCGGAAGGCAGAGGCTCAATGACTAAGCCACCCAGGGGCCCCTGAAATTTTTTTTAAATGCAAATATCTGTCTCACTTTGTTAACAAGAGAAAGTGGAGCATTTCCCTAATAGGAAATTACCATTATGTTTTATCTGTAAAGTGTCATATTAGAATAGGTATCACAGGATTATCTTTGTTGAATTGTGTTAACCATACAGCCTTTATTGAAACACATTATGTTAGGGCTTCAATCTGTTTTTTAATGAATATAGGAAGTGCCTTATATATTAAATATCTCAATTGTTTATATATAGCAGGATTGATCACTCCTACTTTAATGTCCTCTAGGGCCAGGCGGGAAGGAAACATCTGATAGAATCTGGTAGTAATATTTTATACTATGTGATCCCCAATATGCCTCAAGAATCACAAAATGTATCAGCCTAAACCTGATGTAGACAGCTTTGCAAAGAGAATTCACCGTTCATGATTCTCAAGGTGTCTCCCACCAAATCCATTGTTTTCCTTCCTCTCACAATACTATAACTACTCATATCTATTTAATAAGAAGTTGATCACCCACAAAGGTCCAGTTAATGTGCAGAGACCTTACTTACTATATGCTGTTTTATTTATTGCTGAAGACCTAATGTCTGAAATTTTAATATTATAAACAGACCTTGACCTGAATCCTTTCCTCCCCATGCCATACAACAAATATCCTAAATAATCTTCACCATTGCATATCTATAGACTTGTTGACAGCAACTGTATTAAACCCTAAGGATCTGGATATCCTGATCTTAATATAGATAGTCTTTCTAAATTAGCCGGGAAAAGAAGAAACAAGGGCATTATGTAGATATTTAGACATGCAAAATCATTCTTAAATAAAAAATATCTTTTGACAAATAATAAGAAATTTGGAAAAGTATTCTATCTCCTGAGCTTAATGTTAAAATTATTTTAAATCAAAGAATCAGATAATATTATAAATAATATTGTTCCTTAAACTTTCCCTCATATAAACAAGAACTAAAATAAAACTATAGTGTAAGTATCTTCTCAATGTTTGGTAATCAGTACTAAGTTCTGATAAAATATTCTCCTACAATGGATATTAAGGATAGTGACTTACATGGTCATTCAATATGGTATGTAGTCCCTGGAAATACTGTGTTTTGAGTCTCCCTCTGTGTAATGAAGAGTATTTTGAAAGTGATTAAATTATATACAAAAGCACTGCATTAATATCACGTGCATCCCAGAATGAGGAATATCATAAGACAATGATGAGGCTGTCAATGTGAGTTTATGCTGTGCTTTCTACCTCAGAGAAGTTAGCATTGAAAATAAGCAAATCTTAATCGACGTTCATATCAAAGTGTTGTGGTAGCTTTTTATGTATGCTAAATTTTTACTTATGAGTCCATGATGATAATTGCAGGAAAAATGATAATAACAGAAAAAGATATAAATAAGAATAAGAGCATATCTAATATAGTAAAGAAATGAAGCAGTCACATTTATTATTCTCCTAAAATGAAAGTACTAGAATTTTCCAAATAACTATCATTAATAGTTTATGGCTAAAGGACACTATTCCATCAGCAGAAGCCTTCTGAAATCACTACAGTTGTTGATGATATTTACTTCATTTTTAGAAACTCTAAGCATAAATCTAATTATTGCATCTGAATATGCATAAATGTTTATTATCATAAGCTATACATTTTAGCATATTATTGAAAATATTTTCCCCCATTAAATGAATTTTATGCATGACTGGGAATATTTCTGTAATTCTGATTTATGGGCAAAACACATTTAGAGCAAATAGCTTTAAAATAAAATTAACCTTTTATCTGTAATAGCTATATTTTATAATGTTTGTATTTTGAATTTTTCATGGTGTCCTAGAATTTAAAAGTTGGAAAAGGGATTAGAAATTATCTATTTGGGGGAAGCTAGATGGTGCAGGCAGTTAAATGTTCGATGTTTGGTTTCGGCTCAGGTCACGATCTCAAGGTCATGAGATGGAGCCCTGTGTCAGGCTCCACACTTAGCATGGAGTCTGCTTAAGTTTCTCTCTCCTTTTCTCTCTGCCCCTCCCCACTGCATGTTCTCTCTCTAAAATAAATAAATAAATCTTAAAAAAAATTATCTGTTTAAGTGAAGTATTTAATCGTATCTATCCCATCTATCTCTAGGGGAAAAAATACCCCCAAATCTCAATGTTGTTGTAAAAACAAATAAGAAAGATATTTGTTGTGCCAAAGTACTATTATTATTATAAAATAATAAGTAGTACACATTTGTATATTTTATATATACATATATTATATATACATGTATATATAGTATGTTATGTATACTATACATATAAATACATATGTAAAATAACTACTGTGGTAGTAAAATAACAGTATATAAGGTACAGCGTCATTAGGAAATTTTTTTTCAAAGTCTCTTGTCCAGCTTATTATAAAACCTAACACTCTTGACTCTTGGTTCAGAACCCAAAGAATTGATCCCCTTTTTTTTCGTTTTTAAAATTTAGTATTTCATTAGGTTTCTGTGCACCAACACTTAATATTTCCCCTGAGCTCTCAACATAGCTATATAGACAACTTAATAAGTTCAAACGCATTTATAGTCCAGTAGTGCTTTCTTTTTCCTTTGGCTCACCTTCATAAAGCCATATGTCTCATTGTCCTCATGCTTCAGGTTAAACAGAGACACAGATTGCCTATTGTGCCTGCCTTCCAGGTCATTTCAGGACCTCCCCATACCATCAGCCTGGAATTTTCCTTCATAGATTTTCCTCACTGCTCTTCTGTTCTGGTTCACTTGCCCCCTCCCTCTTTCTCCATTTACTTCATTTTGGAGGGGAACATCCATCCTCTAGCAGTTTTCTGTGGGTACGTGGGAAGCAACATTTTGAGACCTTGCACACTTTACAAAAGTTTTCTTTCATCTCTACATTTCATAAATAATTTTGTTGGATATAGAATTGGAATTGCCAGATATAGTTGGAATTCATTTTCCCTCTGAAATTTGAAGACTTGCCCATTCTGTTTTGTCTTTTAGCTTCCATGGTTGCCATTGCAAAGTCCAGTGATGTTCTGACTATTAATTATATGTGTAGAAACTGTTTGGTCTCTTTGGAAATTTTTAGAACCATCTCTTTAAATGTTCAGGATAATTTATTTTGGTGCAGAATTTTTTTCATTTATTTTATTGGATAATATGTGGATTTTTTTTGAACTAGATTTCTACACTAATATTCTTGGGTATTTTCTTGTCTAATTTTTAAGTATTATTTTCTTTCCTGAGTTTCCTTTTCTTTTGGTAAAACTCCACTTAATCAAATGGGCTATCCCTTAATTTGATTATAAAGTATTTCCTTCTTTTCTCTCTTATGTTTTTCCTTATCTTTTTTCTGTTTTATTTAATTTATTCAATTTTAATCTTATAAGTTCTATATTAATTTCTTATAAAGTCATATTTTAATTGACAGTTTCTTGTTTTTTTGAAAATTCCTTTGTATAGAACTTAGTATTGTTTAATAAATGCAATATCTTTTATCTATCTAATGAATATGAATTTTACTTTATATGAAATTTTCTTTCATTCATTTTCCCTGTTTCTGAAATTTATTTTTATCTTTGTCTTTCATGTTAGTGAATTTTCTCTGTTTCTGGTGATCTTTGCCTACTTTTTTTTTTTTTAAGATTTTATTTATTTATTTGACAGAGACAGAGAGATTACAAGTAGACAGAGAGGCAGGCAGATAGAGGAGGAAGCAGGCTCCCTGCTGAGCAGGGAGCTGGATGCGGGGCTCGATCTCAGGACCCTGAGATCATGACCTGAGCCGAAGGCAGAAGCCTTAACCCACCGAACCACTCAGGTGTCCCTTTGCCTACTTTTTTAAATATAGTTTTAGTCAGATTCCAACCAGAAACATCAAAGAACTTAAAATATTTTAAACAGATGGGATTAGTTCAGGGGATCGGTTACAGCAAACATCTGATAAGGCTTCATAGGACAATATATCACTTAACTGAATCTGTCTGGTCACCAGCTTGGGAACCAAGAAGATGCAGTCTATAAGGACGACAATATGGGACCCAACAGAGTGGAAAATGGTGAGGAACGAATTTCAGGACAAAGAGTCTTAGGAGTATGTATTAGTGTTCTCCAGAGAAGTGAAACAATTGGCTATATCTATATAGATCGAGATATAGATAGAATAGATATAGATATGTGGATATAGACATATATAGATGGAAGAGTTTTATTATGAGAGATTGGTTGATGTGATTAAGGAGATCGAGATATCACATGATCTGCATCAGCAAGCTGGAAAACTAGGAAAGATGATGGTATAGGTCTGAGTCCAAAGATTCGAGAATTGGGAGGATATGGGTGCAATGGTGCAAATCCTGGTCTGAGTCCAAATGCCCAAGACCCAGGAATGATGATATCCAAGGACAAGAGAAGATGGGTGTCTAAGCTCAAGCAAAGAGAGCACATTTGCCCTTTCTCTGCCTCCTGTTTTACCTTGGCCCTCAGTGGATTGGATGTTACGCTCCCACATTAGTGAAGGCAAGTTTTTTCTTTTCTTCTCTTTTCTTTTTTCTCTTCTCTTCTCTTCCCTTCTCGCTCTTTTCTTCTCTTTTATTCCCCTGCTTGTGCCATTTGTCTCTCTCTGTCTCTGACAAATAAATAAATGAAATCTTTAAAAAATTAAAAAAGAGAATTTAAGAGTAATCCAGCTTGAGAAGATCAATTCAGTATTTGGAAAAAAACAGTTGATGCATACTTTCTAAAACTTGAATATGCATAAATTGTTCATTTAAGTATTGTTCATCATCTCAGTTTTATTGGAATGGAGGTGGTTACAGAAGTGGAAACAGTATCATCTTGAAGAGGCTTTTTAAAAAAAATTGTTACTCCTTTGGTATAGTCTGTGAATACTGAATTGGTGTAAATTTGAGTGAGAATCTAACACATATGTCCAGGGTGCCTGTCTAGATTGGAGAACCAGAATAAGTTTCTATATCAAGGAATCTTTCCTCTATAATACAAAGAACATTACTATTTTGTCAGCGTGGGGAGAGACGGCTTGGTCAAGCTCTCCTCTCTGTGTGTGTTCCACTGTCCTTTCCTCCAGTTCACTGATTCTATTTTCTGTCTCATCTAGTCTGCTGTTAAGCCCCTCAGTGTAATTTTCAGTTTTGTTAATGTTGTCTTCAGTTCTGTGACTTCTATCTTATACTTTCTTATATTTTCTATCTTTTTTTTTAAAGCTATCACTGTGTTCATCTGTTTTTCTACCAAGTTTGTTGAGCATCTTTATGATAATTACTTTGAGCTCTTTATCTTATAAATTATTTATCTCTGTTTCATTAAAGTTTTTCTTTGCATTTTATCTTGTTCTTCTCTTTGGAACATACTCCTCTGCCTCCTCATTTTGCTTGAATCTCTGTGTTTGTTTCTATGTTAGGAAAAATGGCTCTCTCCCAGTCTTGCAGGTGTGACTTTGTGTAGATGAACCTCATCATTTAACCTTGCCTTAGCTCTTAGTTGTCCCTCAGACTTTTCTCATTGTCTAAGCAGCCTATTTTTTTCTTTGTAAGTCCCAGTTGTTATGGGTGAATGTTCCAGAGAGAGGAACCTAGTTTCAGGCTGGTTGGAAGCTAGACTCTCAGGCCCCAGATTTTAAGATAAACATTATATAAATCCTGTGGTACTGCAATTGTAAACTCTTCTGGCCTCCAGACCAGGTGATCGAGAAGTGTTTCCTTAGCTACCGTCACAAAATTAGGGGTTCCAGGTGAGCGTATGAGCTTCCTTTTGGGAGGTATTGTTGAACTCTAACGAGGCCAACTATGAGTTCAAAGATGGTATTCCCTAACATACACTTTCATATTCTCTATATTTGTGGCCATTCTGAAGCATGTTTTTCAGGCTGAAGTTTAGGCCAAGTAGATAGGTGTTTTTGTTTCTGTTTTTGTTTTTGTTTTTTTCCACTGGAAGACTGGGGGTGTATTTCAGTCTCTTGTCTGTACTGTGCGTTGGAGGTATTAGCCTGACAAGAACTGTCATTCCAATTGTTTCAGACCTATAGGGTTCAGAAACACAATCCTGCTTGGCCATCAGAGCCAGGTGCTCAAGAGATATCTACTGTGTGGGTTTTGCATGATGGCCAGCTTAGGTAGAGCTAGGTGTAGTGGTATCTGTGGGCAGGGTGTGCACACCAGTGCTTCAGGTGAGAGGGAGATTTCCAAAATTGTGCCTGGTACTGCCATTGTTAGCAGGGTAGAGGGAGTCCCCCAGGGTCTCCATCCCTGGAGAGAGTCCCAATAATCTCCTGCCCTTCTAGTAGATGCTTTAAGAAAAACAAATGAATCTCCTTCACTTATGGTTTGGCACTTTTCAAACTACTACTGCTTTTGAGCTGGGGTCTGGGGTGAGTGAATCTGTGCATGAACCTTTCAAGTGTGGAGTCTCCATTCCATACAACCCTGTGGCTTTCCTGGTCATACACCACTGTTGGTTTTCAAAATCAGAGATATTCTTTCTCCTCAGTGTAGGTCCACAAGGGTTGGGGAGGCTGGTGTGGGGCATAAACCCCTTACTTCTCAGGAAGAAGTTCTGTATTTGTGAGATCCTCCTGACTGTGGTTGCTGTGCTGGGCCTTTTTTTTTTTTTTTTTTTACCACACCTCTGCCTCTCTTACCCATCTCTATCCTTTGTTGTGGAGGAGCTGTTCAGCTAATTTTCAGGTCTTTTTCAGAGGGAATATAGCTGTAGATTTGTTATGTCTGTGGGAGGAGATAAATTCAGGGCCTTCCTAAGTGACCATCTTGAACAGCCACTCTATTGTGTTTTTAATGAACTATTTTGTAACAGAGGAAGGCAAAGGATAAGAGAAAAGTGAAGCATGCTTATTGCATTACATCATGAACAGGTTGCAGTTGAAAGATCTTTATTATCCCTTGGAATCAGAGCATTTACTCTGGTAACACAGAACAAAGGATACAAAACAGAACAAATAGTTCAATAACATTTGTTTTAATCCTTAAGATAAGGGGCTGATTTGCCACAAAAGCAAGTAGGTTGATCAGAATCCTACAATGTTAAGAGACTACACCGGGGTTCAAGTCCCTTTATGGCAGTATCTGAGATATGTCGCAAATGTTCCTTTACCTTTTGAAACCAAAGTTTCTCATCATTACATGGGAAATAAAAGTAAAGCTTTCACTCCAGCAGAGTTTTTATAAGGATCAAAGAGAAATGTATGTCAAAGTGCTTGCAAATTATAGACTCAAGAGATAGCTCATGAATATTAATATCAATTCCATAAAAAATATTTTACAACTTATATTTATTTAATAATTTCAATTTATATCTTTTTTCAAATACACTCTCACATATGTGTCCAGAATAATAATGAAATAGGTTTTATTACTCCCATTTCTTAGATGAAGAAAGGGATAACTTTTTAAAATAACATGACAGAAATAGACCCAGTGTTAAAATTAATATTGTCATTTAGTGCTACATTTTTCTCAATAGCATCATCATGTTCTATAAAAAGTTTTATTATAGTCTTGCTTAGAAACCTTATGAGAAAAGTATTTTATACACATACATATGAAAAGGGAAATAATACTTAGTGAGCTATAATGCATGAACCATTTATGTATTTTATAGCATCCAGTGTCCCTAAAAGTTCTATGAGTCCATGTTTTTATAAAAAATATACATTGTAAAGATGAAATTGAACATAAGAATATTTAAATCACTGTCCAAAGTCACATACCTACTTATATTATAGAACAAGAATACAGCCTCAAGTCCTGGACTATGAAAGAACCATCACTTTTGCCTGTATAAAATGTCCTCCGTAAATGCTACAACCACTGGCAAGTGGATGATGGTGTTTTTGTTTTGTTCTGGTTTTTAGCCCCTGGCAATTCACTTAAGCACCCTGAGCTCTATGTTCTTGCTACTCTTCCCACTTCCAGTGTTTTTTGTTTGCTTGTTTTGAGATAATATGAGGTCATAAAAAAGCATTTTGTAAACCACTAAGTGTATAAATATCCTTTTATTAAGGATGTAAATGTTGGCTCATGGAATGATATCAGAAAATGACAACCCGCTTTTATTTTCAACTCTGTACTCATCATGCTAATTTCATGGGAAGTAAATATTTCATTTGACTTGGTGAGGACTTATTTTTTATTGAAATAAATTTGACATATAATATTGTATAAGTTTCAGGTATATAACATACTGATTTGATACATTTTTATATAATGCAGTATGACTGCCATTGTTAGTATTACCTGGTTCCTCTATGATACTATGTCATTATCATTTCTTTTTTGTCGTGAGAATAATTCAGATCTATTCTCCATGTTTGATGTTTAAAATATAATATTGTGACCTATAATCACTACTGAGCATTATACCTCCTGGACTTATTTATCTACTAGTTGCAAGTCTGTACTGGTAAATAGCATCTCTCCTATACCCCACCCCCAGCCTTTAGCAACCACCATTTTCCTGTTTTACTTTTTTTTAGATTTCTCATATAAGTAATTTATTGAAGCCTCATTTGAGTTTAGATTGTTCTTTATAAAATGACAGTTCTGTATAATTGTTTTTTAAAAAGGAAAAATACATATAACTAATGTAACTTCTCTCAAATGTTTAATTTTATTTTTATAACAGAATCAATTCAGACTTGAATATTGGCATGTTGTGAACTACTATTTTAATTACCAATTAAGTGAAATGCAATTCAATTAAGTGTAATTAAATTAAACATACCTATTATTGTTTTGAATATAAAAAAAACAGAAAGCAAATGCACTTATTCCAAAGAGAAAGGTAAATAAAATGCTTTATAAACTCTTTTAACTAGTTTTGTATAAAAGAATAAATTTAGGCTATTTTGCTTAATACAGTGAAATTCTAGTTTAATCTTACCCAGATCTATCCAGCTATTATTTAAAGAGTCCAATGAAGGTTATTAAATACTAGGTAGGTTAACAAATCCTGGTCTTTAAACATGTGGTATTTAAATCACAAAATAAAATGGCATATTGTGCTTAATCAAAATTAATCGATGTTGGAGAAAGCATGCCTATCTGTAATAGTTTCTTGACAAATGTAAACCTGAAAATAACTAAGACTAATACATTTTAAAGTGCAGCATTATTTTCAGGGGTACAACTATTTTCCTTCATCTCTAAAATATCACAGATCCTATAAGTTAAATTAGGTAGCAGTTGGATTTGTATAACATTATATGTTTTGGAATATATCGAAATGATTTGGTTGTAAATTTTACACATTTAGAAAATCCAACAGGAAGTTAGAGAATGTTTCCCGTTCCCCACATTCAGCAATTTCAACATTTAATTCACAGTGTGCCTTTGAAATGAAAATGCACGCTCCTGTGCACGCAGATGTTACACAAACTAATTTAGCAGTAGCAGGATTTTTACCCAACAGTTGTTGATAACTTTCCTTTAGGCTGGGACGCTTATCACAAATTTATTCTCCCCTGATTTGTGTCCATGCAGTATTCCTTAAAACTGCCAGTTGTTCTCCTAAAATAAGATAGATAGATAGATAGATAGATAGATAGATAGATAGATAGATAGATAGATAGATAGATAAGCAAGTTCAAAATGATAGCCATTTATTTTTAATTTTTTTCAAATAATCGTTGTCAGTCTTTTTGGACTGCTATGACAAATTATCATAGACTGCATGGCTTTGTAAACAACAGAAATTTATTTCTCATAGTTCTGGAGGCTAGAGGTGCAATAAGCACCCCCTTTCTGGTTCATAGACAGACTTCTTCTTCCTTGTGTTCTTATGCTGCAGAAGGGGACAAGAGAACTCTAGATCTCTTTTATAAGGGCACAAACCCCATACATGAGGACTCTGCCATCAGGACCTGATCACTTCTCAAAGGCTCCACCTCCAAATACTATCACATTGGAGATTCGGTTTCAACATATGAATTTGGGGAGAGGGGTACACACATTTATTCTACAGCAACCATTCTGTTAATAATAAGAAATACATATTGAATATTTACTATATTCCAGAAACTTCTCAGATAGCTTTACATTTAAACCTTAAAATAACCCTTTGCAGAAGATTACTGTTATCCCCATTTATAGGACATGGGGACTTACAGCAGTTTGCTAACTTGTCCAAGGCTACAAAACTTTAAAATGTTTGAGCTGGTAATCAAACCCAGAACTCTTACCCTCCTAACTATGATACTGCTTTTCCAGCAGACATTTCTTAACTTGTAAGATAAGCATGAAAATATTGGAGAGAACAAAAGTTAAAAAGGAAAAACATGGATGTTAATATTTCTTTGAGCAGCATAGCCATCTTGATTTTATTTTACTATTTTAAGAAATCAATTAGAAATCACAAGCATAATTAACTTTTAAATAATATATTGGATATAGTTTAAATTCCCATAGTGTTTTTTCTCTCCTTCAAAAAAAAATCTATAAAAGTTTTCCTGAAGGTTATATTCTGACAGGTGAGTGTTGAAAGGTAATATGAAGCTAGACAGTTTGTATAGCAAGATATTCCACCTGTAAATATGTTCCAAGAAGATAATTGTATTAAGACAGCACATTGAGATCTTAGGGCAGGCTGTGAGGATATTTAAATGTAACAAGCACATACCATGCAATGTACAAATATAAACCTCATTTGCATTTTTCACACTGAAAGCTCTTGGGGAGAAATATATAGAAAGTATTAAATTGTGCAAAAGAATATGTCTTATAAAAATGCCATTCACTCAACAGAAGGATCTCAGTTTTAAGATGACATCTTTCCTCCAAAAGTATATTAATCCCCCTCCCACACTTATTATGTTGGGATAGAAACAAAGTTTTTACCAAGTCTTATCCGATCTTGCAAACTGATTCCAAAACCACTAAGCCATAAAAATAACCAAAGGAACAGGCTAAACCCTTTATTGCCTTTTTTTTTTAAATGGCCAAAGAATTAAAGAAATTGGAGCTAGTCCTTATTTCTAGAATCTTAAAACTGCCTTTTCTCTGAGGAAATGATTGGCACAACCAGTAAGACCGTAGTATGTCATATAATATGACTCAAGCTCACAGCTACAGATGGTTCTCAGGTTAAAGCAGCACTACTCCTAGTGATTGTTAGAAAGTAAGATAAAAGAAAGCAGAAGGGTAAAGAAAATGAGGGTAACAGAAGCCAGAATCAAATTGAATAAAATACCTTTAATTTATTAATCAGTGAACTAAACATAGGATACACTCATACCCACGTCAAATAAAGCTAGCCTAGTACACTATGTCAAGGACATCTCAATCAACTTTGTAAAACAATTTTAGTAATGCTCTTCTATTTGATTATCATTTTCTTTTAAATCAGAAACTTTAGGAAAGCAAAAAATAGACTTCTAAAGACAAATACATATGTGTGTGTGTTAGCAAAACTGAGCGAAATTAAAATAGCTTTATAGTTCATTGCTTTATGATATTTAGGGAAAATTCTTAAGTTCTACTTGAAATAGTTTTAGGTAAAAAAGGAATTTAGGGACTATATAGATGTAATTTCTTCTGTTTTAGAATTCTTTATATTGCATAAATAATTAAACAAGCATCATCCATTTGTAAGATAAATGTTGCAAACAACTAACTTTTTCTTTCTTTCTTTCTTTCTTTCTTTCTTTCTTTCTTTCTTTCTTTCTTTCTTTCTTTCTTTCTTTCTTTTCTTTTTTTTACCAAAATATAGGATTTGTGACTATTCCCTCTTTAGCAAATCCTTTTCCATTTTAATAGTTTGATTTCTATTCAGTGTATTAAGTTTGTTCTGTATTTTCTGAAGAAGACAGAATACTGTAATGGATGCTGTAATCACCTAATGGAAAGAAATGGAGGGATGCCTGGGTGGCTTAATCAATTGAGTGTCTGTCTTCAGCTCAGGTCGTGATCCCATCCCAGGGTCCTGGAATCCAGATCTGCATCAGGCTCCCTCTTCAGTGGAGAGTCTGCTTCTTCCTCTCCCTCTCCTCTACTGCTTCCCTCCACTCCTGCTCTTTCCCTCTCTCTCTCTCTCTCAAATAAATAAATAAATAAAATCTTAAAAAAAAATTGGAAAGATAACAGACATCCAGTCAGATAGAACTGGGCTTGAATCTGTGTATTTCTTAGTGTATGACTGTGGATAAAGTTCTAAGCTACCCTGTGCCTCAAGTCCTGATTCTATAAAATAGGAATAATAGTAGCTATATCAAAAAATGTTTACAGGATTTGAAATTCTGTTTATAGTGCATTAAAATATGGTTGATGTTGTAAATCTGCACTCTTCAATATGGTAGACTCTAACTGCAGGTGGTTTTTAAAAGCACAACATGGATGGACCTAGAGGATAATGTGCTAAGTGAAATAAGTCAGACTGAGAAGGACAAGTACCAAATGATTCTACCATAAGTTGAATCTTAAAAACAAATGAATGAATAAACAAAAAGCAGAATCAGATCTATAAATACAGTGAGCAAACTGATGTTTGCCAGAAGGGAGGGGGACAGAGCTTTGGACAAAAAGAGTGAAAGGGAGTGGGAGATACAGGCTTCCAGTATAGAATGAATAAGTCACAGGAATAAGGTACAGCACAGGGAATATTGTCAATGGTATTGAAATAGTGGTGTAGGGGATAGATGGTAGCTACACTTGAGGTGAATATAGAATAGTGTATAAATTTGCTAAATCACTAAGTTTTATACCTGAAACTAATGTAAAATTATATTCCAATTATACTAAAGAAAAAAAAGAGTGAATGAAATATGGCTATTGCAACCGAGGTACTGAATTTCTAAATTTATTCAATCAACTAATATTAATTTAATCTATGTAGTTGATTAATATTAATATTAACTGATTAACTCTATATTAGATTTTAATTAATATAAGTTAATATGAATTGAATTAATATAAATTTAAATTTAAAACTGATCATTATCATTTTAAAATGTAATCAATATAAAATTTTTTGATGAAATGATTGATAGAATATCTGGTGGAAAATTTAAGCATGTTTGGAACAACTTGGATATGTGAATCTAATTTTTCAATCATAAATTTTATGAGATCTAAATAAAAATCAAGCAATGATGAAATATATTGCCTGATTTGAGATTTACTGCAAGTGTATATATATGTAATATATATTATATATGCATATATATAGTACACACCATATTTCAAAAACTTGGTATAACAATGACTATAAAATATTTCTCTAATAAATTATTGCCTTGATTATATTTGAGATGAAAATAGTTTGGCTATATTAGGGAAAATTATATATCTTATTAATAAGTTTGACATGTTTCTTTTTTACTTTTTTAATGTGACTATTAAAAATTTCAGGGGTGCCTGGTTGGCCCAGTACATTAAAGGTCTCCCTGCAGCTCAGGTCATGATTCCAGGGTCCTGGGATCTAGCTCTGCATTGGGCTCCCTTGCTCAGCNGGCGCCTGGGTGGCTCAGGGCGCCTGGGTGGCTCAGGGGGTTAAAGCCTCTGCTTTCGGCTCAGGTCATGATCCCAGNTTCAAAAACTTGGTATAACAATGACTATAAAATATTTCTCTAATAAATTATTGCCTTGATTATATTTGAGATGAAAATAGTTTGGCTATATTAGGGAAAATTATATATCTTATTAATAAGTTTGACATGTTTCTTTTTTACTTTTTTAATGTGACTATTAAAAATTTCAGGGGTGCCTGGTTGGCCCAGTACATTAAAGGTCTCCCTGCAGCTCAGGTCATGATTCCAGGGTCCTGGGATCTAGCTCTGCATTGGGCTCCCTTGCTCAGCAGGGAGACTGCTTCTCCCTCTCCCTCTACCTGTAGCTCCTCCTGCTTGTGCTCTCTCTCTCTCTCTCTCTCTCTCTGTCAAATAAATAGATAAATAATCTTAAAAAAAAGAAAATTTTAAATTGCATATGCATCTTGCTGTATATTTCTATTGGTTATCATTGTTCTACAGATACTGTTTGTTATTAAACCTACTGAAAAATAACAAAGTTCTAATTCTGGGAAAAGAAGATATTTGTTTTTGATCTACTATTCAGTGGGTTTTGGTCTTGGCTTCATCTTAGGATCATCTTGAAAGTTTTAAAAAATCTCCTATGCCTAGATTGCACTGTAGAATAATTGCATCCAAGACAGCACTGCCCTTTTAGATTTATTTTCTTTTCTTTATTCATTATTATGTTCAGTTACCCAACATATAGTACATCATTAGTTTTTGATGCAGTGTTCAACAGTTCATTAGTATGTATAACAATCAGTGCTCATCACAACACACACCCTCCTTTTTCTTTTTTAAGGATTTTATTTATTTATTTGACAGAGAGATAGAGAGCACAAGTAGGCAGAGCGACAGGTGGAGGGAGAGGGAGAAGCAGGCTCTCTGCCGAGCAGGGAGCCCCATGTGGAACTTGATCCCAGGACCCTGGGATCATGACCTGAGCTGAAGGCAGTGGCTTAACCAACTGAGCCACCCATGTACCCAACACGCACCCTCCTTAATACCCATCACTCAGTTACCCCATGTCCCCGCCCCCCTCCCTTCTGTAACCCTCAGTTTGTTTCCCGGAGCCCAGAGTCTCTCATGGTTTGTCTCCCTCTCTGATTTCTTCCCATTCAGTTTTCCCTCCCTTCCCCTATGGTCCTCCATGCTACTCCTTATGTTCTACATATAAGTGAAACCATATGATAATTGTCTTTCTCTGCTTGACTTACTTTACTTAGCATAATCCCTTCCAGTTCCATCCATGTCAATGCAAATTGTAGGTATTCATCTTTTCTGATGGCTGAGTAATATTCCATTGTAAATATGGGTTTTGGTCTTGGCTTCATCTTAGGGTCGTCTGGAAAGTTTAAAAAAATCTCCTATGCCTAGATTGTACCATAGAATAATTGCAACCAAGATTCAGAAGCACCCTTTTAGATTTAGATTTTTTGTTTTTAAAGGTAGATCCTTGGAGCTGTAAAGGGCCAGATTAGAGTCTCCTGTGAAAGACCTTTAACTTTTTACTTTAGAATATATAGAAAATCAGCATCCAAGGAAAATTAACTATTCATTCTTACTCTCTTTTCCTAGTCTTCCATGGTGAAAAGACCTATTTCATAGAATCATGTATGGTTGAAGGTGGAAAGAACTTTGAAGTCAACCAGGGGAGTCTTTCAGCCATTGCAGGCTACTTTCAATGCTTCCTAAATTGTTACCCAGACTTTGCTTGAGCATTTCCATTGAGAATAAGGATGGGAGGAGCTGATGGTTCATAGTAGTTTAGCCACATGAAATCACATGACCTTTCCCCACAAATTGGATCTTCTTTCAGTATCTAGTTCTCACTGATGAGAACTGTCATCTAACTATCAAGTTAGAGTAGGAATACTACTTGTTACCCCCATATTCCTCACCTCACATACTGCCCAAACTTCAGTTCCTTCCATTCCCCTTGTTCTCTACCCCATCATCCTAGTCAAAGCTACCATGTCTTCTAATTGGGGTTCCTATTTACACCTTCTACTGATTGACCTATATTGACTAACATAGGCTTTGATCAATCTTTCACATTCCAGTTGACTTTTCTAAGTACACAGAATTACGTGACCCTACACTTAAAACTTTTAATTGTTTTCCATTTCTTATAAGATAGAGTAACTTTCTGCAGAGCGTTCACAAGCTTTGAAGCATCTGGAACTGTCTAGTTGCATCCAGGACCACACGCACTTTCCCTTCCTCCATTGTAGCTAGCCTCTCTCAGTCTCTCATACTTCTTAGGCCCCTTTAAGACATAATGAATTTCAGCTGGAATTTGACCCACTAAATGAATTTTTAATGAGGATACAAATGATTTTTTGGGTTTTACAACAACACACTACTCAAATCCTTTCAAGAGGTTTGTATTAACTCTATGTTTTTAATTTAAATTCAATTAATTAACATATAATGTATTATTAGTAGAAGTCAGTGATTCATCAGTTGTATATAACACCCAGTGCTTATTACATCACATGCCCTCCTTAGTGTCCATCAACCAGTTACCTCATCCCCCACCCACTCCCCTCCAGCAGTCTGTTTGTTTCTTATGATTAAGAATCTCACATGGTTTGTCTCCCTCTCTGATTTCATCTTGTTTTATTTTTCCCTCTCTTCCCCTATGAACCTCTGTTTTGTTTCTTAAATTTCACCTATGAGTGAAATCATGTGATAATTGTCTTTCTCTGATTGACGTATTTCACTTAGCATTTACCCTCTAGTTCCATCCACATGGCAAGATTTCATTTTTTTGATGGCTGAGTAGTATTTCATTGTGTGTGTGTGTGTGTGTGTGTGTGTGTGTGTTGTGTGTGTGAGTGTGTGTGAGTGTGTGTGTATACATATATATACACCACATCTTTATCCATTCATCTGATGATGGACATCTGGGCTCTTGCCATAGTTTGGCTATTGTCAAGAGGTTTGTATTAGCATTTAATATAGTAAGCTTCTGGCCATTTTCAGATCTTCTGGGCCAAGGTAAATTGTATTGGCTTTGTCCTGACTCCTCTCCTGCATTTTCCATGGGATACGCTTTGTCCTTTCCTTCCTCCTTTATGCTCCAGTGTCTCTTCATCAGGGAACCATCCAGCACCTTTAATTTTCCAAGTGTGTTCTTCCACAGAATTTTGTATTTCCTCCATAGTGCTTATCCCAACTACATTCATTTATGATATTTCACTGTTATCTTCTTTCTCATCAAATAATGTGCTCCGTAAAGACAAGATAAGGATTATGTATATTTTTACTCACAAATGTTTCTGCAAAACAGAACACCTACTAGATTTCAAGTATTTGTTTTAATTAGTGAGTTTATTTGTTAATGCATAAATCATATAAATTAATATATGATATAAATTTATAATTTTCAGTCTCTAGGAAGTATAGGGAATTCTTGACCACATGGAATTAGGCATTTTTTTTCTATTTCTGATCATGTCAGGTTTTTTTTAAATTGTGATCAGTTAACCAACATATTAGCCATCATGTTCAGTGATTCATTAGCTGTATATAACAACCAGTGCTCATCACAGCACGTACCTTCCTTAATACCCATCACCCTGTTACCCCATGCCTCCACCCCCTCCCTTCATAACCCTCAGTTTGTTTCCCAGAGTCCAGAGTCTCTCATGGTTTTTCTCCCTCTCTGATTTCTTCCCATTCAGTTTTCCCTCCCTTCCCCTATGATCCTCTGTGCTATTCCTTATGTTCCACATATGAGTGAAACCATATGATAATTGTCTTTCTCTGCTTGACTTATTTCACTTAGCATAATCCCTTCCAGTTCAATCCATGTCAATGCAAATTGTAGATATTCATCTTTTCTGATGGCTGAGTAATATTCCACTGTAACCGTAGAAGGAGCTGAGAGGTACTTCAACAGACGAATGGATAGAGAAGATGTGGTCATGTCAGTTTTTGATCATTGATTTCTGGATCCTGTTCTATTCTTGCTATATATATATATATATATATACATATATATATACACTATATATACTATATAATATAATACTTTTAATGTATAATATATTTATTCATTATAATACATATTATATATAAATAACTTTATTTTTTGAGCAGNTATATATACTATATAATATAATACTTTTAGTGTATAATATATTTATTCATTATAATACATATTATATATAAATAACTTTATTTTTTGAGCAGTTTTAGATTCACAGCAATATTAAGAGGAAGGGACAGAGATTTATTTCCTATACACTCCCTGTCACCACACATGCACAGCCTCCCCCATTAACAACATTATCCAGCAGAGCGATACATTTATTATAATTGATGAACCTATAATGTCGCCTAAAGTCTATACATTAGGATTCACTCTTGGTGTTGTTTACTCTGTGGGCTTGGATAAATATATAAAGATATATCTCTATCATAATAATACCATACAGAGTGTTTTCGGTGTCTTAAAATCCTTTGTATTCTGCCTATTCATCCCTCTCCCCCACTTCCTAGCAACCACTGGTCTTTTTATTGTCTCCACAGTCTTGCCTTTTCCAGATTGTCATATAGTTAGAATCATATAATATGGAGACTTTTCAGAATGGCTTCTTTCACTTAGTAACATGCATTTAAAGTATATTGTCCCCATGTATTTTTATGACTTGGTAGCTCATTTATTTCTTTAAAAAAGTTTTTTATGTGAATAGATTTGACACACAATGTTACATTAGTTTCAGATATACAACATAGTGGTTCAGCAACTCTATGGGTTACACTGTGCTCCTCACAAGTACTGTAACTACCTTCTGTCTCCATACAATGCTATTATAATACTGTTGACTATATTCCCTGAGCTGTGCCTTTTATTCCTCTGACTTACTTATTCATAACTGGAAGCCTATATCTCCCACTCCCCTGAAATAGCTCATTTCTTTTTAGTGCAAATAATATCCTAATATCTCTATGTATCACAGTTTATTTACTCATTTACCTACTGAAGGACATCTTGATTGCTTCCAAATTTTGGCAATTATGAATAAAGCCGCTATGAACATCAGTGGGTCCATTTTTGTGTGAACATGTTTTGACTCCTATGAGTAAGGAACAGGATGCTGGATCATACAGTAAAAATACTGTAGGCCTGCCTTATTTAAAATTTCACTTTCTGCAATTTCAGTTACTGTGGTCAGCCATACTCCAGAAAAGGGTGAGCTTCCTTTTCGCATATTATCAGAAGGTTAACTATACCCTAATGTCACATCAGAATGCCCATATGATTCACGGCACTTCCTCTCATGGTGCAGGCATTTTATCATCTGACACCACCACAAAAAGGGTGAGCACACTATAATAAGATATTTTTAGAAAGAGAGAAAACACCTTCACATAACTTTTATTACAGTATAATATTAAAATTGTTCTATTTTATTGTTAATTATTGCTGTTACTCTCATATTGTGCCTAACTCATAAATTAAACTTTATCATAGGTATGTACATTTAGAAAAAAACATAGTATATATAGGGGTTAGTACTATCTGTGGTTTCAGGCATCCAGTGGTGCCCTTGCAATGTACCCCCCATGAATAACGTGGACTGTTGTATTTTTACTTTACAAAAACTACCAAATTGTCTTCCAAAGGTGGTTGCACCATTTTGTATTCATATCCTTGTCAGCATTTAGCATTGACATTGTTCAGATTTTGACCATCCTAATACATGTGTAGTGATATTCTATTGTTTTAATTTTCATTTCCCTGATGATGCATAATGTGGAGCTTCTTTTCATATGCTTATTTGCCAACTGTCGATCTTCTTTGGTGAAGTGTCTTTTAAGGTTTTTGGCCTATTTTCAAATCAGATTGTTGTTTTCTTATTACTGAATTTTAAAAGTTCTTTGTATATTTTGGAAAACAGTTCTTATCAGATGTGTCTTTTGCAAATATTTTCTTCTGGTCTGTGGCTTGTCTTCTTATTCTCATGATATTATCCTGAACAGAATAGAAGTTTTTAATTTTAATGAAGATCTGATTTTGTGAATTGTGCCTTTGGTTTTGTATCTAAAATGTCATCTCCATACCCAAAGTTTGTATTTAGGTTTTTCTCCCCTGTTATCTTATAGGGATTTTACAGTTTAAAATTTTGCATTTGGGTTTGTGATCCATTTTGAGTTTGTTTGTTTGTTTGTTTGTTTGTTTGTTTTGGCTTATGAACAACAGAAATCTATTTCTTACAGTTCTGGGGGCTGGAAGTTTGGGCACAGCAGGCCAGCATGGTCAGGTTCTGGTGAGCATAATCTTCTGGGTTCTGTCCATTTCCATTGTATCTTTATGTAATGGAGAGCAGAGAGAGCTCTTTGGGCTCTTTTTTTAAATTTAATTTTAATTCTTTTTATTTTATTTTTTCAATGTTCCAAGAGTCATTGTTTATGCACCGCACCCATTGCTCCATCAAACATATACTTTTTTTTTTTAAGATTTTACTTATTTATTTGACACAGAGATAGAGATCACAAGTAGGCAGAGAGGCAGGCAGAGAGATTGGAGGGGGGAAGCAGGCTTTCCGCTGAGCGGAGAGCCCGATGTGGGCCTCGATCCCAGGACCCTGAGATCATGACCTGAGCCGAAGGCAGAGGCATTAACCCACTGAGCCACCCAGGCGCCCTCCATTGCTCCATCAAAAAGGAGAGTTTTAGACCAATATTCCTAATGAATATGGATGCCAATATTCTCAACAAGATCTTAGCTAATAGGACCTAACAGTACATTAAAAAGATTATCCACCATGACCAGGTGGTATTTATCCCTGGGATGCAAGGGTGGTTCAACATTTGCAAATCAATCAATGTGATAAGACAAATCAATTTGAGAAGAGAGAAGAACCACATGATCCTCTCAATTGATGCAGAAAAAGCATTTGACAAAATACAGCATCCGTTCCTGAGTAAAACTCATCAAAGTATAGAGATAGAGGGAACATTCTTCAACTTCATAAAATCTGTCTATGAAAAACCCACAGCGAATATCATTCTCAATGGGGAACAACTGACCGCCTTCCCACTGAGATCAGGAACATGACAAGGATGCCCACTCTCACCATTGTTGTTCAACATAGTACCAGAAGTCCTAGCAACAGCAATCAGACAACAAAAAGAAATAAAATGTATTCAAACTGGCAAAGAAGAAGTCAAACTCTCTCTCTTTGCAGATGACATGATACTTTATATGGAAAACCCAAAAGGCTCCACACCCAAACTACTAGAACTCATACAGCAATTCAGTAATATGGTAGGATACAAAATCAATGCACAGAAATCAGTTGCTTTTTTATACACAAGCAATGAAAATATAGAAAGGGAAATTAGAGAATTTATTCCATTTACTATAGTACCAAGAACCATAAGATACCTTGGAATAAACCTAACCCAAGAGGTAAAGGATCTGTACTCGAGCAACTACAGAACACTCATGAAAGAAATTGAAGAAGACACAAAAAGACAGAAAAGCATTCCATGCTCATGGATCGGAATAATAAACATTGTTAAAATGTCTATACTGCCCAGAGCGATCTATGTTTTCAATGCCATCCCGATCACAATTCCATCAGCATTTTTCAAAGTGCTGGAATAAACCTAAAATTTGTATGGAACCAGAAAAGACCCCGAATCGCTAAGGAAATGTTGAAAAAGAGAAACAAAGCTGGGGGCATCATGTTGCCTGATTCCAAGTTTACTACAAAGCTGTGATCACCAAGACGGCATGGTACTGGCACAAAAAACAGACAAATAGACCAATGGAATAGAATAGAGCGTCCAGATATGGACCCTCAACACATGGTCGAATAATCTTTGACAAAAAATATCCAGTGGAAAAAAGACAGTCTCTTCAATAATGGTGCTGGGAAAATTGAGTTAATTTTTGTAAATGGTGTAATGTCTGTGTCTAGATTCTTTCTTTTTTAAAATGTGGTTGTCTAGTTTTTCAGCACAATTTGTTAAAAAGACTATCTTTGCCCTATTGTATTGCCTTTGTTACTATGTCAAAAATCAGTTGAATGTATTTATGTGGGTCTATTTCTGGGCTCTCTTTCTGTTGCCTTGATCTATTCATCTATTCTTCTGCCAATACTACACTATCTTGATTATTGTTACTTTACAATAAGCCTTGAAATTGGGTAGTGTTTGTCCTTTAACTTCATCCTTCTCCCACCATATTGTGTTGATTAGCTCATTTTGAATCAGAATTCATTACACATCTAAGAGAAACTTTAAATTTGCCTACCAATAAATGTAGACCTGAACCTTAAGAAAACTTTATTTTACACCAGAAGGAGCTGAAAAAGAAGTCACCACTTTTTTATGTCACATAAAATGGCACTTCTCTCTGTGTACAAGATGCCCCTACAATGTACCATCTGCTCTGCGATTCTGTGCTCTCGGTCAGTTGCCTTTGTCTTTCTAGTCCTTTTACTTAAAAATATTTTGTTTCATACTGTGATAACTATTTAAAGAGGATATCCTCGTTGAGTAGAATGTTATGTTACCTATATACGTCCAAGAAGTGCCCTCCTTTATGAGAACAGGTCAGTATCTAAGAAATTGCCATCCAATGACATGTATTTAATTAACAGGTTTTTTTTTCCTAGCTTGTCTGAGTCTCCTTAATTTAGATGTTTAGCTCATTCATTTGTATTCTCTCTTTTCTTAAAATAATAGCCCTAATGGTTATTAGATGTCCTTTTGTTTACCAAGTTTTATTAAATATATTTAATATTTTTTATTGAGGTAAAATTGACAACATTTTATTAGTTTCATTTATACAACTTCATGTTTCAGATATTTCTATTTATTGTAAAATGATTACCACAGTAAGTCTAGGTAATTTTCATACCCATACATAGTTGCAATTTATTTATTTATTTATTATTGTGATGAGGACTCTTCAAATCTACTATCTTAGCAACTTCCAAATATGCAATGTGGTATTATTGACTATATTTGCCATGCTTTACATAATATCTGTATGACTTATATATATTATAACTGGAAGTTTGTACCTTTGATCCCCTTCACCCATTTTGCCCACTCCCCACTCCCCACTTCTGTTCTCTGTCTCTGTGAGCCTTTTTTTTTTTTTTTAGGTTCCACATTTAAGTGAGATCATATACTTGTCTTTTGCGGCGTAATTTATTTCACTTAGCGTAATGCCTTCAAGGTCCATCCATGTTATTGCAAATAGTAACATTTCATTACTTTTTATGGGTGAATACATTCCATTATGTGTATATTTATATCTATTTAGATACATATATATCTATATACCAACAAATACCAATCTTCTTTATCCATTCATCCACCAGTGGATATTTAGATTGTTTTGATATCTTGGCTATTGTAAATAATGTTGTAGTGGGTGCATGTATCTTTTCAAATTAATGTTTTCATTTTCTTCAGGTAAATGCCCAGAAGTGCAGTTGCTGAATCGTATGGTAGTTCTGTTTTTAATATTTTTAAGGAACCCACATACTGTTTTCCACAGTGACTGTACCAATTTACATTCCCACCAACAGTGCACAAGGGTTCCCTTTTCTTCACATCCTCTCCCACACTTCTTTTTGTCTTTTTGGTAATAGCCATTCTGACAGGTGTGGGGGTGATATCCTATTGTGGTTTTGATTTATATTTCCCTGATAATTAGTGATGCTGAGCATCTTTTCGTGTGCCTGTTGGCTATCTGTATGCCTTCTTTGGGAAAATGTCTGTTCAGATTCTCTGCCCATCTTTTAATTGCTTTTTTGCTATTGATTTGTTATTTAGTATTCATCATTATTTAACTGTATTAACTATTATTTTTTAGGTACATAAAAGATAAAAAAGATTTTAATAGCCTTGAATTGAATCGAATCTTTCAACAATATGTACACATATGCATGCACCCAGACACACACGTATAGCTGTATTTAATAAAGTTTTGTCTTAAAGTTTATTTGGTTGAATATAAGTATAATTATACCACCATCTTTTAATTAGTACTTGCCCAGCACAAATATTTTTCATATGTTCACTTTGAGGTGTATGTCCTTATATTTTAGTTGTTTTTCACTTTATTTAAATTCAATTTAGGTTACATATATTGTATTGTATATTATATTGTTGGTGTCTTTCATTGAGGGGGAGACGAACCATGAGAGACTGTGGACCCCAAGAAACAAAATGAAGGTTTTAGAAGGGGGGGCGGGTGGATGGGTGAGCCCGGTGATGGGTATTAAGGAGGGCACATATTGCATGGAGCACTGGGTATTATACGCAAATAATGAATAGTGGAACATTACATCAAAAACTAATGATGTACTGCATGGTGACTAACATAAAAAAAATGGCTGCACTCCTTTTCTTTTACTGTTAACAATCTTCATCTTTTAACTGACATTGTAGTCCATTTCTATTTTGCTAATGAATGAGAAACTTAGATTCATTTCTTGACACTACATTTTAAACTTTATTTTTATACATTTTCTTTGAATATTATTACCGTTTCTTGCTCACTTTATGCACCTCTTTCTTAGCTACACTTATGCAGTTATTTATATCCCCAAATTGATTATTTCTATTAATTTTTGGAAATTAACATTGTTTCAATTATTTTAAATTTATGAATTTTCACATTCACATATAACTAAGTTAAAAACAATATTTTCCATCTTCTTTGGGATTTGTGGGTAAAGTATTACTTTAAAACACTTATTTTTCTATTCATACTCATGTTTTATATTATTATTGTCCAATATTTTGATCCTACCTGAAACCTTTACACATGAAAAAGTAATTTAAAAAGCTGTGGTCCAGGATGCCTGGGTGGCTCAGTCAATTGAGCATCTGACCTGGTTTTGGCTGAGGTCGTGATCCCAGGGTCATGACATCAAGTCCTGCATTCGCTCTGAGGCTCAGTGGGGAGTCTGCTTGAGATTCCCTCTGTCTCCCTTCCCCTCCACTCCCACAACCCTATCCTTTCTAATAAATAAACCATTCTAAAAAAAACAAACACAAAAACAAAACAAAACACAAGCAAACTGTGGTCTGGTAATTCAGGTAAGTCAATTATTTGACCTGAAGTTTAATGCTAATTTTTTTGAGAGCCAGCGCGCCTGTCAGCATGCTCTTTCTTCTTAAAATAAGCTTTTAAATATTTCATTAATGAGAGCTGATTAATGAAGACAAATGAATTTTTTAGGTTTTAAGCGAGAGCGCACGAGAGCATAGGAGCAGCAGAGGGAGAGGGAGAGGGAGAAGGAAACTCTGCACTGAGCACAGAGCCTGAGGTGGGGCTCTACCCCAGGACACTGAGATCATGACCTTAACTGACTGAGCCACCCAAATGCTCCAAAACATGATTTCTTTACCTAGAAATGTCTTTTGTTATTCTTCCTCTTGAGAAATATGTTTAAGTATAGAATTATAGGTTGAGAACATATTTTTCTTACACTTTGCGTATTATTTCACTTTCAGTTTCATTGTTGATTTTGAGAAGAATTTTGCCAATTTAGTGTTATTTCTTTATAAGGACCTTTCTTTTCGCTCTCTGATTGCCCTTAAGTTATTCTCTTTGTATTTAATACTTGCAAGTTTCAATAGCACTGCCAATGCATGAATTCTCTTGGGGATTCATTTTGTCTCCCTAATCTGAGATTTTGTATCTTTTAGCAACATTACTAAGCAATGTATGTTTGAATATATTTTTTCTGTCATAATTAAAAAATATTTTACCCAGCTGAAATCTCAATTATGCTTATATTAAACCTTTATGCTCTTTCAATTTTAAAGTTTACTCTCTCTTTGACTCTGTGTGCTGTGTTAAAGGTAACTTTATAGCTATTCTCCAATTCATTATGTCTGTTTGCAGTGGTGCTATTTATTCCATCTATTTAGTTTCAAAATTCTCTACTATATTTTCTTTCTCTAAAAGTTTTATTTATTTGTTTTTCAGAAATATCAAAATTGAGGTCTCTCGTTCCTTTATTAGATTTTCAAATCTTTTATTCTTTCAAAGTGTTAGAAGTCTTATTTCTCAAACTCACTAAACATCTTTATAATTTCCAGTCATCTACATTAATGGAATATTTGATTCTAGAATTATTCTTTCTATTGAATTTAACCATCCTGGTGATGGGTTTATAGTAGTGTGTCATTTTTGTTTTAATTTTCATTTTTGTTATGCCTATTGCAACTTAAAATTATTCTATTCATGTACTCACCATTTAAAAATACCCACACTTCAAATTTTTGTTCCCTTTTTATAAATAATGTCTTATTTTCTCATATGTTTAGCAATTTTTGATAACAAGATAAAAATACTTGGAGGACTAAGCTAAAAGTTTCTTCATCTAAAGAAGATATGTTGTGTTTCACAGTTATTTTTGGTATTAACAACCTGAGACCGTTTAAAACTTTCAGCTGTGGGTACCTGGGTGGCTCAGTCAGTAAAGTGTTTTCTTTGGGCTCAGGTCATGATCCTGGGCTCCTGGGATGGAGCCACACATTGAACTGCCCTCTCAGAGAGGAGTCTGCTTCTCTCTCTCCCTTTGCCCCTCTACCCTGTGCTCGTGCTTGCTCTCCCTCTCTCTCAAACAAATAAATACAATCTTTTAAAAAAATTCAGCTGTATATTTTGCTTTTCTTGTTTTAAGCTGGAATCCCATCCACAAAAGTTTATGTATGTGGGTTTGCATTTAGGAATTCTTTATGAAGAATTTAACCTTTTCATTCTGTTTACAACACAACAAGGATAAAGATGGACATGTATCACTTCTGTCTTCATCCTTGGATAAGGTGTTGTTTATTTGTTTTTGTTTTTGTTTTTCCCTGGTGTATTCTTTGGAGAGAAAACAGCTTTGAAGAAAAAGCAGGTATCCTGGCTCTACGTCAGGTATCCAGTCCTACTTCCAACTAGTTCTTGAATTTTACCAATAACTTAAGGAAGACTGTGTGCTAAAGGAACTGAAGTTTTATGTCATTTTTAAAGTAAAAGTTACTAATTCCAAATCTGCTTACTTCTTTCCTCCCTTTCTTAAAATCTCCTGTCCATAGTCACCTCCTCTGCCTCAGGTCTGAACAATTAAAATAATACTCAATGTATATAATAATATAATAATAAAAATATGTAATTCCATAGAGAGCCCTTATTTAGAAATTTAATCAATAATTATTCATTGCTTGGCCTGTTGAAAACATGTACTTTCAATTTTTTTATTGATGTCTCAGATTTCTCGGTATGTCTTTCCACAGTTTTCATTAACATTCTTGTACTTGATTATATCAACTGCCTGAAGCGTACTATTTGCATGAAATGGCTAATAGACACAGCAACGTTGCCACATTATAATTTTTCTCTTCTGTGAGGAAGTAGCTTAAGTTTTAGAGAGGTGAGTTAGCAAAATTTGTTTAAAGTTTCCTTAAGAATAATTTAGGATGGTAATAAATTATGGATAAAATTAACCATTTCACAACTAAGGCTGCATAACAGCTTTTCTTTTAGGATTAGAAAAAAATATACATCATTGTTTATCAGGGTATCAGGTTAATAAGTTGAACAGGAGTTTGAGGCATTGATGGAATTTAATTATATTGCTTCCCTAGATTCTCACACAAATTGGTGGGAATCTTGCACAAAGTGAGTTTATAGAGATTACAGGAGATTATGCAAAATAATTCTCAAGTTTATGCTAAATTAGTGGAAGTGAGTGACTGGTTCTCCTTTGGTTTTAATCTCTCATTTTGCTCTGTTTTGTTTTTATGCATTGCCTATGGGTCAAAGTTGAATTCAGGAAAGCTGTGTTTATATAGTGTTTACCTGCTTTTTTACAGTATAATCTACTTTATACTTCTGTTTCTTTTTATGATTCTTTCTCCAAAAATATATTCATTAAAGGTTATATGTAAGGCATGAATCCTTCATCTTGGTGTCCTACTGCTTTCTCTCCATACTCAGTCCTTCAAGTACAGTACCAATTATCATGCCTAGAATCTAGGTATACTAATATACTAAATAAATGTACTAATATTCTAAACACTTGTTTATCTTTAACAAGCTCTTTGATGCAGTCTCATTCTATGTACCTACAGACATACTTCCAGGTAATATTCTATCCGTGCCTGAACATCAACTGATTTCACTCTCAGGTCCGTACTCTTATTACATTTATGATTTCTCCAGATTATCTCAGCAACTTTTTCTTCTATATTCTTAGACTACATAATTTTTAGTAGTTTTTGCTTTTGGTCATATTTCTCTGTTTTCTTGAAGACCTTTGATTTAGTTTTTGAGGGGCGCCTGGACGGCTCATTTTGTTAAACGTTTGCCTTCAGCTCAGGTCATATCCTAGAATCCTGGGATCAAGTCCCACATTAGGCTCCCTGCTCAGCGGAGACCCTGCTTCTCCCTCTGCCTCTGCCACTCCCCCTGCTTGCTCTTGCTTTCACTCACACACACTCTATCTCTCTCTCTCAAATAAATAAATAAGATCTTGAGAAAATTTAGTTTTTGAAAATTTCTATATACCATCTCTTTATTTAGGTTTTCTTCATAAACAATACCACAGCTTCATCATTTATTCGAATTATTGCAACATCATCTAACTGCCTTTTGTTTTGTTAAAAAAAAGAAAAGGTGTTATAAATTCTTTAGAAGTTTGAATTACAAGTTCTGCCACGTGTACATTAATTAGTCTTTCTGGTTTCTTCAAAAAATACACTGGACGCTGCTTTTCAGCTAAATTCACATTTAATTGTTACTGTTTTATAGTAACATGCGCATAGTTATACAATTTATTATAACCATCATTGTTTAAACTCTCCTTTCACAACATACAAACACATGCTGAAAATACCTTGTACTTAAAACATTATTCCACATACAAAAACTACCTGTTTTATATGGCATGTTTTATTTTCACAGAAATAATTTTCCCTTGTCTGTCATCACAAAAGGTTTAAACATATCTCTGTTCTTGTGTTCATTCTCTTTTATAATGGCCAGCTGTTTATGTGTCTGCATTGCACAAGACTATCACTGCCTCAAGGACAGAGACCATGACTTATTCATCTTTATTTCCCTTTCATCTAATACAGTGCCCAGTAGATAGTATTTGTTTGGTAATTGCTTGTGAATTGAATTGAAATCAGTTTACAAGTGTTTCTCAAAATTAAAAAGCCAATAACACATGGCTCTCAAATGATTCTAGTAATTGGAACTGAATATGTTATATCTTTTTTCTTAGATTATCATGTTGTAACATAAATATTGACTTCTGCAGTATTTTAACAGGTGTTTGGATAGTACATGTTATTGCAATTTTAATTCATTATAATCAGACACATTTTGTGTAACATTTGCATAAACAAAAATATAGGAGCCATTAAAATTACTATTTTTTACCACATTACATTAAGTATTGGGCACAATGCTGGATTAAATTTCTAATTGTTTTTGATGAAAGGAATATGAGTTCTCTTTACTCTAAGATTTTCTTAGGAAATATTGTCCCTAATTTTAAATAAGTAAAATGTTCCCTATTATTTTTTCTTATTAACTTCTACAACTCAAGGAAAGAGGTTAAAAGAAGGAACAAGCATTCAACTAAAGTAATCCATGCTGATTAATAAGAGCAAATTTATGCCTGAGAATTCAGCAGATTTTAACAGATTCATATAATTAATAAAGTAATTTTTAAAATTGTTTTAAAGATGAATAAAGGAGTACATTATTGATGATAGGCATTTTGCAATTTAAATAAGTTTTAATAACGCATACACTTTCTTTTTAAATACAAACAAGGGTTTGGTCGTATATTAAATGTACCTGATTAAAGGTATTAGTTCAAAATGGTAGTAGCTACATTATTGAAACTTCTCTTTCTCCCCTCATCCTCCCTCCCTCTCTCTTTCTCTCTCTCTCTCTCTCTCTCATTCTTTAATAAAGTCTTAAAATATAACAGACATTACACAGAATACTTTGCTTTCTTCAATTTCCCTGTGACAGTAGGGAAGAGCCATTTATTTCTTTTCTCTTGTTTCTATAAATGATGAGAAGTTGCTTATTAAAATATAGTTTAAATGATTAGAGATTATACTTTACTGACAGTCACTGCTTCCAAGCATGTTTCTGTCTCACTGCTATGATTTGTGCCTATCTTTAAATCTGTTATTCACTGTTTCCCTCTCTTGTTTCATGTGCCCGCATATGTATCTTTCAACAGATGAGGAAGTAGAGTAATTGACAGAACAGAGATACAGTAGGCTTAGGAATGTCAAATTGCCCAATTTGTGAAAAGAGAGTAGTTACAATTTGTATTAGTCCACAAAATGATCCCCTTGAAGTTTGAAACCTGTAATCTGCATACACAGCAGATGTTATGGGCCTCGCTGGGCTATACCATGGCTCTTTCTAGCTAAGTTCAGATGAGTGAGCACTTTAAATTATTATTTGGACACAGAGCTACTATGTTTAGAGTTAGGCTTATAAAGTGAAAGAAAGTTAACTTTTCGTGTTTATTGGTCATATTTGTATTTTCTGTCCTAAAATATATAATAGCTGTTTTAAAATCAAACAGTATCTTCCATCAGCAGTTTAACTAATGAATATATTGCCTGAGTTTTATTTACAATGGATCCACCTATTTACTTGTGTATTACATGCTGTTTTCCAGACAATTTCTGTTACCCTTGATCTTACATTTCCTTTGCAATATCCATGCCAGAGAGTGGATTGTTGTTTGCTTTCCTGAGCATTAAACAATAAAAGCAGGTCTCAGAATTCTTTTGGTGTGGCACGTATTGCATGGTGTTATAAGTAAACAATGAATCGTGGGACACTACATCAAAAACTAATGACGGACTGTATGGTGACTAACATAACACAATAAAAAATATAAAAAATTTTTAAAAAGAGAGAGAAAAAAAGAAGTCTTTTGGTGTGCACAAAATTTGACTTACATACCCAAGAAAAGGCAGGGCATGCAGTTACTCTTCCTCACAAGTTCTGAGATGATTTCTGTAACCAAGGAAAGAAGGGATCCTGTTTGGTCCATTAATATCATCTCAGATATCTACCACTTGTGGTAATGATGGGCTTTCAGTGGTGAAAGACGTGGAGAACAGGGTATTCTTTTTTTTTTTTTTTAAAGATTCTATTTATTTATTTGACAGAGAGACAGCGAGAGAGGGGACACAAGCAGGGGGAGTGGGAGATGGCGAAGCACGCTTTCCCATGGAGCAGGGAGCCTAACGCTGGGCTCAGTTCCAGGATGTTGGGATCATGACCTGAGCCGAAGGCAGATGTTTAACAACTGAGCCACCCAGGAGCCCCAAACAGGATATTCTTTAGTATTCCTGAATATCACATAGGATCATGGGTCAGAAGGGAGGAAACTGGTTTCTATTTCTAACGGTGAGGTCAAAGCAGAACTGGCCATTGCATAGGAAGTAAGCACTGTGAAATTAGGAGAGAGAATGCATCTTGATAATCTGGATGCTACATTTTGGGATGGTAATCACTTGTACACCAGACTGTGAAGCAGGAAAACATACCGTATCAATTATATACCATGTCTATTATTATATACCATATCTATTATATATCATGTCTATTATTACATACCATATCTATTAAAATGTTAATCCTTCTGGTTACTTCTTTATTCTGATGTGTACCCTTAAGTTGAAACTTTTTGGGGCCCATGGGTAGCTCAGTTGGTTGAGAGCCTGACTTAATTTTGACTAAGGTCATAATCTTAGGGTCCTGATCTCAAGGCTGTGAGTTAGAGTAGTGCATTGGCCCACGCTTAGCACAGAGTCTGCTTCTCCTTTGCCCCTCTCCTGGCTCATGCATGCGCTCTCTCTCTCTCAAATAAATAAATAATAAAATCTTAAAAAAAAAAGGAAGCTGAAACTTCTTTTATTGCATGAGAAAATAGAGACCAGAAAAATGAAGTAGATTCAAAAAGATCACATAAAAATTCAAGGTACTTCAAAATCAGGCCTTGAATCCACACTCTTGGCTACTGATCCTTTGCTCAATGTGTAAAAATTATAGTGACCTCTAAGAGTCGCATAGAGGTTGATGGAAAGTTCTGGTAGCCCTGTCCAAGGTGATCAGAGTAGTCTCTCAGATACTGGATAGTGAGTCATCTCCCACACCTACAAGGACATAATTGGATGATATTTTATATCAGCACAAATACCATTTATTCTGTGAATTTCCTGGATGGGTAGATTTGTAGAATATTGAATTTATTAGTGGATTCACACTCTACTAGATTTTCTGGGGGGAAAAAAGTTTACATAGGAAAAGTAGGGCCTGCAAAATCTTACATTTTTGGTCTTGATATCACTGGGTAAATTAGCACAGAATATATATAACAAAAATCAGCTTGCTAAATTGTACAGGAAAATTAAATTCTCTATAGGTCCTGAATAGACTGGGAATATTCTCAGTGTGACTTTACCACTGACTTCTGTTGGACTTCATGAAACAGTTACAAACAGGTTTCAACTTCCCCAAGTGCAGGCAATGCCACCAGCACTTCCAAGACATAAATGCACCATCCTTAATTCTGGAAATTCCTTTGATGTGTTTTTCACTCTTTGGTTTACTTTGAAATTTGCTAAATAATTCTCATAGCTTTAATAGTGGGTAAAAAGGAATACATATAATTTTTTTCTTTTAGTTTCAAGTTTTTATTTAAATTCCAGTTAGTTCACATACACTGTAGTATTAGTTTATTAGTTTCAGGTGTAGAATTTTGTGGTTCAGGAATCATTTTATTAATAACCTGAAACATCTTATTTCAACATGTGCAATGAAATATTTCTTGACTCTTCTTGATGTATTTGACTCAGTATGAAGATTCTTCTAATCTGGCTTGGCATTTCTCAGTTGCATTAGACATAGGAAGAAAGATCCTTAAACATAGGAAGAGAGAATTTGCTCCACACTTGTAAATTAAAAGGTCCCAGATATCAGAAAAATATATGTATATACACATATATAATTTTTCATATAAATGGATAAGTGGATAAATGGCACTCTTGCTATTTGGGATATGACACTTAACACTGTCATAGTGTGATCTGAAACCTAAACACCCACCCTCATGGGTTCACTAACAGAGCCATCTTGACATCTTTAGCCCTGTATTTTTAAAACAAAAGGCTATTGTACTCAAATGTTAAACAAGTTTTGAGTGATACTACTACTGATATTATAGACTGATACTGGTTACAAGTAAGGGGAGGATTTCAAAGTAAGGGTGCTTAGTTGTGAAAAAAACTAATTAGCTTGTCAAACCCCGCCTTTCAGATATCATGAATACAACAGATTATTGCATAATAAACTATAGATGTATAATTTTATTATTTTGTTACTTTCCTTAGTGTTATTACTTCAGGTTTTAGAAGAGTTCCAGAATTAACACAATATTGCAAAGACATGTATAGCAACTGTAAAGCAATTTTCTATGTTAGACAACATTACTCTTAAAATTTGAATATAGGTAAGTTTAGAAATAACACATGGACAGTATGGTACTTATTCAATCACATAGACAACTAGAAGGACATTGAATATTAGAATTGTAAATATTTTCACAGAAATATTTAGTATTTTAATAACTCAAATATTTGAATAAAATTTATTCTTATTTAATTACTTGAGATATGCAATTCAAATATTCACTAACAATAATTTGCTCTTTGCCTTTGAGTTTTATTGGCTAACATCAGATATTTAAAGTATTTGAACTTACTTTTTTTTGCCATTTGTATTAACTTATATTTAATTAAATTTACATTTAATTAAATTTATTTTTATTTTGGAACTTTTAGTGCAATTGTTTTGTTTTTAGATCAGCACTATTCAGTTATACAGCCACTAGCCATATTCTTAGACTTAAAAATTGAAGCATGAAATTTTCTTTCCACTAAACATAACTTTATTATTTGGTAGAAATTACATTTTTCTTTAAACATTGTATTGCTTAATATATTACTGTTGTATTGTAACACATATGTCAAGAGTATGTGTAATTTCTAGAACTATACATAAACACCAATCTAGTCAGCATTAACAGATTAATTCAATTTAAATAATTTATTCTACACACTAATATAACATTGTAATGTTTTTTAATATGTTATGTAACATGGGTTACAAAGATACTAAGTAAATCATATTTGACCACTAAATTTAAAAATATATTAATGATAATGTAATTAAAATTTTCTAATACAAATGAATAGAGAATTTTTAAATTGAAAATTTGGTGAAGTTGTACTGGTAGTACTATAACTAGAACATTAAGGAATAAAACAGTTAAGGGTAATATAAATAAATGACAAAAGTGTCAGAGGTTACAATTCTATACCACTGTTGATAGCATATTATTTTTTAAAAATTTTTCTTCAATTTATTTATTTAGAGAGAGAGAGAGAGAGTGAGCAGGGGCAGAGGGAGAGGGAGAGGGAGAGAAGCTGAAACAGCCTCTCTGCTGAGCACAGAACCCAATGCAGGGCTGGACCCCAGAACCCCAAGATCATGACCTGAGCCAAAATCTAGAGTCGGAGGCTCAACCACGTGAGCCACCAAGGCACCCCTGACAACACTATAACATGCCACACCCCATCAGTAGCTGTATATATGGTTGCAAATGGAAGTTGTGGAGAGAGCTAAGAAATTCACTCAAACTGAGAACAGTCCATTCTAAATGCATCCTCTGTTGAACCATCTACCATTTCTTCTAATGGTTTAGAATCTTAAAAAAAATTTCATTTTAGGTTCATTTATATTTCAGCTTTGTTCATTTATCGTTACTCTATTAAGCATCTAATAATATGTTTTGAAATATTTTCTACTGTTTAAATTATGTATATTTCTGAAATATACTTTTATAATCCTCTGGGTTTTGGTCAATTTGAAAAATGTATGGAGGGTATTAAGGCCTTTTCTAGACTTCTGAATATATATATATATGTATATATATATATTTTTTTTGAGGGGAGTATTTTCTAATTTCTTTAACTTGCTTCTAAATTCCAAAGGACAAAATTCATGTTTTAAGAAAATTGACATTCAGTGTTAATGTGGTACAGAGCAATGCACACTTGATAGGAATGGAATTTATAATCATACATCGAGGTTTCTAGCACTATTCAATGTTTCTTGTCCTGAAAAGAGACAAGTAAGTTTTTCTTTCAATCTATCATGGTATGTATTCATCATTAGCTCAAAGGACATTACAGAATAAATTGCCTACATATTTAACCAATTGAATAATATACTATGAAATTGTATAAGTTGGTATTAAAGATCCCATAAGTATGTTTCCTATGAAATCACAAGAAATAACTAAAATTTATGACACAAGAATTTTGAGGAAAGCCATAGAGGATAGATGCCATATAGAACTGAACTATTAATGTGATGTAATTTTCCTGCTTATATGTTAAACATATGTATATGTATGTACATAATTTATATGTATAGATGTTATAAAAAGATTCTATATATGTAGAATTCAATGCACTATAAATGTCAACATATTTAACAGTTGCCCATCCTCACAGATATATTCCACATTGTCATATAGATTTAAAATATGAATCTTAAATTATGATATATTTTTTACCATTGTGTTTTGCAACCAGTTCCATATTTGGAGGAAGGACATTCTGAGTCATATCCAATATATATTGAAAATAATTTGTTTAAAGATACCAAGTATCTGTTTTACTTTTATTATAGGATTAATAATTGTAGAATTTGGCTTTTTATTTTGCATTTAAGATTGTTTTGAATATACTGATTCATTTTTCAAATATAGAAAATACTATAATTATGTATGGTATTAATCTTAAGAAATCCTTTGAATTTCTGTTTCCTGTGAATAACATTGATTATTATTATTGACTAAAATAATGTCACAGATTAATTATATATGTAGAGTAAGAAATACTTCTCATACATATTATACAATAGTTTTTATAGTTTTCTAAACAATTATAAGATTTCTAACTAACATAGAACACATATGCTATAGAGAAGAAAACCAATGTACCATAAATCCTTAATAAAATATGAGTTATTACTTGAAAATAATAATTATATTATCTTCAACTTCATGCCTTAGATCAATTATAATCCCTAAGGAGCTTCACCATTATTATTCTTCAGATTGTGTTTGGTACTATGTGAGAAGTACCTACTCACAACCCTGTAGTTTACCATGAGGGAAAAGTGCTCATTTTGTGCTTTCTGAAAATGCAAACTAAATTATGCTAAAGAAGATATAAAATTGTGTCATCTACATGTAAATTGGTTTTGGAGCCTGAGGGGGGATGAGTTTTGTATATATTATGCTAAGATTCTATCATAGTATCTACTGGATTAGATTTTGTTAAGTACAATAAAAACTTTTTTTTTGCAGAAACTAAATTGAACTGAAGTAGGTAATTAATTACTGAAATTCTTTAATTCCTTCACAATGCAGTTATAAAAATAGTAAAAGTGTAATGTTTTTTGAACATTAAAGTATATACCTTTCTTATCTAATGAAACTTTTAACCCACTAGGCACTACATAAATGAAGGTTTTTAAATTCAATTATACCTTAAAATACACGTTCAAACCTGAAACAGCTAATGAAACAAGATTATTTTTACTGTTCTTTTGTCTAATCAGAAAGAGCTTTGCTATTGATTCCTTGAAAAGGTCTCAATTTCAGAAGTCTTTAGAATTCTAACTGTAAAAACTTCTGCAAATAGGAGTAACTCACAAATTTCCTTGAAATTGAAAGTAAAGTATATTTGCTTATATTTGTTTGAAAGCATATTTTAGCTAAACCATTTCAAGTATACTATCCTTAAGTCATGAAGATAATACAGTCTATAAATATTTGTCATTGGGCTGAGATTTGAGGGTAGAAAGATCTATATTTTAGAATGTCACCATGCTGATAAATATAATTTTTAAAATCAATTTGTTTTATTTTTATTTTTATTTTTAATCCTTTATTAATAGTGATGAAGCTATCACATGGAAATAAAAAATATACACCTATCCAGTTAGAAAGTTTGCTAAAAAATGCTTATTTGTTGGGAGGTTGGGTGGCTCAGTCGGTTAAGCATCTGACTTCAGCTCAGGTCATGATCCTGGAGTCCTGGGATTGAGTCCTGCATCAGGCTCCCTGCTCATCAGTGAGTCTGCTTCTCCCTCTGCCCTTCACCCCACTCGTGCTCTTGCTGTCTCCCTCTCTCTCTCAAATAATAAGTAAAGTCTTTTAAAAAATGTTTATTTGTGACTATAGAGGTAAATAATTAAAAATTTAAATGTAAACTATTAAAAACTTGGAGATTATTTAGCCTAACATTTTCTTATTCATAAATTAGGAGACTAAGGCTAAGGTCTGTGAAAAAATGTACATGGGGTTACTTAACAAGTTAGTGACAGGACTGGGGTTACAGCTTTGAACTTTCAATAACACAGTAACTCATACCTTGTTGCAGAAATAACCATTGTCCACCAAAATTTCTGTCCTCTTTCCATAGTATCTGTAGGCTATATGGAGAAGTAGCTACTTACTCCCCGAGTCACTATAACATCAAGATTTGGCCATTTGATTCTAGCGATGCAGTTCAAGTGAAAATAATCTGTATTATTTCCTAATCAAAGCTTTTAAAAACTTGGTGTGTCTTTTAATTCTCCCATTGATCCATCTGGACACAGACAACAAATGAACCCCCTAATGGATGACAATGCCACAAAATCAAAGATCAGATTTCTGAATCACTACTGGGAGGAAAGCTGCCTTCTAACTTGTAGCTTCAACCTTGTTATCTTGAGTGAGAAACTTTTACTGTTAAGCCACTGAAATCTTGGGGCTTATTTGAAAATGCAGCTTGGTAACCTAATACAATATCTTTTATTATGAAATAAGATGTTTAAATAGAACCAACTTTACTAACTTTAATTATTTTAACTTTTTCATATATGTTTTGCTTATAAAAGAGGAATAGAACTTGGGTGAATTTTTGACTACTCTTTTTCCTGAATTATCTTTGTATGATGCCTTAAATTTGATAAAGTAATAAAAACCTACAAATTCATTGTCTAGTAAAGCTTAACTATGGGGAACAAACTGACGGTTACCAGAGGTGGGGAGGGGTAAAATAGATGATGGGGATTAAAGAGTGCACTTTTGATGAGCAGTGGGTGATGTACAGAATTGTTGAATCACTAAATTCTGTACCTGAAACTAATATAACACCACATGTTAACTAACTGGAATTTAAATAAAGACTTGGAAGAAAAAATATGCATTAAAAAATTAGGAAAATAATGAAATTTCTGTTGTGATTATTTTGTTAATAAGTATTTTTGTCTTTAAAGTTGTGGTTTTTATTGATATTGATTAATATTTGCATACCCTTTGGGGCTTATTGTTCTTTCTGTGTTCAGACTTTTGATTATCATAGATATGTGCTAAAATTTTCATAATTATTGCATTTAATTAAGAATTGACAAGTTTATGGGCACCTGGGTGGCTCAGTGGGTTAAAGCCGCTGCCTTCGGCTCAGGTCATGATCCCAGGGTCCTGGGTTCGAGGCCCACATCGGGCTCCCTGCTCAGCGGGGAGCCTGCTTCCTCCTCTCTCCTCTCTCTCTGCCTGCCTCTCTGCCTACTTGTAATCTCTCTCTCTGTGTGTCAAATGAATAAATAAAAAATCTTAAAAAAAAAAAGAATTGACAAGTTTATTTATTTATTTATTTATATAAAATGTAGTGTTAAACAGTAGAAGTTTTGAGATTAAAATATTAAAAGTAAATATTGGTATTTCTGCCTATTCTCTAATAATTGTTTCTAGTTACCATACTGAGATAAGAAAGGATTTGATTGTCATATCAAACTAAAATGATTCTGCAATCTCACAGAGTGTGAGGCTTTAATAATAATTACAACTTTACAAGCAATCAAGAGTCGGAGGTAAGGCGGAAAGAGATCTGGGACATTGAGAACAGCTCCCAGGGCTTTCCTTTCCATATCAGACACGTGCTCTTTGGCCCAGGTGAATTCTGGATGTTTCTGAGTTTCTTTTTTTCAATCACCTTACATAGCAGATACTTTTTAGTTTAAGAAAAATATCTCTTTCACACCCACGATCCTCACCTGGTTTATATGATACTGTCTGGAGAGAAGTGCACAGAAATCAACAGATCCTAAATTTTTTTTTTTTTACCCTGAGCAATACTAAATAAGGGTTATCCTGATACAAATATTTTATAGATAAGAATTAACCTCGTAGAAGACATAATCAACCTACTTACCAAATGGTATAGTTATTAGTATGTTAGGGAGACTATTCCTGCTTACCTGTTTTCTTCCTCCCCCCCACTTTAGGGACTTCTAGGAAAAATATGAAGAAATGGATCATAGGCCAGCTATTTTACCTTATCCCACCCTCTTCAATATCATTACTACATGTTAGGTATATTTTTTTATAATTTCCTTTCCACGTTTTCTCCAATATCTCATGGAAAATAATAAACCAACAAATACCCATGATGACCATGATTTGAACTTTCCAAAAGGAAGTACACACTTCATCTACAAATAATGTTAGTTGTGATCATAACTCCTCACATATTTCTTGATATTCTTTTTTCAGCTTGCTCACTGATTTTCTTCTACCCTCCAGAATTATTTGGAAGTTTTACTATTTGTTAACAATGACATTCAAGTATATATAATTTTTTTTTCAAAGATTTTATTTATTTGACACAGGGAGAGATTAGATCACAAGTAGGCATAGAGGCGGGCAGAGAGAGGAGGAAGCAGGCTCCCTGCCGAGCGGGGATCCCGATGCGGGCCTGGATCCCAGGACCCTGAGATCATGACCTGAGCCGAAGACAGAGGCTTTAACCCACTGAGCCACCCAGGCGCCCTCAAGTATATATAATTTTAAGAACCAATTTATTTATTGGTTTCCATGGGTTTATATCAGAGTCTTTATTCAGCTTCCCAAAATATTTTCTGATCACGAGGATAGTTACTTACATAAATCTTGTTTTACTTAATTTTATCAATAAATGTATACAGCCTTTGCTACACTTTGTTATGCTGTATCAGAGGTATTAATGTAGTAATTGGCATACTATGTATCAGTTTAAATCACAGTATCATTCTCTCTTTTTCACCCCAGCAGGAAAAAAAAAAATGTTTTCTCTTGTACCATGCATTCCTGATTCTGTGTGCATAATAGGGGTTATTATTTAGTTTAGTAAATTCTGGATTCTACTTGGTTTGTGTGTGTAATCATTTCCAGATATTCTACAAGTTTTTATACTTCTTGGGAGTTGTTTCTTATATCTCCAATCCCAATCAGTTGCCACACAGTGAGAATAAATTCCCTTTTTACCAATGGTATCTGAGCCATTAGAGAACAATGAAAAGGATCACATTATTCAGTTACATGCTATCACAGGGGTAGTTACCACAACTTGTTTCTTTTGTTTGATTCTTTAGCATACTCAGCCACTGACCTCTAATAGCAGATTCCATAGTGATTAGATATTCAGTAGTCTCCTGAGAAAGGATAAGAGCCAGCTAAAAGCATCACTGATGGGAATGGTGTGACATTACAGTTATTATTCAGTGGGCCATTTAATCGGATTGTTGGTGTATCTCCAGTTGTACCACTATCCTAGAAATGAATTTCATCGGGTATCCATATTTGGTTAACAATAATGATTATTTGGGTCATGATAATGAGCTTCCAAAAAGTTATCTCCACCTTATACAATATCATAAATCTATATTTTAATATCCCCAAAGGACATTTGGCATGGTAGAGGTAGTGCTGATTAAGGCAACACATATTTGCCACTGAACTTTGATGAAATTCATTATTCTATCGTGAAAAACCATTCTGTATTCAAAAACATCATGAATCCATGATGGCCAATTGGACATATTCAAATCCAAATACAGGGTTTGTTTGTTTGTTTGTTTGTTTGTTTGTTTGTTTGTAAACCATATATTTTCCATAAACACCCTTTGCTTACACCTGGAGTGGAGTTGTCTATAATTCTATGCCACCACATCATCCTTAAATTCATCTAACTTGATGCTGTTTCCAGTTTGCACTTTTCTTAAAAGAACTCTGTCCGCATCCAGAGTTTGCACATTTTCCTGAAATGTTTTCATATCTTACTAGTGAAATGGATGCCATTGTCGTCTCTCTTTTTTTCTTGGTTAGCTGGGCTACAAGTTAATCAATTTTATCTATGTTCTCAAAGAACCAGCTTTTGGTTCAATTGATGTTATTGTGTTTCTGTTTTCACTTTTATTTATGTCTGCTCTAATTTTTGTAAGTATTATTTTTCTTCTTGCCTTAGATTTAAATTATTATCTATCTATTTACTAAAGGTGATGCTTAGGTTTTTAATTTTGGATTACTATTCTTTTGTATGTATTTGAGGCTATATATTGTCCTCTGTACACTGGTTCCCTTGTCTCCCAGACATTTCAATAAGTTGTATTTTAATTTTCCTTTAGTTCAAAATATTTTCCCTTGAAACTTCTTCCCTGACCTTTATGTTATTTAGACTAATATTGTTTAAGCTCCAAATATTTGGATATTTTCTAGCTATCTTTTTATTATTGATTTTTGGTTTAATTTCATTGTGGCTTGCAAACATACTTTATGTTTCCTATACTTACAATTTGTAAAGGTTTGTCTTATGGCCCAGAATATAGTTTACCTTGATGAATGTTCCATGTGAGCTTGGGAAGAATGTGCATTCTGCTCTTGCTGGAAGGAGTATTGCATACATATTAATTAGATGAAGTTAATTGACAGGATTGTTATGTCATTTTGGTGAATTGACTCTTTTCTCATTATGGAGCACCCTTCTCTGTCCAAGATAATTATCCTTGTTCTGAAGTATGCCTTATTTGAAATTAATGTAGCTACTCCAGATTTGTTTTGATTAGTGTTAACATGCTTAGTGTTTTGATTACTGTTAACATGCTATATTTCTCCCTCTCTTTATTTTTAACTTCTCTTAGATTTCTTATAGACAACTGTTACGGGTTGAATGTTTGTGTCTCCCCTCTCCTCCCTACTACCCAGATTCATATGTCAAAACCTTACTCTCCAATGTTAGAGTATCAGGTGGTACAACGTTTGAGAGGTAATTAGGATTAGATAAAATCACCAGGGTAGAGTACTCATGAATGGGATTAGTGCCCTTAGAAAAGAAATTTCTTTCCTTCTCTGCTGTCTGCCCCGTGAGGATACAAAAAGTTGGCAATCTGCAGTCCCAAATTGGTGCCTCACCAGAACTCAGTCATGCTGGCACCCTAATCTCCAACTTTCAACCCACAGAATTGTGACAAATATATTTCTGTTGTTTATAAGCCTCCTTATTATGGTATTTTGATATATAGCAGCTTGAGGTGACAAAGACAACACATAGTTGAGTCTTTTTACATACATTAGGTCAATTTCTTTGTTTTATATGGTTTATTTAGACCACATTAGAATTCTTATTAATATAGTTTGTTTATATCTACATCTTTGTAACTGTCATTTGTTGCCTTTCTTTTTTATTTTTGTTTTCTCCCCTTTTTCTGGCTTTGTTGGCTTTAATTGACCATTTTATAAGATTTAATTTTATTGCCTCTCTTAGCATGTAATTATACTTAAAAAAAATGAGACATTGACCTAGAGGCGCAATACATATTTTTAACTAATCTAGTTCCACCTTCAAATAACACTGTAACTTGTAATAGAGTGCTTCTAATTCTTCCTTCCTTTCCCTGAGGACATTGCTGTCATTCATTTCACTTATCCATAACCTATAACCACTTAATACCTTATTGCTATTATTCCTTTAAACAAACATTTTTAGGTTAATTAGGATAAGAAAAATAAAATATTTCATTTTACATTTATTTATTCCTTTTCTGATATTCTTCCGTTGTTTATGCAGATCAAATTTCTGACATATTAACATTTCTTGGATCTTGGGTCTACTAACTGAGAATTCTTTCAGTTTTTGTTTGTCTAAGAAAGTCTTTATTTATCCCTCACTGTTGAAGGATAATTTCAATGTATATAGGTTTCTAGGTTGGTAGTTTTTTCTTTCAACACTTCAAATACTTAAGTCTGCTTTCTGTGGTTTCTGATGAGAAGTCTAATGTAATTATTTTACTTGTTTTTCTATAGATAAATTTTCTGCCTTTGGCTCCTTTCAGTATTTTTTCTTTGTGTTTTATTTTCTGCAATTTACATGTGATATGATTAGGCAAGTGTGTATGTATGTACATATGTATGTATGTACATACATGTGTATTTTCTTGTATCCATCTGTGTGACTTTATAGAGTTTCCTGGATCTGTTGATTGGTCTCTATCATTAATTTTAGAATTAATTTTTGGTATTATTTCTTCAAATGATTACTTCTAATGTTTTCCATTCTTTTTTCCTCCTCTTTCTGGTATTTTAGTCATGCATATGTTACATGTTTTGCAATTGCCCCACAGCTATTAAATGTCCGGTTCTTTTTTCTCTTTACATTTAAATTTGGGATGTTTCATTTACCTGTTTTAAACTACACTAATTCATCCCTTTGCTGTGTCCTGTCCACTGACAAATCCATAAAAATAATTATTTCTATTACAATTTTTAAGGTTTCTATTTTTTTTTTAATTTTTTTGGAGTTTTTAATCTCTGTGCTTAAATTTCTCATCTGTTCTTGCATAATGTCTACTTTTATCCTTTAGAGCCCTTAACATATTAATTGCTGTTATTTTAAGTTCCTCGTATGATATTTCCAAAATAAGAGTGTAGCCTGAATCTGGCTCTGTTTCCTTTTGTCTCTTCAGATTGTATTTTTCTTTTTAGTATGCCTTACAAGTTTGGGAGGGAAAGTCAAATGTGATGCATCAGGGAACAGACATTAAAGTAAATAAGCTTTAGCATGAGGTTCTATGTTAACCTGGTTAGGATATGGACAGGGTTGAACCTTTACTGTAGTTATAAATGCCAGATAATTCAGGGCCCTTTAGTATTCCTGTTTTGTTTCCACTGCTGTTTTTAGACTTCCTTTTAGAACTTCTTAGTGGGTCACCTGGGTGTCTTAGTTGATTATGTGTCCAACTTTTTTTTTTTTAAAGATTTTATTTATTTGACAGAGAGAGACACAGCGAGAGAGGGAACACAAGCAGGGGGAGTGGGAGAAGGAGAAGCAGGCTTCCCACCAAGCAGGGAGCCTGATGCGTGGCTCGATCCCAGGACCCTGGGATCATGACCTGAACTGAAGGCAGACACTTAACGACTGAGCCACCCAGGCACCCCATGTGTCCAACTCTTGATTTCAGCTTAGGTCGTGATCTCAGGGTCTTGAGATTGAGCCCTGCCTTGGGCTCCACACTGGGCACAGAGTCTGCTTGAGATTCTCTCCTTCCCCCACCCTCAAAAATAAACTAATTAATTAATTTTTTAAAAAAGATCTTCTCCTTAGATACAATTTGGCCTTGCTGTTCTTTCAGCTGTAATTCAGTTATTTTACTAGAGCCCTGTTGGTTTTGCAGTAAGGTATGGGAGGTATGTATTCTGTAATATAAGTAGACCTCCGTCTGTGAGCCTGGGCTGTGACCTTCACAACTGTGACCTTCACAAGATTTTTCTCACTTTTTGGTGGGACAACAAGGTCATAGGGATTGGAATGGAACAAGTGTCTCCTTACCAAGTAGTATAAGGCTCTGGTAAAGTCTTTTCCCTTTGAGAGTAGGCCTTTGCTATGGAGAACACTCACAGCATATTTCACAATGGTTCTTCTTTCCCTTTCTCTATCAGCATCATGAGATAATTTTTCTTCACTTTTCATCATGAGAACCTCGTGGGGTTTCTAGAGTTAAAACTCATTAAAGTATGTGAGCCTCCCTAAAACTACAGATCCCGGAAGTTTCTCACTGTTAAGCTAGTCCACACACAGACTGCTAATTCATCAAATCTACCATTTAAGTGTTTCTGCCAGGTTATGGCTATAGTGGCTTTCTTCAGGTAAGCAGATCTTGGCTACAACTCCTGGATTTTCCTGGCTTTCAGATTTCAGAGTAGTGTTTTGCCTTGTGACCTTAATTCTCTGATGGGCCCCAGAGAATCACTGATTTCAACTTCTTCAGTTTTTCCTTGATATAAGGATAGGAATCATGACATCCACATTCTTTACATATGGCAGCTTAAACTGGAAGTCCTCAGTTTTAGTACATACTCATTCATCAAATAGTCTATGTTTTACCACCCGTTTTAAGTATAAAAACTGTTTCAGTTATCCACTCCAGTTCTCAGTGAGGAAATCACTCTGAGATTGATAAGCAGTATGGCTTGTCAATTAAATATTATTTCCTTACTGATGTCTGTACAATGGTATCAATGAAATGCATACCTCAGTTAGAAGAAATATATGCAAATTGGTCTAATGAATAAAATATTTTCTGTTTTAAACCTTTAAATATATCTTCTAAAGTTTCTTATTTTATAAGGCAATAAAACTTAGAGTAGATTAATGACAGTCCAAGTTAACATTCATTTGTAGGGCTACTGGTAGACGCCCTGTGTAATCCACTCACCAGCTATGTGACAATACTTATATATGGTAATTTTAGTCATTTCTGAGCAAGTTATTACCTTTTGACATTGGGTGTCAATGTCAAAAAACAAAATGTTTGTTTGTTGTTGTTGCTGTTGTATTGTCAATTTTATCAAGTGTAGGGGAACTACGTAGTATTTCATCTCATTGTACACAACAAAATCACCTGCATGCTTGTTCATTTCATGAATTCCAGCAACTAATTCTAAAGATTTGACTTAGGCCTTTGCCTTAGCATTCCTATTTCCTTCTGAGGCTGCAGCTGTTTTTGTTTGTTCATTTATTCATTGTTTAGTGGACTCATTCATTCTTAGTTGGAATTCCCATAGAGATTGTCTATGTAAAAATGTTAATAATCTCTAAATAAGCTTCTAGAAATAGTAAATATATTTACCTAGGATAAAAAAAAACATAAACAAAGAAACAAAACAAACAACCCCCCCCAAATAAAGAACTATGTATTCTTGTAGGAGAATTTGTTCCTCTTATAAGTATGGATTATTAATGCTAAAGCAACTTTGCATGTAAACTAGGTAGAACAAATAATTGAATAAATTTAGATAATAAGATTTAGATTTCTTACTGAGAAGTTATAAATAAACAAGGAAGCTGTCTCATGTTAACCCTGTTGTTTCTAATTAAAGGCAAAAATAGTATGAACTCAGGTTTATTTTAATATATCCAAACCAACTGATACAAAATACATATGGATATATGAGTATTCATGATTTAGTATACACACAAGTATTTCCTTGTGCAAGTTGCTGACATGGCTCAGAAACAATGACAGCCTAGTAGAAACAAACACACCCAGCACTCAGATTTGGTTTCCAAATACCACTTTCTATTAAAGGAATCAGAGCTCCTAGGAGAAATGGTTGATTTTAGTGCTAAGGAAGGGATTATACAAACAACCCTGCAGCATTTTGTAGCTCCAGAATGTAAGGGAGTTTAATAACAGCAACAAAATTAAATTAAATTAAATTAAAGGCATTTCAAAGTCAACAGTAAAGCCAACCTGAAAGTACTTCCAGTAGTAACAACAGGCACAATTTGAGAAGCAAAATGATTAATAGTAGTGTTGTATTTTAACCCAAATAATATGATAAATGTGAGTCCATAATGACAGAAATAAGGGGGGATGGGTGAGCCTGGTGGTGGGTATTAAGGCGGGCACATATTGCATGGAGCACTGGGTGTGGTGCATAAACAACGAATCTTGGATCATTAAAAAAAATGTTGTTATTGAAAAAAAATGAATTCAGGAGAAAAGACAAATGTTCATGAAAACTTCCAAATAACAAATGTTTATGGTTACTCATCCAGAATTATTTACTCCTCCAGGATGCTTCCTCTTTCCTTGAGTGTATACTGGACCTTTTGACTTTCTTTCAAAGAATAGGTAGGCTCTGGAAAACTTTTTCTTTAAAGGGAAGACTGTAAATGTTTTAGGTTTTGTAGGCCATAGACCCCTATAGAAATTACTATGTTATTATATTATTATAGAAATTACTATGTAATTAATATGTTATTATAAAAATGTGTGAAAGCCGTCATAATTCTTAATACATAAATGAATGGGTAAGACAACATTCCAATAAAACTTTATTTACAGAAACAGGTGGAAGGCCTGATTTGACCAGTGGGCTACAGTTCTTCAAACTTTGGAATAAAACATGGGAGAGGAAAAATAGTAAATTTGTCGTGGAGAAGCTTATCCAACACTACCTTAACCGAGTAATGAAAGTTCATATCAACAGTAACAAGGCATCTAGACATTAGGTACCCCCTGAAAGAATATGAGAAGGGCATTTCACTTTTGTGGTGTTCACTTCCCAAACATACAGCTCTAGTCTAATAATAAAATATTAGACATATTCAAATTCAGGCACATTTTATAAAATATCTTTTACTGTTCAAAACCATCAAGCTCATAAATAACAAAGACCTAGAAATACCTCTTTAAAGTTCCTGTCAACATAGCTTTTTATATTCCAATTTGAATACATTTATATCTAATTATGAGTATTATAATTTATAATTAAAAACTGATTGAATAGCTATTGGATCTTTACAAAGATTTTAAAATGTAGAATAAGATTTTTGCCATACTTGAAGTGGGGGAAATCCAAGGCTTTTGCAATGATATGGGCCAAATAGCTTCAGATCAGTGTGCTATACCTTTTGTGATTATATTTTGCACATGCTAAATGGCTCCAAGTTCAACCTTGACAATGTTATGGTGCTATGGTCTGTTTAAATTCATGTGTTGAAACTTGACCCCCAAGGTAGTAGTATTAGGAAGTGGGACTTTTGAGTGGTGTGATCAGGTCATGAGGGCAGATCCCTCCTGAATGCAATTTGTGCCTTAGAGAAGCTGCCAAAGAAAACTCTCTTGCCTCTTCCAACATGTGAGGACACAGCAAAAAAAGTTTATATAAATCTTTAAATCTATAAGTGGACTCTCACCAGACGCTGAATCTGCTGGCACTTTATCTTAGACATCTCAGCCTCCATAACTCTGAGAAATATATTTCTGTTGTGGATAAGCTACCCATTCTCTGGCATTTTGTTATGGCAGCCTGAATAAACTAAGACACATGGTGATGGATAAAAGTCATTGGTACTGTATGATATGAAAATTGACTGTAATGAACTGTCTTGGTTGTAGCATGATTATCTGTATGTATGATTGGAAAGGTTGGTATGTGCAAATGGGAGGCTGTGCCTTTTCCGCTGAATGCCAACCAAGTCTGCTTTTTGCCCAGTTTTTCAGGGATGTGATAAAGAAAGCCTTTTCCAATTTTCCAGGTCTTAAGCTATAGTAAACATTAAGAAATATAAAATGTTATGATAGCAACAAAAGATCACTGCTCTGATAAAGGATATGGTGGAACCAGAAGCATTGATTTCTGTTAACTCCCTTTTTAATATCCCTGCTAGGCTGGTGTTGTACTTGTATTATTCATAGAGACTGACAAAAAAACTATCATATTAAACAAGGTGGTTTCCCAGATCACCCTAACCAAATCTGATATGGTTAAAACCACACAGCAATTGCAACTAGCTGAACATGACTGATGGTCTGATGCTTAATTTTCAATTTCTACCCTAGAGTCCAGTCAGATAAAATTTGTGTTTTAAGGAATAGTGTTCAATATTTAAGTTTTCTCCAAAGGGATATTAAATGGGTCTACATACTGTCTGAATCTAGTGCAGTGGGACTTGGGCTTCATGACCTTCCAAAGTAAGTTTATATACTACACTGCTGATAGCTTTCTTCCTTAGAGGAAGAATCGTAGGATTTTAGAACTTAGTCGCCCATAACCCAAGTCGTGTGGCTCACATACCCAGCTAAATTCAAGGTCCAAGCCAGTCTGTGGAAATATTTGTCAACTACATGGGAAGGCATAACTTGGAATATCCTGTGTACTACTATAAGAAATAATTATTTCCTATTGCTAGTGCCATCGACAGGAACAGACTGATGAGACTCTTTGGATTTGGACAAAATCACATTGCTCACTTAAGAATACTTCAGTCCTCTATTCACAAAGTCACCAGAAAGAACTGTGAATTTAAATGGGGCTTTGAGCAGAAATAGGCATTAAATTCTTCATAAAGGTTTGTGGCCCAAGAATTCCCATTGGGATCTATGACCTGACTTTTCAGATGATTTTAAAAGTGTCTGCAACTAGAAAGCACAACGTGAGCTTTTGGTAAAAATTGAATAATGCTACTCAGCAGAGACCACTGAGATTTTAGAATCAAAAGCTGCCTGATGCAACTGTTCATCATAGTTCTTTGAAATATAATTGCTAGTTTTTTACTGAACATTTGAAGAACATACCCCCAGCATGGAAGTACATAAAATAATCCTAGACAATAATAACTAGTGGATAATGTACAGGAAACATCCAAGTACAAAAGGAGCTGATCAGTATAGCTCATTGATAAAATGGAAATGTCATATTCAGGATCATGAAATATAGAAATGACTGGGGTAAATTCACCACATACATGAACAGATTGCTTGAAGGCTTACTCAGAGCCCTCTGAGAATCTTGCCCATTACTCTATCTCTGAATCCTATGATCATCTCCTAGTCAATACAAAACAAGCTGCTGGATTCTCTGTTTGGAGTTCTCAGATGGAGGTTTGTCTTGATTTTTTGAAATTGGCTTTGATATTTTCTGCCATTCATAAACTTTGGTAGAAGGAAGCAGCATCAGCTTTGCACAATGGGCAGAGTGGGCTCTTTGGTTAAGGATGGAGGAGATACTAAGTTTGATTCTGCAGTGCAGTGTTTGAATATTTACTTAAACTTGACCCTGTTTCAACAGCTTTGTGGAAAGGTAGAATGGTCAGGTGTATGGGCCCAGGATAACTAGACAATGTTTTAAAATCCTACATATTATACTCTTGTTTTGGAATTTAAAGAAAAATAGATTGCATTGAAATCCTAAAGATAGACTTTTGAAAATGGCAGTTGACTGATATTCATAGTAAATTTGATCTAGACTTTGCTTATCATATGACAGAAACAACCATAGAGAATGCAATCAAAATTATGAAACAGTAAATTATGTACCATGTTGACCTACCTGGTCATATTTCATTTGATAAAGCAATTCACTGCATATTTTTACTTTACTACTTCACCGTTTTACTGCCATAGGTATACAAAAAAATTGACATGAAAGCATACTACATGGACATGTCATAATCTTTATCATTCCAAGAACTGAAGTCTCATTTAAATTTATAATGAGCAATTAAAATGCCTACTGCTAAATAGGTGGTGGAAAAGTTTGAAGGGAATGAGTAACTTTTTTTAAAATTTATTTTTTATTTATTTATTTTTAAATTTTAAATTCAGTTAGCCAACATAGAGTACATTAGTTTCAGATATAGAGTTCAATAATTCTTCAGTTGCATATAATACCCAATGCTCATCACATCACATGCCCTCCTTACTGCCCATCACCCAATTACCCCATTCCCCCACCCATCTCCCCTCCCTCACCTCTCAGTTTGTTTCCTATAGTTAATAATCTCTCATGGTTTGTCTCCCTCTCTGATTACTTCCCATTTAGTTTTCCCTCTCTTCTTCTATGATACTCTGCACTGTTTCTTATGTTCTACAAATGAGTGAAACCATATGATAATTGTCTTTCTCGGATTGATTAATTTCACTTAGCATAATACCCTCCAGGTCCATCTATGTTGATGTAAATGGTAGGTTAAGTATTCATCCTTTCTGATGGCTGAGTAATATTCCATTGTATGTATATATACCACATCTTCTTTATCTGTTCTGTTGATGGACATCTTGGCTCTTTCCATAGTTTGGCTATTGTGGACATTGCTGCTATGAACAGTGCCCCTTCAGATCATTACATTTGTATCTTTGGGGAAAATACCTAGTAGTATAATTCCCGGGTTGGAGGGTAGCTCTATTTTTAACTTCTTGGGGGATGGGTAACTTGATTAAAATGGTATCTTCACAGTAAGGAAGAGAGAAAGTAAAGTATTTTGGAAGCTCCAGTGAAAAAATTTCTGGTGAAGGAAAGTCGAAAGAGGTAGTGAGGGATATTGCTGTACATTCCTTTATTTATTTTCTATTTCACAGATGTGTTCTCATTCTTTTCCTGGTTCAGTTTCCCTGGAACAGTGGTTGCAATTATATGTCTTAGTAGAGTAAACTGTCACATACAAAGTGTGATTTTTAACAAAATATTTGACAGCGTATTCATTCTTAAAGGAAGTTCACTCTCAGCTGTTACCTATGTAACCGTATTGGGGTGAACTGAATGCCATACCTTTACCAGGTGGAAGAGACCATTATGTAATTCTATTTGCCAAATCCTCCTATATCTTCCTGGGGATTGCTATTACTTCATGAACTAATGTGCAAACAGCACGGGCCAACCAAACCAAACCAACAACAATAATAACAACAAAACAACAGTGGTTGATGATACATAGAAAAAATGGGAAGAAATTATGGTGAAACTGAAAAGGTTCACACTGAGAGTGATTACCCACAAGTAGGTAGATATATCGCTAAGAGTACATCTCAGCATGAAAATAATAGTTTATATTTTTCTGATCTGGTACTAGCATATGGCTAACGTGGGAGGATCATCTCACCTTTTTTTCTCTAGAGAAAAGAAGTTGCGCTTATCCTGATGTGTAGTTTAGCATGAGGACTCCACCTGGTAAATCTGGAGGAAAGATAAGATACAGGACCAATGGCTAGCTCAAGCTACCATTTGAATTACAACGTATGAAAATTTTTACTATTTTGGTTCTTTTTCAAGTATTCTAAGAGAAATGCTACTACTGAATTGCGTAGGTAGAGGATTGCTTTGCAGCCGAGCATCTGTTCGCTGTGAGGGGGTACACTGATGACGTGCTTCTCAGACAGAGACCTGGGTATAATGGGAAGCAGACGGCTACTGCACTTGCCCAGTGTGTCAGAACTTGATTTACTTATTCAAATCTATAAATTGTGAATGTGGAAGGAATGGCTACAAGGAATGCTATTTATAATTTCCACAGGCTTGAGTGGAGTGGTCTGAAGAGTGGTATGGTGGCCACATAACACAGACTCTACTTTGAAACTTCCGAGGAGCCACTTGTAGGAAGCCTCATGACATACCCAGACTGAGTTGTACTTGAGGCTAGAATATCCCCCAACTGACTGTTGGAGTACACAGTGCTTTTTTGTGCACATAGTATACTCAAGCTATAGTTTTGTGTACACGTGATATAGTCAACCTGTGCTGAAGCCAGGGTTATACAATGTCAACAGTATATAACAGTAATGAGACCTGATTAACACAGATCTCATTGTGTCAAAGTTTAGACCCAGTTTCAGATTATATATCAAACAAAAATTTTTTTCAAAGATTTGTCTATTTATTAGGGAGAGAGAGCATGTACAAGTGGGAGGAGGAGCAGAGGGAGAGAATCTTCAAGTAGACTCTGCTGGGAGGGGAGCCTCATGTGGAGCNAGAGCATGTACAAGTGGGGGGAGGAGCAGAGGGAGAGAATCTTCAAGTAGACTCTGCTGGGAGGGGAGCCTCATGTGGAGCTCAATCTCATGACCTATGAGATCATGACCTGAGCTGAAACCAAGAGTCAGATTCTCAACCAACTGAGCCATCCAGGCACTCCAAAAAATTACATTCTTGAAGACAAGTTATCATAATTAGACATGCTTGATTGAATAGGTACACTCCCTGGTGTGGAAGTGATTTTTATATTAAGGAACAAATATTTATGCAATGCTTTCCTTGTGCCTGACACTACACCAGTCATTGGAGTAATAAAGCCATTGTAACAGAAGCTGTGATGTTCCTCCCATATCCTATGGTGATCACCAAGCATTCATTAGCTCTTTTCTAAGATACTGGCCACAATTGGCAGTCACCATGGGAGCCTAATGAAATACAAGAGGACTGAATGAATCCCCCACCTGACAGAGCACCACAACTGTCAACAATTCCCTAAGAAGGCTGCAAGCTCACCCAGGAAGAACTATTGGATATTTTGTTCACTCTAGAATTTAATGTAGTTACAGAGTGGATTTACAGTTGAAGTGGGAATGCTCTGTCTTTATCGCTGGGGATGCATGATATCTGTCTTTTGACTCTTGGCCAGGATAAGAGCAGAGGGATGTATGATGTGCTGTTTAAAGTCTGTTACCCCCCCCTGCTGATCCCCAAAGTTAGCTTCTTTACTGATGATCTACCTCTAGGCTAGTTGGTTTGAAAACCCTGTCTTGGCTACTTGAGGGGCCATTTGGTTCTTTTTCTGGCTGCTCTCTCCATTCAAGATTCCTGCCACAGACCATGACCCTGTGGTCACAAACCAGAGACCATGTGGCCCAGTTGCACAAAATGTGGAGCTGTGCTGTGGCATATTTCTCAGATCTGTGGTGTTTGCTGGCACTCTCTCTCTCACTGCATGGTATCCTTTACCTTTAAATGAAAGCCTTAGGTGAATGTACTCTGTAGGATCTGGTACAGCCATTGAAATATTCAAACTTGAAAAACAATATAAATGCTCCTATAGATCAATGTTAGAAACCCAAACTATTGAGTACATTTATGGGAAGGATGCAACCGAACAGTATGGCTTCATTCTTTTTCTCTGCTGACATGGGCACCATGGATAAAATGGGAACATGTCCTATCTCCTTGAGATAAAACAAATATTTTTTATTACAGGCTCTTCCTATGGGGGTAAAGAGAATATTACATTGTGATATTAAGAAGCTGATGTCACTAAAAATCTGTGTATGATATGTGGGGTATAATTATGTCCATAAATCAAATAGGGCACAGAATTTAATAAATCATGTTCTCTACTTACCTCTCCTATTACAGAGGATGGGTGGTAAGTAAAGATATTTCTGTTGGAAGGGATGAAATTGATCCCTTAATTTAATTAATAGATGTTGTGTTAAACATTAATTGATGGGGCTATCTGATGTAACAAAGAGCATAGATTTATTAATAGAATTAAGTAAAACTAAAATATTTGTAGCTAATGATTCCTAGGATTAGAAGAGACTTCAGGGGGGCCAATTTGAAGCCTCCAGCTAATCTGATAACTATGAAAAATAATAGGTCAGGAAAAAATGAAATGTTAACATGTCAACAACCATAACAAGATCATTGTCTAAACATGTTACTGGTAATTAATAGCCGAAAATTCCAGGAGTCTCTCTCTGGACCATATATGTAGCATTATATATCTGTCTGTCTTGATTGCTTGTTAAAAACTAAAACAAGAACAAACCTGGACTTTATGGATTTATGTGGCAGGGCTAACTGGATGATGAAGGGTAGTTGTGTAGCTGTATAAATGGGGGAATCTCAAATGGAATCATATTAAATGGCCTTATTTGTGCCAACATTTTCTCATACATTGTTCAAATCTCTCCATTAATTTGAAACAAAAGAGAATCCCAGTAGAGGAGAAATATAAATTTGGGGAAATTGTATTCGGTAGTTCCTTGATCCTTTAGGAAAAGAATACTTCATTTGTTTCAGGGGCTTGCCTCATCATTTGAGTCTTTCATAAAGATTGGTGCTGGGTAAAATGTATGATTTCTATTAAGTCTCGTTTGATAATTTGACCATGTGAGTTAGCGCAAAGCTGATATTAACAGTATACTTTCACAATCCCACTCAAGGAAAAAATTCAAAATATATAAACATAATACAACTCAAATGGAAGCATAATATTAAGAAAAGTGAATCTTTAGCTTAAAATACACACAAACACAAAAGTGAACCTTTTTTTATGCACATTTTAAGAAAATTTCAAGGAGGTGCTTATACATATCTCATTAACCATCTTAAAAAATAGAAATAAGAAATTTCTCCAGTAAATGCAATAAAAAGAGAAATACAAAGCAATTTTAATTAAGGTAAAATTAAAATCCTATAAACATCAGTCAACTCATCCAATCAGTTTTAAACTCACACACACACACACACACACACACACACAAGTACCATGCATCATTGGCCAATGAAGTTCTAACAGTGAAATAAGCTGTTGGTTTCACATTAGAAAGTATATTAATGCAGGGCANGACACACACACACACACACACACACACACACACACACACACACACACAAGTACCATGCATCATTGGCCAGTGAAGTTCTAACAGTGAAATAAGCTGTTGGTTTCACATTAGAAAGTATATTAATGCAGGGCAGCATGTTACTAAGTCAAAAGAGAAGACTACATGATCACATGAGTACTTGCATCACAGATCTTACAGGTCTTTAATACATTCCACATCTATTATATGAAAATAACTCAGAAAATGACGGATAAAATTGCATCTATAAAAAGAAAAAGTATTAAAGAAAGCAGAGAGGAAAAAAAAAAACCACAGCCAACAAGTAATTGTAAAGAATTGAAAAGTTTACCTCCAAGATTGGCAATAAGTCAAAGATGCCCATGATTGCCACTCCTCTTTAAATTATACAGATATTCCTTTTTTCTTTTACTTATTTATTTAACTTTTTAAAAATTGAGATATAATTGGCCTAGAGCATTGTACTAGTTTTAGGTGTATGACACAATGATTCAACATCTGTATGTATTGAAAACGATCACCACAATCACCTTAGCTAACATCCATCACCACATATAGTTATAAATCTGTTGTTGTTATATTGTGATGAGCCTTTTAAGATCTACTCTCTTAACAACTTTCTGACATACAGCATAGTATTGTTACCATGCTATACAGGTATTCCTGATTAGTACAGTAAAGTAAGAAAAAGAAGTTATAAGGATGTGAAATAAAGAAACAAGACTGCTATAGTACATAAATAACAGGATGATATATGTTGGAAATTAAAAATAATCTACAGAATAACTATTAACATTTCTAAAAAGAGAACATTTTAGCAAGTTTGAAAACACTTAGTGGCAAATATTAACTCTTTGAATAAATCTAGGAGAAAGCTGCAAATCTTGAATAACATAAATAAACCTAAAAATGTTTATCAGTAAAATAATGATAAATTATATGCATAATTCATATATAATGATGTAATTATGTCATGGCAAAATATAATTTAAAATCTCATTGCATTTTGGAGAAAAACATGATGATGCTGGTTAGGAAATCTGATGCCCGAACCTTGCCATGACAATTCCATTGTTGGTTTTGTTCTAGAGGAACCAGTGTACATATGATAAAGTTGTAAGTAAGCTTGTCCTGTGAAGCACTAACTATAAAGATAACAGATGTTTTAAGAAAACTATTCTTCAGTAATGTAATGAGTCCATAATTTATCTCTAAGATGGGATTCTGTACAACACAGTGAATATTATAGATGTGCATGTATATAAATGGATAAATCCTACAAATATAATTTCATAAAAGTAATTTCAGAACATAATGCTACATTTGATGGAAATTATTTAATGTGCAAAGATGTACTATATGCTAATATATTTTATATGGATTAAAACATGTATAATAACATAAAACATTCATAGGATAGATATACAGCAATTTCAGATAATTATTACCTCTTAGGAGGGTAAAGGAAAAGTAGAACTGGAGGGTGGCATAACTTTATTAATATCTGTGTTATTTGGGATGCCTGAGTGGCTCATTTGGTTGGACTTCTGACTCTTGGTTTTCCTCAGATCATGATCTCAGGGTTGTGAGACTGAGCCTCTTGTCAGGCTCCACGCTGAGCATAGAGCCTGTTTGGGATTGTCTCTCTCCCTGTCCCTCTGCACTCCCACCACCCTCCAGCCCCCACACTCACATGTACACTCTCTCTCTCAAAAGAGTGTTATTTAATTATTTAAAGATACTGAGAGAAAGAAAGAAAGCAAATACATCCAAATAATTCATTTTAGTGAAGAGTATATTTTGCATCTGTCATACTATATTTTGATTTTTCATTTTCTTTGAAATAATTTATGATGAAAAGAAAAAAATTTTCTGAATTTATTACTGGAAATTAAAAACTTCTTAAATTTGTTTTTATGGAGAAATAGATTGAAATATTGATATAACTGTTAACCTATGCTGGGGAATTTTCTCTTGCTAGAATTTTATGATGTTTTTCCCTTCTTTTGAAGGTTAGATTTTATTATTTTAGCACAAAAATAACTTACAACTCCACAACATAAAAGCGACTAAAATAATCATATATGCATAGTGCATATTTCCATATTTATGATGAATAAAGCCAAAGGTAATGAATCCTTCATTGTTTTCTCTGAGTCTTATGATGAGAAAATAAAAGAACTGAGTGATTGAAACCAAATATTTAAAGAAATGATTGCATTGTTTTTCTTCTTAGGGTACCTTGTTATGGACACTGAGCTATGTGGATGGGCTAGAATGAATTGAAAAAAAAAAACTAGCCACAAATTCTTAATATTAGCTTATACTATGTTTCTGACTAACCCATAATTTTTATATATTAGTAAGCATTACTTTTCCTGAGCAGAAGCACACAACAACAAAAGTAGATATTGCTAAATTATCAAATAGCAGCCCTCTCAAGTGAAAAATTTCTGTCTTCTTATTGCTGAGATTTTTTTCCATCTCTCTGAGTTCCTTCCCCTCCTGTGACTTTGTTGTGTACTTTACCCTTTGATACCCTGCTGTACTCAAATAGTGTTTTTGTTAATGCACTTGTTTAATTATAGTTTCTTGTGACTCTTTTCCATGTTTCTCTAACAAAAGGAATCTGTCTACTGATAAATTCTATAGTGCATACAAACCTAGCACATGGTTTGTGCCCCCAAAATATTTGTTGAATGAAAGAATTGAATAAATCTGAATATTATCAGCACAATGAAATGCATTAATGAAACCGAGGTATAGCTAGCAACTATGGACATTCATGTGCCCACCAAGTATAATATTGTCTGGAAGTAAGTAGTTGCTGTCATAAACAAATTTACAGGAAATGAAGCCTGCAAGCACTGGAGACTAGGAAGACTACCTCAAGTAGTACTGATAATTTAAAGTTTGGGGATAAAGTTTTCATTTCAAAATTCATCAAAATACAAATGATATGTAAGACCTTTCTTGACCTGGACAAGGTAAAATTTACTCTTTGTCTGAGTGCTAAAAACTAAGCTGAGAATTTTAATTTGTGATACTACACTGAATACATGATTTTGCCTAATGTGACAGTAAATATATTGATAAGAAAATAATGTGTATCCAACAATTAGAATAAGCACATCTGAAAGTATTGAGGGGACTGAAAAATACTAGACTGATACTTCCAGTATATTTAAAACATTTTCCTGTGTGTCTGCTTTCTCAAAAAGCTTTTCCTTCTCTACAGCAGAAAGTTAAAAGCTTTTTTTCCTTGCCCTACACATTACTGTTTTAGATTGTGAATTAGAATGCGAACTCAACATAGCCAGGTGGTGTAATGTGAAATTAACGTAAGAAGAGAGGAATTATACTCAAATAGAATTCGAAAGACTTACAAATTAAATCAATGGACATTTGGGAAATAATTGAGGGAGTCGATTTTAAGATGCTTGGCCAAAAAAAATTAAACATAAGTTTACTTAAATGGAACATATATAAATCTGAACCAAATTCTGTCCTTTTATGAGAGACCAGAAAGCCAGTGGTACAATACAGAGGAGAAAGAAAACATTTCAGTAAGAACTTCCATTCACTCACTCCCTTGGAAACCTTCCTATGTAGTCCTAGTGACTTGCCTTCATTCATGACATTAAATACTAAGATCTTTATTTAAGTTTTTAATTTTAATTCTATTATAGCTAGCATACAGTGTTACATTAGTTTCAGGAATATAATACAGTGATTCTACAGTTCTATGAACTACTCAGTGCTCATCGTGATAAGTGCACTCTGTAATCCCCTTCACCTACTTCACCCACCCCCTCACCCACCTCCTCTCTGGTAACCATTGGTTTGTTCTCTATGAAATACTAGGATTTTTTTTTCTTTTTAAATAGATATTATTTATTTGACAGAGAGAGAGTGAGAAAGAGAGAGCACGGTAGGCAGAGCAGCAGACAGAGGGAGAAGCAGACTCTCCGCCGAGCAGGTAGCCCAATGCAGGATTCAGTCCCAGGATCCTGGGATCATGACCTGAGCTGAAGCCAGACGCTTAACCAACTGAGCCACCCAGGCGCCCCGTGAAATACTAGCATCTTATAACAACCATCACTTTTGTGTGATTTTGTGGGATTTGGAGTGCTAGTTGGAAGAGCTGCAGATGAGATGGTATCATTAATATAAACAAGGATAAGGGAAGCTCAAGTCAATTAACCAAATCATTGAATACCATCAGAAACTAGGACTATTGATCAAAATGAGCATCAAGGTGGCACAGAAATTAGCTCAAATGCAATAGTCTAATCCAATGCTTCTCATTGCTTAGTAGGTAAACGAATCTCCTGTGTATAATGTTAAAATGTAGATTCAGAGTGAATAGGTCTACGTTTCTGATGCATTTCTGAGATCTTGCATTTCTAATAGGTGATGCTCATTTGCTTATCCATGGGACTACAGATTAGAGTATCATGGGCCTCACCCAAGGAGATCTCTTTCTGAAGTTAATGAGTCATAAGTTTCTGAGAAATAATATTGGTAAGCAGCCCCTGAAAGCATTGTTTAATGTTATAATGAAAACTTAAACAACTATTTATCAGGTCCAATGAAAAAAATCTGGCATTATTGTCCATCCTAATGCTAACACGTACAGTTTCATATTCAGTGGTCCTGACCTCATCCAATTTCCAGAACTAATCAGTTTATGGAGGGTTGGTATCTTGAATGAAAGGAAGGCAGAGCCCCTGGTATAATCTTCCAAGTTCATAAAATACATTCTCCTGGTCTCCTTTAATGCTATCCATGCTCATTTACTCTGGAAAGAGACATCTTCAACTTTTTAGGGGCTCCTAGATCTCTGTTTATGTGGGCTTAATCTCTGAGGACCCAGAAGCATAGTCCAGTATTCACAGTGAGGGCCAGGCATGTAGGTGATTAATGTATTTTTATCTGAATTGACTTCACAGTAGGTCCACTGGGTCCCAGAACTCATCATGCAGTTATTTCCCTAGTTCCTGAGTCTAAGATTAGAATTGCTATCCTCAGCAACAGGAACAATTCCCACTATGCTTTTCTAACGTATAAAGTAAGAACTATTGTTGTAGAAGACCCAACTGAAAGTTGTTTCACCCCCTATACTTCCTTGCCAAATAGTGGATCAAAAGCAAATTTGAATCCCTGGGGAAACAGCAGAGAGCAGAGGAACAATCAAGTATTTGAAATCAAGTTCTCAGTTGATATTGTACCAAAAAAATGCTGAAGGGTCTTATAAAATGACATTGTGTTATTATGTATCTAATTGGATGGGGAACTTAATTGAAGCTGCTATTCTAGATGTGAAATGTTTGCTAGAATAAATTCATACAAGTTTGGCACTGATATGCAGCTATTGACATGAAGTAACTTTTCTTCATGCTAATTAGATATATGAAATCAAGTGGCTTTCACTAAGAAGAGTAGTATGACTACCATTTTCCCTCTAAGGGAGTCCAACTTCAATCTTTTTGCTTTAAACTTGTATAAGGATTTTGGTTATGTTGAGACAAGAAATCTGAACAGCATGAAGTAGCAAAGGCCCTCAATGTCTTGTTAAGATTCTTGTGTAAGTGTGGGCACCTGGGTGGCTCAATTGATCAGGCAGCAGATTCTTGATTTTGGCTCAGGTAATAGTCTCGGGGTCATGAGATCAAGCCCTGCTTTGGGCTCTGCACTCAGCATGGAGTCTGCTTGTCCCTCTCCCTCTGCTCCTCCCCCTGCTAGTGCTCTCTCATTCTCTCTCTAAAATAAATAAATAATAAAATCTTAAAAAAAAAAAGATTCATGTGTAACTGATGACAAAGAGATATTTCACCAAAACATAGTTTGTCACAACAGTGAGGGATCTGGGATTCCAAACCTCTAGGGATAAAATATTGCTTATAAACTGAAGGAAAAAGTACTTTACTTTTAGCACTTCACTACTAAGGATGAGAAATAGCCTTTGATGGGTCACACAATTATTCTTGTGTATGTATTTTACATATATGTATATATATGTATGTATGTGTGTGTGTGTGTGTATATATATATATATATATATATATATATATATAAAATTACTTCATGGCTATTCCCTATAACCAGTTGATGCATGCACACAGCACACACAAAAAATTAAAAGTCCAAAATCTGATATATAAAAATCTGTAAATAATTTATAGATACCGGAAAGAAATGGATCATCATGACATTAATACGCACTTATTATTAGCACTGAATGACCACGGAGAAAGAAAAACTTCCCCGGAAGTTAATCCTGTAGGCAGTGAATCTGGTTTTCAAATTCACCCAGGAAGAGGATAAATCGAGGTTAAAATGCACCTCTACTGATTCTTGGTCAGTTCCAATGCTCTGGTTAAGTCTGCAAAAATAAGAAGCAGAATTGGAGGATGCTTGAAAAGGAATTTTGAGGAAGCTTTTGTGAGTGAACCTCTCCAATTACCCCAAATCCAGAGAATATAATTTCTTATGTCAATGTCATAGAAGTCTTCAATAGCAGAAAGGCTTCTTAATAACCAAAATGCATAGTAACCAATCCTGTACATGTCAAGCATCCATCTTCCAAGAGCATCCAATGATTATTTTGGTGGCTCACAAACAAAACCATTAATGGGTCAAAGATAGAGATCATGTAAGAGTTTAATAATGTGGAATCCCTTTATGAATCTAACCTGCTGCCACCCCAGTGAATGCTTGATTTGCCTGTGAAGCATCTTTGCCTCAAGTTCCAATATGTTACCTCACCAGGAAAAGACTAGCCAGTTATCTATTGGAGTAATAATTATAATGGACTCTATTTTAGGCAAAATTCTTCAGTTACAACTCAAAATTACATATACACAAAATAGAATTTATTAACTCATGATACTGAAAATTCCATGGATAAACCTAATGTTAAGTATATCTGATTCCAGGTGCTCATGCAATGTCATCAGATATTTATATATTTTTCCTCACAGTTCTTTATTGATTTCATTTTCAGTCATCTCTTCTTTAGATAGAACTAAAAACGGTCAGTGGCAACTTCCATAGTATTTAAAGTTGAAGATCACCAAGATGGTCTTTCTACTGTGCCATTTGTTTCTTATGGCTGGATTCTCTTACTTGTGTCATGTTTCTACCCCTGAGTAAAATTCTATCCAGGAAAATGTGATTCTTGATGGGCAAGCCTGAGAGGGACCCATTATTTAAGAATGAACGTGTAGTCAACTGATTGGTAAGCCTGACAAAACCACTGTCGTTGGGGAAGGGCAGTTATGAAATGAAAAAAACAATGAGCCAAAAAATGGAATTACGGACAAACATTAGAAATAGAGGAAGCAATTATTGGCCCATACTGGTACAGAAACTTAGTTTCTGTTTAGATTTGGATCCTCGATCTGCTTTTCCTCAGAAATGACTTCAAGCTTACTAGAAGTCTTAGGTAATGTTCTCATGTTTTATATAACATTGTTTTTGAGTTAAATATCCAGTTAAATGAACGTAATTAAAATAATAAATCAACGAAGAAGACATGGCTACCATCAATCACTCTCATCTGAAGTAGCTAGCCTTATGAACAGAAATTGCCCATTTGGATATGATTCCTTGTGAGTTTAGGATGTAGTCCTGTAGTATGCAGTGTAGGAGTTGAACCAATGATCAGTGTATGGTTGTATTTCCCCTGCCAGCTGGAATGTGAGAGCTTGGGAAAATAAGGGTATACTTGCAGTTGGTACCAGTAATGATTATACCTAATCACTGCTCGATATTTTGTTTCTTCTCTGTTTTATCTCTGTTGATTTAAGTCATGGATCAGCAAACTATAGTTCCAGGGCCAAATTCAGCCATCTGCCTTTTTGCAAATAAAATTTTATTGGAACTCAGCCACACTCATTCATTTACATATTGACTGTTTTTTGCCCCACTATAACAGTGTTAAGTGGTTATGACAGAGACTACATGGCCTGCAAAGCCTAGAATATTTACTATCTGAATATTTACAGAAAAAGTTTGCCAAACCCTGATTCAAATATTTAGATAGTCAAAGAATGAGTGTGCCCCATGAATCTTTATTATTCCATTAAGGTGGAATCTAGGAATACCATATCAACTCTTTGGATATGATCAAAAGGGATTATATTGTTTTCTATAGTAACTAAGTGTCAAGGGCAATGAAAATTTCAACTACACACAGGGGACCAGAAAAACTACTGAGAAAATCCAGGAAACTTCAGATGGATATTAGCAAAGATCAGTAGTAGAGTTTAATTGAAGGTAACTGCAGTTCTATAGAGGAGGGCTTCTGAAATTTCAGATATGTACAAATCGTGGAAACGAAAAACTCACAAGAGCATAGCACACCAGTGACCTAAGTAGTAGGCCAAAACAAAATGACTATGGAATAGGCATGGAGGAGGAAAGTCATAACCTCAGCTACATGCTACTTTCTCAACAGGATGAAAATTATGTCTCTATAGCTATGGTTAATTATCAATGTTCCTTTTGACAAAAATACAAACAATTTTTTTTCTGTTTTCTGACCTCACACTAGGAGGTATTTGTAGTGGTAATTATTAAAATCATTATTCATTTCAAAGGATTGGATATAGACACAAGGCCGTAATATCATTAAGGGAAACATAGGTAACTCCTGTACAAGAAGACTTCTTTTTTGTCTTACCTGGGAAAGTTTTTTTGGCTATGCCTAGAAAATTGTGTTTTCAGGTTTAGCATTTTTAGAATTCAGTCAGCGAAAAGAGAGTATAGGTCTGTGAACCCAGAAGACAACAGGTGGATTCTGAGAGCAATCACATTTATTTGCAAACTTCTATCTTCTTCCCTTCTGATAATTATTTAATTTTTGTGGAACTGCTTGTCTCCTGTGTTTACTACCCTGTCTCCCTACTCACTCTTCCTCCCCACAGGCTTATTTTTTATAAGAGTTCAACTTTTATTAGGTGACCTGAAGGAAAGCAAGGGTCAAAATCGTTTAGTGGCGTGTCCTAGAATATCGTCCATATATTCTTTTTTCCCCCCCAGACATCAAAGATTTTTATTTAAGTCATTAATTAATCAGGAATCCTGTGAAATTTTTTAAAGGTGGGGGAGAAATCTAATAATAGTTCAGAGACTAATCCAAAGAGCAGACACAGATATAGGCAATTAGGAATGCTAAAATCAATTAACTAATAGTCACAAAACTGACCACTATCCACAGGACAAAAATCAATTGTGTCTTCATTGGACAAAATTAATTTACATCTCTATTGACAAGAATAATTTTCATTACTGCCAATTTTATTTAATTTACAAAGTTGTGAAATAGCTCAAAGACAATAAAAAGCAAAGATTAATTTATAGTCAAATTAACTAAGAGGATATACTATACAATACCTAATATTCCACTGACAATGCCACCAGCAAGCTTTTGTCCACTTTAACATCCCTTACAATTTTTCCTGACTTTTCAAAGGGGGAGAAAAACTGACTTTTGAGCTACATAAGTCTACATTTAACCCACACATTCTTACTGGTAAGATCTACAGAGGTAAACTGCTCCTTGCCTTTATTTTTTATTTTTTAAAGATTTTTTTTTTAAAGATTTTATTTATTTATTTCACAGTGGGAGAGAGATCACAAGGAGGCAGAGAGGCAGGCAGAGAGAGAGGGGGAAGCAGGCTCCCTGCCGAGCAGGGAGCCTGATGCGGGCCTCGATCCCAGGACCCTGAGATCATGACCTGAGCTGAAAGCAGAGGCTTTAACCCACTGAGCCACCCAGGCGCCCTGCTCCTTGCCTTTAATGAGAGTTTGTTACCCAGATTTTCCTGCAAACTTGTGAACTTTATACTTTTTTAATTTGGAAATTAGCATGATTTAATTTCTGATACTTATAACCCTAACTGAGCCATAAAAATATATGCACAAATGAGACAGCGTCCTTGTCTTTAAAGAGGTCACATTCCAGTTGTGGGATAGATACTTAATAAATTCTATCATACCATTAATTTGTAATTTTACCAAGTAATTAAAGCCTAATAACTGGGGAATATTTATTTATCCATCCATTCAAGGGCATGACTAAATTACATCTTCATTATTTAGTTAAGAATGTCAATTTGCTAACTTTAGGCTAGGTTGCCAAACACTATGATAAGCACTAAAAATTAAACGTAAAAATAAATAAATAATAAATAAATAAATAACAATTATCCCATCTTTAAAATGTTTATAGCGTGAAAAATAGAGATGCGATTTAGCATTCGCACTGAAGTGATAAATTCTTGTCAGCAAGAAGGGTGAAGAAGGATTTTCTAGGAAAGATTATTACCTTGTTTTCAAACAATACATGAAGTACAGCTAGACAGAAAAGCAAAAAGCATGACAGTCCAAGACAAAAGAATTTTATTATGAAAGAACTTGATTAAGTTAGAGAGTTAAAAACAGGCTGGAAAGGATTAAACCTGCCCTTATTAGTCTTAACAAACATTTTCATATTTAAAAGAATCTTTCAAAAGTGAGGTCTAAAAATTCATTTCCTCAATTACATTTTATGAATTATAAATTTATTTTTTGATTACCAAGTTGCTCTGTAATATGAGATACTCCCTTGTTCTGATGTAAGGGCATGACTAAATTATACACACACACACACACACACACGTGTGCGCGCGTGCCGGTGACCCCAGAACTACGTAGGGGTTTGGGTGCCAGCCCCTGCACAATCAAAGATTCACATAAAACTTTTGACTCCCCAAAATCTTGACAACTAATAGCCTACTATTGATCAGAAGCCTTACCGATAAAAGAAACAATTGACCCATATTTTGTATGTTATATGTATTACAGACTGTACTCTTATAATAAAAGATGCTAGAGAAAAAAATGCTATTAAGAAAATCATAAGGAAGAGAAAATACATTTACAGTACTGTGCTGTATTTATTGAAAAGAAATCCTTGTATAGATGGATCAGTTCAAACCTGTGTTGTTCAAAGGTCAACTCTATATTAAACCATGAGATAAATAGCCATTAATTGTAATCCAGTTGTGTCAATCATGTAGAAGAAGTTCAATCTAAAAGTTGTAGGTTAATTGGTAGCATAAATTATTGATACTGTAATCAAATGTTTCTTCTCTTATTCTTTATTTACTTTAAAAGCAAACCTTCATTGCTTTTTGCTGCATATTCATATCTTTTGAGTATTTCTGTTGAATAATCATGTGCTACATTTTATGTTTTATTCAATATATCTGGTAGGACTGAAAGAGATTTTTATAGCTTTCTGTCAAATTTATATGTTTGAGATCTTATTCTTCTTTATGAATTGTATTGTGAACATTAATAAATAAGGTCTATATAGGAACTACTTGTAAAAAGTAAGTTTTTCTTAAAATGCCTTTTTATCTAGTCCCTTCAAAATCATGACTCTTTGATATTTTTGTCTTTTGAAGGAGGTGGCTTTTCATATTTTTGATGGAATTAGAAATTTAAATTTTCCCTGTCATTTTGAGTTTCCGTTATAAGCTCTGTTAATGGCTAATGAGTTGCCTGTTTACCTAACAATTTCAATCTATGGAAGTTGCAATCATCATAGGAAATTTGATTATTTTTGTTCTACACCAGGAAACTAAGGTGAAAAAGAAACATCTATGAGTATTACAAGATTTTTTTAACCCCTTCGCTTATTTAATGAATTATTTCTGAGTGTCTTATTTTTAGCATTAAATTTAAAGCCTTTTATTAGCAATTGTGGACTAAATTGGATCACTTGATGAAATGAGAAGCTCCTTGATATTTCTGTACCATTCCTTAGCAGAGTAGCTGAATCAAAGTAAGCACTAGGTAAATACCTATTGAAGGATCAATTGAATAACGGTGATGATTATCTCCATTTGTACTGTTTAAACCCTCAGTGAACCCCAGCTCTCAGGTGCCACCCTCAGTAGGTCTTTAATGAATCCCAGGAGAAGCAATTGATTATTTATTGTTAAGTTAATATAGAAAGAAAATGAAAATTACCTACCTGCTGGCAGCATCTTCTCAGATGATTCTATATTACTAATTAATGGTTCTTGGTTTGAAGTATTATTGGTTCTTTTGTTCACTGTCATCTATCTGCAAGAGTGCATTATCTTTTATTTATTTGGCTTATAACTTAAAACAAAGGAAACAAAAACACAGAAACTATCCTAGTTTCCATAGTCTTAAATGTCTTTAGCTAAGAGAGTCTATTTTCTTTGTAAAATTTAGTGTCTACATGAACCAGTAAGTTGTCTTATTTATTATTTACTTCCATTTGGTGATTGGGACTGAGTTTCATTTTCTCTTGAGGCTTAGATTATTATAATTTAGATAAAGTGGGATGGAAAGGAAACAGCCCTCTTGTAATCTTATATGTTAAAGGAAGAAGTGAATGAGAAGAGCAATGTTGGACTTTTCATTAAATTTGTTTTCTAGGGTAGCGATTCTTAAAATATGGTTTGGAGACCTACAACGTTCTCTTAGATTTTTTGGAAGATTTCCAAGGTTAAAATTCTTTTCAAATATAATCCTAAAATTTTATGTCTTTTCACTTTCACTGTTTCACTCTCTTAATTTTCCTTCTCTCATGAGTGTAGTTTTCCAGAGACTATAGGATGTAAGAAATCACAATAGATAAAATGTAGAAACAAATAGAGATTCCAGATGTCTTCTCTTTAGATAGACATTAAAGAAAATTTCAAAAAAAATTAAACAATGTTATTTTTCTCATAATTTTTTTCTGGAAAATATTTCCAGTTTTCATTTAAAATGTTATTTTTATTAACATACAGTAAGTTTATTATTATTTCAAATAAGTTTATAAAATAATAGTTTGAAAAGCCTCAGTTTTAATTTCTTTCCTTTTTTTGAAAAAAGATTTTACTTTTTTGTCAGAGAGAGAGAAAAAGCACAAGCGGGGGAGTGGCAGGCAGAGGGAGAAGCAAGCTTCCTGCTGAGCAAGGAGTCCAATGCAGGACTTGATCCCAGGACCCTGGGATCATGACCTGAGCAGAAGGCAGGTGCTTAACTGACTGAGCCACCCAGGCGCCCCTCCATTTTAATTTCTAAATCATTAACTACAAATAGATATAACACAACATGAACAAAAGCTCCTTTCTTCTTGAGTATTTTCTACATGTGTAATAGAGTCTAAAAAGTAGAGAATTGCTGCCAAGAAGTTGGCAAGCAAGAGATACAGTCTTGAGTGTGGGAGCAGAAAAAAAAAAAAAAGTCAGAATAGCCTATCAGAAACCCAAGGCTATTTAGTTTAAATTGTTTCAAAAAAGACCAACCTCAAATTTTTTTTTTTACTTTATTTTTTCAGCGATCCAAGATTCATTGTTTATGCACCACACCCAGTGCTCAAACTTCTTATTCTGCAAGATTTTCATGTATGGTATTGCATACACAATAAATATACACAATATGCCCTCTCTCCCCTACCACCTCTAATGCCTGTACTGTCATTACACTTTTCCTGTTGAAAGTCTCTCCTTTATTTTCCACAAAGAAATAGTATTATTCTTGGGGAAATGGAGGTCATGCAGGTTTAGGTTAAAACAGATTGAAACAGAATGTCACCATCTTGGGTATGTGGGAGGGAAGATATTAGGGAGCAAGGCCCAGAGGGAGTCAATAAAGGAACCATGAAAAGCTTTTAAAAACTCCAGGTGTTTTCCTCAAATTTGTAAGTAGGGAGTGAAGTTACTTGAAAAATACTCAAGCACTAAAATTATGTAAGTACTTTTAATGTAATATAATTAAATTTTATACTTCACTTAAAAAATTTGAAACAGAAAATTTTATAGCTTCTCTCGTATTTTTATGGGCTATTTTAAGAATTCAGCATTTCTGCTTGTTGCCATGTACTTGGAATATCCTAATTTGTATTGCTCATTATTGCATTTTGCTTTAGCTCCACATATTTATGTACTGTGAAAAGGTCATGCGTATTATGACATCTTAAATGTAAACTATTCCTCTAGCTAGTAGACTGGAATGATTATGCTAATGAAATAGACTATTTTGGATATATTCTTGGAAAACAAAGTTTACCTAAATGCCACATGTGATTTATCATCCATTAACTTGAACCCTGAAGTTTTAGAAAAGACAATTTGCTAATGGGATAATACAGATTTCTACATTAGTTTTGCTGACATCAATATAAAGATATTTTAAATAATATCAATCAACCTCTTGAGATTTCTTTTTAAGGGCAAAGTGCTGTAGCATGATTCATCAGCTAAGTTGTTCTCCACTTCCTTGGGGACAGTAGGACATGATTGTGCAGGTTTGGTGCCAACCACCACCGCATAGAATTCACAAGGAATCTCGGGAGAAGAGTACTCACTGTACTAATGCACTGTGCAACCTACACTATTAGGTGCAATAGCCATGACTCCTTTTCCTACACTATTGATAGGTATAGTGAGAGGTGGTCCCTTGTTACATGTGTGTGTGTATGCATGTAAAGCAGAGGTATGTATTTATGTATATAAAATAGTATTGAATAAAGTATTATATACATACATACCTATTGCTCTATTGATTTTTGGCATAATCAATTTTTCACCTCTCCAATTTTGAGAATTTGGCTAGTATTATTTGTTCACTATTTCAATTGGTATTTCTCCCAAGGAAGAAAAGCAGTCAGTCCTGCTATTCCTTGAAAATCTACCATTATTTTTCACAATTGGAGGCAAGTGTGTCATAGCCATCTTGAAAAATTCATTTGAAGTCTCCCGCAGAGCACACAATATTAATTTACCTAGGAGTAAAGCTTGCAGCATGTCATTGACCCCCCTTGGGATTTAAGCCTGACACTACATTCTCTCTGATCATTGTGGTGAGATCAAGATCCCCTGAAATAATTTCCTCTGGCTTCAGAGCTCTTCCATCACTCAAAAATATACAGAGGATGGAAAAACAAAGAGACAAACAAAGCCCCAAACACCCTATTCTGGATTGGTTGGAAGCATTAAGTTCTTGATGAATTGATACCATAATAGCTTTTGTTAAGTAGAAATACATCCTTTCTTAATGGTCAAAAACATGATAGAAACTTTTTTTAAAAAGTTTTATAAGAACAGTGGACTGTAAGGAGCCTGCTTGGGCATTTTTTTTTTCATCTTATTACTTCCCTTAAAGAATTGTTTAAAACCTCACCACATCATGAGATAATTGAACACTGAAGGCACTGTCTTCAGCTTATATGTTGCTTGGCATTTCTGTCTGTGGTACCCAGTGAATTGGAAACAAGTAAAGACTTATTTGAACTTATTCCCAAGGACTTATAAACATGGTTGTTTCACAAATAAACTTTTCCGAAGGAGTCATGATGAGGGATGAGCCTATGAAGTTGGCAATTATTGAAAAACAGTTTGTTTCGAGTCCTAGGTAGAATGAACAACAGATCAAGAATAAAGAGTTCTCATACACATGACGGAGAGGCCATATTTTCTCCTTACGTGTATGTATGGGAATGGAGGTATAGGTGATAATCATTGGCTTATTTTACAAACAGTAATTACTTCACAAAGCAACATAACAAAACTAAAATTAATTCTATTTTAGTGGTGAAAAGTATACTCAGTGAGAATATCAATGTAATTTGTGAATTGACCTTAGAATTATCTGGATACAGTTTCTTGCTCTATTATTTATTAGTGATGTGCTTACACTATTTTTCCATCTTTGAAAGGAATGAAGGATAAAATCTACATTTTATGGTTCTTAAGAATAATACACACACAAAGAGAGACAGACATAGAGACAGAGAAACAGGAAAGGAGGGAAGAGAAAAGGAAGGGAAAAGGAGAGAGAGCGAAAGATTTTGGCATAATAGTAGCAGTAGTGGAATTATTATTTATTTTTGTTGTTAAATATTCCACCAAAATTTGATACTAGTAACTGCCATTATAATAAATTTAATAAAGCAATGAATGGGAGTAACTACATGAAATTTTCTAGGAATATTCTTCATGTATTATAAATGTTTAATATATATTTTTGGAATGAGTGAGTATATTTTAATTTCATTTTCCCTTGATGTTTATAAATATGTACTGTATATAAAATATATAACATAGGTGTAATAATAGAACATAATAATAAAATTTACACAGTTTACCATACCCAGCTTAAAAACTAGAATTTTCAATACCTATGAAACCCCTGAGCATTACTTTTGTATCTTCTCTGTCTCCTATTCAGAGGTAACAATCATCCTGAATGTTATTATTTTCATGCTTTCCTTTATAGTTTTACCATATATTTGAACTTTAGGGAAACAGAATTATACTATGTACATTTTATGACCTCTTTAAACAACCGGCATTGATCTTCAATGACTCATTCAAATGCATAGTTCATGCATGTTAATACATATAGTTCATTAATTTTCACTGTAGCGTAATATTCCATTGAGTCACAATTTATCAATCATTTCCTTGTAATGAATTGTTTCCAGGGTTTTTGTTTGTTTGTTTTGTCATGGTATATTTGTCCTGGTGGACTTAGTGATTATTTTTCTCATATACCCAGAATCGAAATGACTGTTGAGGCTATTTACCTATTCTGCTTCAATGAGTAATTCCAAATTATTATCCAATTAGTACTGAGTGGTACCAATTTACAGACCTTCCAGTGATATAAATATTTCTCTTGCTCTATATCCTCGTGAATGTTTGGGATTACAAGACATTTTGTTTTTGAATTTTCTGAGTATAAAATAATATCTCATTAGCATTTAATATGCATCTCCTTACAAAAAATTTAAGCCAAGTGTGTGTTTACATGTTGTTAAGCCATTCATTTTTCATCTTCTGTAAAAATATGTATTTTTTTCATTAATTGTTGCTTTTTAGGAGTTTTCTTCCTTGTACTTGGGGATGTCTTCTATGCTCCTGGAGACATACCTATTCTTTTACTACCATTTGAGCAATAGGGTTTTCACCAATAGTCGTATTTTCCTGTTTCTCCTCAACAGTCATTTATAGAACTCCTCCTCACTCAGAAGTAAAAGCTTAGGATCCTCAGTCATTTTGTTTCTTTCCCAGTATGTGATATTAAGGGAGGACATTCAAGATTGTGTCTTCTGGGCACCTGGGTGGCTCAGTGGGTTAAAGCCTCTGCCTTCGGCTCAGGTCATGACCTCGGGGTCCTGGGATCAAGGTCCGCATCGGGCTCTCGGCTCAGCAGGGAGCCTGCTTCCTCCTCTCTCTCTGCCTACTTGTGATCTCTCTCTGTCAAATAAATAAATAAAATCTTAAAAAAAAAAAAAGATTGTGTCTTCTGACTAGCATAGATAGAAACGAGCAGGTGTGCAAGAGTTAAGTCTTCTGCCCCAGTGCTTTGCTCCATAATCTACAGTTCTTTTCCTGGCCCAGTGAGTCTAAGTGTATTGTGTGTAATGCAACTTTCATTGTGGTTAGATGGGGGTTGGATAATGGTGAAAAATTATGTAATGCTGTTTCAATTCCTATGTTCTGTATATGTGTGTGATATATACAAAACTTGAATGTATACATATTTGTTAATTAGAGGACTTAAATATATACACTGTCTAAATTGTCACAAGCCTTTTGAAATTACAATCATATTAATATTATTTGTAATAAAATAGAATTAGCAATGTAGAACTATGGGAATATACTCACAGGTTATTTTGGTCATTATATGCTTATGAGGAGAGAAAAAAATCATTGATTTAATAGCAAAACACTATATTATCATAAAATTCAAAACAATACATATAAAGCACTGTCGCAAAATTACTTTTCATTTTTTGGAAATTTTCAAACTATAGTAATGTTTAAAGAACAGTACAATGATCATATCTATATTCTTCACCTAGCTATAGCTTTAACCTCTGTTACTATCTAGTCAAAACTTTCTTTCCCTCTCTCTTCCATTCCCTCTCTCTCTCTCTCCCTCTTCCATTTGTCTGGAGATTTTCTTACCTGTGTTCTCACCTTGGGGGCTATCCATCACCTCCTCTCTTTTTTGTGCAGCTTCTATCTAATTTTCTGCTAAGCTCTGGACCTGGCCAGAGCAGAACTGCGAATGTATTTCTATATGCATGAATAATTCTAAATCCACTTTATTCTTTCTCCTGGTTATACTATAGGTAAAGAATAGACATTGCTTTATTTTTTTCCTTTTTTTAAATTAACATATAATGTATTATTTGCCCCAGCAGTACAGGTCTGTGACTCATCAAGCTTACACATTTTACAGCACTCACCATAGCACAAACCCTCCCCAATGTCCATAATCCAGCCACCCTATCCCTACACCCTCCCAGCCCCCAGCAACCCTCAGTTTATTTCATGAGATTAAGAGTCTCTTATGGTTTTAGACATTGCTTTGTTTGTTCTTAATCTGTGCTGAAGTTTGTCTTATGTGTTTATCACTATCCTTTAGGAAACTAGCTGAAGTGCCTCTTTCTCTCTCATTATTTTTGTCTACATCCAAGCTCTTGTTCTCAATCATATCATTTACCTTAGCTGTAAAGAATATTTAAACTACAACAAAAAATCCCTCTCGGGGTCTCATACACTCCTCCAGGCATTCCTCTCATTTTCTCCTATCATTTACAGCCAGATTTCTCATTTTCTTAATTTTCTTTCATGTCTTATTCTAAGTTCTTTTGGCTTTATCTCAACTTACTCCACAGCAGTAGCTCATGGTCATTTCCCAGTACCTTCCATTTTGCATAAATTTTGTTCCCTTGATTTTTCAGCACCACTGAGTACTTTCCACAGCATTGTCACTGTTAAAGTGTCTTTTATTTTTTTTAAATCTTTTGTGAATCAACTGTCTTTTAATGTAATTCCTACCTTTCTGCCTGTACCTTCTACATCTCCTTTGGTGGTTTATTACTCCCCATCTAGCTTTTAAATTTATAGTTAATTATGGTTTCATCTTAGAACCTCCTCTCTCCTCATACCATACAGTTTTTAGGAGATGACAATTGCCTAAACTTCTGATAACTACTTTCCTAGAATTTACTCACAGTTAGCATTAAAGATGAAATTCACCCTTCCCAGATCCCTCTGGATATTTAATAGTATTTTGTTCTTTGGTTGTTTTAAACAAATCTTTATTACCATATTCCACCCACACTAAAATTAATTTTTCCTAGTGTTCCCTATTGAGTGCACAATTCTCCCAGTATTTATCAAACTAGAAACACCAAAGGTGTCCATAATAGCATTCATTTTTTTTCACAGCATTATGCAGTCCTATGATATTAACATCCTAGGGATCTCTCAAATTCATATATTTTCCATTTATTTATATCCCCCCACTGTACTCTAAGTGATCACAATCTCTTTTCTGGACTCTCATACTGCTGTCTTAATTGATCTGCTCACATGCAATCTTGCATTCTTCTAATTTATTCCCTACTATCTTGCTATCAGAATATTTTTTAATCTAAATCTGATTATGTAATTTCCTCACAGCAATATTATACAAATGAAAGGCTAATTATTTAATTTTAGCTAAAGATGATACTTTGCTGTGACCTTTAAGCTTCTGCTTGGTTTGGCCTCCCACTCTTTAACTCCATCTCCCAACAGTTACTTTCTCTTTTTTCTTAAGTCCAGTTAGACTGATTTTCAGTTTCTAGAATTTTCCATATTTGATATTTTCATAATCAAATTTTCAAATTTCCAATTCAATGTTTCCATAATCAAATTTTCAAATTTCCATATAAGAGAATTTGCATGAGGAAAACATTATAGCATCTTTATTATATCTTAACTCTTACACAGTAGAATAAGGTAGATTAAGGTGAATTTTTTTTCAGATTATAGAGTAAAGGAGGGAGTGTATATATAATGCTCAGTATAAATGCACATTTCCAAATTATAGTTTATAGAGTGGGCAGTTGTTAGACGCCTACTTGATTACATAACTGATGTTTGCCTTATGGTTCTCCAAGTCTGTTAATGCAGTGACTATGGATCTCACTCATATCAGCTAAATAATACATTGTTCCCATCTCTAAGTATCAGGTTCCAAAGGCTACAGTGCACAACATACTGCTGTGTCTCAATACATCCTGGAAGTTTATGATGAATGCTTTTATTTTACAAAGTCTTAATTAAGAAGAGCAGAAGGTGGGGCACCTGGGTGGCTCAGTGGGTTGGGCCTCTGCCATCGGCTCAGGTCATGATCTCAGGGTCCTGGGACTGAGCCCTGCATCAGGCTCTCTGCTCAGCGGGGAGCCTGCTTCCCCCTCTCTCTCTGCCTGCCTCTCTACTTGTGATCTCTCTCTCTCTCTGTCAAATAAATAAATAAATAAATCTTAAAAAAAAAAAAAAGAAAAGAGCAGAAGGTAAAACTGTGTGACCATTAATATATCTTTGTGTTTTCCCAGAAAGTGACAGTTTGACCCACATCCAATATTTAATCCCAGGGCATATTCTGAGAAATTAATAAATACCACTACACAATTAATTTATTCTCACACACTGAAATCTCAATTCATTAACCTTGATGGCATGTCTCTATATAAAACTTACAGCCCTTAAAGGAATTAGACACACTCTTCCCTGTTCCCAATTCTCCTCTAGAAGCATGATAATATATTGCAATTTACTTAAAATTTCCATAATACTACTACTAATTAAAATGTATCATACCTTTTGGGAGGCTAGTAAAAATATTGTGGAACAACCTAGGGGTAAACTGCACAACAAGTGGGAAATCTGAAGAGGTCTTCTTAGTTAACAGCTAGGACGGGATGCAGGTTTTAGATTACCTAAGTGATGGAAATGGATTATAGATATAACTTTTGGTAACTCTAAACATTTGCTTTCCTTCTATACATTAGGCAGTTGGAAGAAATCAGTTCTGTAGCCTGTGTGTTATGTTTCAGAAAGGAACAAAACAGTAATTGACACTCCACAGAAATATTTAGTTCTCAACGCTGCTTCATAAGCTTCAGTCATAAAGTATACTCATATGAGCTTTAAATGACACATGATCTCCCAAAATGCAGACCCAGAAAGCCACCCGTGATAAGTGATTCCTGTCACAACACAACTCGGCTTCACTAGATGCACGTGGGGTGGATGACAGCAAGATGCCCAGCAGCTGCAGGTGCTGAACGGATGTGCAATGGCTCCAGGCTGGCAGGAAGGATAAATTCTTTTAAGGATATGCCAAAAGGAACCATCATGTTTTCACATAGATGGAAACACTAGGAAATAATAACAGACCAACTTACAACTCAAATAGTTCTTAAAAATTAGATAGAAAATGTAACTAGACTAAATGTCAGTCAGATTTATAAAACTGAGATAGCATTTGTTTGCAGAAGAACTTTCAGCCATTAATTTGTTTTTTCAAGCATGTCCATGTACATATATGGTTTTTATTTTGAATATTAAAAATTGCTATTGATTTTGAGAATTTTTTTCATTTTTGACATGTTTACTTGCTGTTGAAGCAAAGTAAATAACACCTAAATTTGTTTTAGACAAAAATATCCACAGTGTTCCTGCAGACCATCCTTAAACAATAACCTTTTAGTACCTTTTTATGATTAATTTTGTCAATGATAAGACTCTCTTCTTTACCTGACAATTACAGTTTATCTTTTCAGTAACTGCATTTTTCCCTTTTGGAAAGTTGACAAGGAGCACATCCACATACTTTGTAGTTAATGGCTGTTATCACTTTAGGTTTATGCATGATAGATTTTCTTCTAAATACCCTCAAGTGTGATCTTTATATGTCAGTGCTTACTTTGCTGTCATCTCCTGAATTTGGATATGGCCAGTTGGATTATGCCAGGGCAGCAATGAAATTTCCCCATGTCCTAGGTTTCACCATCATTTATATTGATAATATTACCAAAGATACATTTATTATGTGTTTTATTTGTTAAATTACGTATGAAAGCTGAAAGCTGCAGAAGCATACAAACCCATAAAAGAATTAACAAAAATACAACATAAATTTATTTTATTTCATAATGATAAGATAGGTACATTCAGTATCAAAACCCAAAAATATGGCCAATCACTTAACTGTTACATTTTCAATGTCTCTCAGCTAAATTATTTTTTCAGTGACATGGAAATGAAAGCAGAGGAGACTGCAATCTAGTTTAATGTTTCAATTTTAATACAAACTACTTGAGAAACCATGGTGATATGTCTACTCTCTATTACCACGTCAAAATAGTTCCTTAGCCAGACTTCTTGAATATATCCATTATGCATGGCAAAACATCACCTCTTTTTAATAACAATCTATAAAGGTTCAGGCTGAAAAATATTTATTCATGGAATCTCATGGTATAGTGTTTGTGAACTCCCAGATAAAAACATAAATCTGTGGTATAACAAGTATGGTAGTTCATCATAAGATATAAGGGTAGAGCTACTGAATGTAACTGATCGCATTCAAGTCTTCATGGTAACATTATTAAGAAATAACCTCAACTTTTGAGAGAGATTTATTCTGAAATGCTCTAGATTAAATATATTCTATTTGAATCTTCTATTTGAAATAGTGTTGTGTTCTTTTCTGTGGCAGCCCAAGAGAGTGGCAATATTGCCTTATTCACTGTTCATCTTGACTACATAACTTCCAAAGTCTCTTCCATGTTAGAATGTATCAACCATGACATATAATATGATCATAGCTAGATCTTTGTAGTAGTGGTATTGCTGACCTCAATTTGTTTTAACATTACAAAAAAATATTTCATGTTATGTTGTGTATCTGGATTTTATTCATTTCAGTTTGTTGAAGGGTGGTAGGCAGAAATTGATACGCAGTTTCGACAAATGTCTCAAGTTATACATTTTTAAAGAAAATTTAATTTTTAAGTGAAAGTATTCTTGTTTCCATATCAAACTTTAATAATACTGTATTTGTGTATATATTTCATATATCTTTATCACTTTAGAAGTACTGTTACTTTTAATTTGTAAATAAGGATGTGAAAACATAAGTTTAGAAATAATTCTTAAGCTATAATGGAAAGCATTGGTACAGACTTACCTAGTCTTGCAATATCTGGAAGCATTCTCACAACATAAAGAAAAGGCCCAACATGGAGATCATATCAATTAACCATTAATTTATTTAATATTTCAATTTAAAGAATCATGGATCTTTGAACATATCTAAAAACATGAAATTTCAAGTCTTTAAATAACAGCGAAACCAGATTACTATAAGTAAGGGTTCAAAAAAGTGAACCCATTCAACCTTTCATTTTATATGTATTTATAAATGTATAGCACTCAAATAATATTTTAAGTGGAAAAATATACATCCATGGATAAAATCAGTTTATATGAGAAAATTAATCAAAATGTAAACTGTTGTTTGACAAATATCCAAAAACATAATTATAAACTATCTCAAGGAAAACCAAGCTACAGTACACACAATTCTAAAGGAAGATTAGCAGGTTACTTGGCCAGGTTCTTAACTCTTCAAACACTGGTAAGCTCTACTGAAATCTCTATAACTATATAATTATAATCTCAGTATGTAAAGGACAAGTGACTGCAGCTATGACTCAGCCTAATCTTTCAGGTAAATGAGGAAGAACCACAATAAAGAGGAACTTGTAGGAACTTGTAGTATTTTATCAAGCTGACTATCTCCAAGGTGGAGTCCACGCACTCTGACTTGTTCCAGACTCCTTTTCTCAACTCTGACTCTGGCTGAGATTTTTAGAAACATTTAGTCCATTTACTCAAGATCATCCTTTTCCACCAGCTAACAGAATCCTGAAATGACTCTGGGTTGGTAGTCACCTGCAATGCTTTTTGTAGTTTCTATTATAAGGTGGAAATGGGAAGAGAGAGGTGGAGGAATGTAATAGTATTTATTCTAAAACGTGTATTCATATTATAAGTTCAAGTCACATTTGTTAAGTTAAAATATTCCAATAAGTGCTATTTTGTAGAGGATGTAGATTTGTCATAACTTCCAAAACGAGAAGTTTCATTCCACATACTTTTTCCTGTTTTGAGATTTGTGTGTGTCTGTTTGTATTTTGAGAAAATACTAGATTCCCAAGGTATGAAATTTAGCATATACTCTTTATAAATGGAGGAAAGTTATCTTGATGAAGAATATAGAAGGAACCATAGTTTCCATCCCACATTTGTGTTATCCTTAGTTGGCCAACTTCAGAACACTTCAAAAGCCATGGATGCTCACAAATGGTGTGTGTGTATATATTTGAGTGTGTGTGTGTGTTGCTTTTATTAAGTTGTGAAATAATAGGGTTGAATTCTAGAATTCTGAAGTTCCCTTTCATTCTAAACTGTCATAGATCTGATATAACTTTTTACAAAACCACTGCTAAATGTCCATAAAATAATTTGATGTTTTGCTTCTAGTGGCTGTTTTCGTTAACTGCCTAGAGGAGCTTTATAATGAACTTCAATGTGTGTGCATTTGTGTTTGTTTTGTAATTTATATAATAATTAAAAAAAAGCTTAATTTCAAAAAATGGATTCAGCTATTCAGGGAAGTTTGGACCTCCATTACAATGCTTCAATATAGAGTTTAGTCCCTCTTTTCATTTGAAGACTGAGAGACAAAATAATGGTATATGTCCTAAGAAGGAATTAATCTTCTTTTTCTATAAACAGATAAAGACCTAATATGACCACAATGGAGAAGTACAGACACTCTGAAAACAGATTTAGGAGAGCAGATTTTAAACACATTTTTAACTTGGTGAGGATTCTTTGCTGCTATGTAGTTGCCACCAAATTGAGTAGGCTGACTAGAGGTTAACAAGATCGTATAGCCATCTGAGGAGGAGTGTTTTTTATATTTTTTATTTACTTTGTAAAATCAAATTGGAACTCTCCTCCATTGATCTTAGATTTCTTTGAATGATTTGATGATCTGGCATCAGGGTTAATTGCTTGCCTGTTATCTTCACAAAGTTATTGCTTTGGTCACCCAGCATTGTGATTGTTGCTGTTGTGAATATTGAATTGCTGACATTTATTTTCTCCTGGAAAATAATTGCATTTCTATTTGATTTTTTTGACATGTGAACAAAAATGGAACAAAACAGCAGGATAATGAGCATCTATTCTAAGTTAATTGTAGTACTGTACATAATTTGTATACATGAATTCCGTTTTAGCATGTAATTCAATCTGAGCTAAGCTTCACTAAATCTAAACTAGGTGTCTCAGAAAAAAAATCACCCCATTTTTATCCATTTATTCATTGTAAACATGACAACTTTTGAAGGTCTTTGGACAAATGTGCAGAAATAACAATATAAAATTGAAATAAATTCAGTATGTAAAATTTTAAATTGTTTTATAAAATAAAACATGTAGAATCATTTCTAAGCAAAGTTCCAAAACATGAAAACAGGTTAAGTGTATCATTAAAATTAATATACAAACTGTTGTGCCAAAGCAAATGGGCTGTATATAAACACCAGAATGTGTATTAGATTCCACCAGCTCTCTGTCCCTCACCAAATTACCTGCATCTCTAAAAAAATAATGACCTGCAATGCTTTAGTAGTGTATCTATAACACCTACAACATTTATTTGGCCCAAAGTCGTCAATTACATGTTTTGCATATTGAAACAAGCAAATAAATATTGTCAAATGATATCAAATTAGCTATGAGAAAAACTGACATTTTGTGTCAACTCATTATCATAAGTTCCTTGATTAAAAGAAATCTCACATAAAAATATTAATGATAAGCCCCTCTCTGTCTTTACGAATAACTTGTGAGGCAATGTGATATCGTGGAGAAACCACGTAAATTGAGAACAAAAATAGCCTTGATGCTACTTCCATTAGCACCTTCATCTTGGGTATGACCTGAGCTGAAGGCAGAATCCCAACTTTATCATGTGTATGTTAAGCAACTTTGAAATGTGTAAAGTATCTGAATTAGGTAAAATGCTTAGTAAACTTGAAATTGCTCAAAATGCTTACTATTATTATTACACACAGTTAACTAAATAAAATAAAGCTGTGGAAGAATGTTAAAATAGCACATTTTAAATATGTTTTGAAATGTTTTGAAATATATTGGATTAAACTATACATTTAATAAATAACTGATAGCAAGACAATAAGTAAGATATCCTAAAGAATGTACTTACTTATAGCCCATTTTGGAAAACTTCGTAAATTATGAAAATTGTAATGATACTTTAACCCTAAAATCTGCATTTATAAATAAATACGTAAATGAATGTAAATTTAATATCTACTGCTAATATTTGAGGGGAAAGTTTTGAAGGTCTTTTTTGTTTAAACATTGATCAGTCACTTATCCATACATATGACAAAATTAGATGATGTTGAATGTATACTTTTTTAGTTGAAATATAATTAACATACAGTGTTATATTAGTTAGTAGCATATCTATAATACCTAAAACCAATACCGGGGTTATATTTGTTTCAGGTGTACGATATAATGATTCAACAGACCGATTCATTACCCAGTGCTCATCACAGTAAGTGTACACTTGATCCTCTTTATTTATGTACACTTTATCTGTTAGATGCACACTTTCATTTCAGATAATATTGTGGTATAATTTTTTTCAAACAAATTTCAATAACTACTTTATTATGTGGATATATGTATAAAAATTAAATAATTCTATTGTGATGTCATATTTAGTATTTTGCAGTTAGTTGCAAATGGATAAGTTAGTATTAAATTATTTGTATTCATCTTAGACTGTTTAAGATAAAATTACTAAAGATATTAATGGCATATTAAAGTGCATAAACAACTTAAAGCTCTTATAGACAGACTCCCCATTAGAAAGGTGGCATTATTTTATACTAACATCAAGTGTCTTGTGATATTGCATATCTTTATCAAGATAATTTTTCTTTTGTTGCTGCCATGTTTTTCATAAGCCTTTTCCACTTTCATGACATGAATTTTATTAATACTTATTTTTTGGATAGTGAAGTTGTATCTATCGCTTATTTGCTTTTATAATTTTGTGAGTTTCATTTTCTTTTCTTTTTGTCTAGTTTAATAGTTGACTGTAAGAGCTTCTTATAAAGAAACAGCCTTATAGATAAGCTTTGCCACACATGTATCCATAAGCAACTTTGAATGAAAGGGAATTCAAGAAAATATATAAAAACAAGAATTTAAATAAAAACTTTAAACAATGTAAAAAAATAAAATATATGAAAGATATATGATCATTAATTCAAATTCACCATGCATCTAATGAAGTTGAAGATTTAGCGCTCCTCACTTACATGGAACCTACTAAGGTCTTGAGATGGACACTGGCCATGTGTTCTATGGTTGTATGATTTTGGGAAATTTGCAAATATAAAACATTTTTTTGCTGTATGTTAAGATTTTACTGCTCTTGACCCACCCCTATGTCACTATAGCACATTGTTCTGCCTGTTGAGGGATTTTTCTGATCTGGCTAAAGAAAAGTTGCATTGTGGAATATTTTTAGTTTGGCTTTATTGGAATACATTGATGTTGTTCACTATTAATTCTGTTTTTAGTTATTACTATATTTGTTTTTATATAATTGTAAGCTCTTTAAAAATCTTTTTACATGCCCAGATATATAAACCTTAAAATCCATAAAAGTTGTATCCATCTTAGATGATATTTCTGTGTGTGATTAATAGGTTACCTAAAAGTTAATTTTCAACAGGAAAGAAGCTCAGCCCAAAACATTATGCTAAGACATGCAATACACTCCTTCTAAATGTTTGAACTGCAGTCTCCACTGAGACTATATAACGCTCTCAGTAATTCCTACTCCCACCCTTATCCCAAATCAACTAGGCCATTTTGGAGTGAAAGTTAAAAAGCATTATATATTGCTCCCATTTTCAGGAGGACTCATGCTAGTCCTGCTACTTTTTACTAGGTTTATCCTCATGCTGCTACTGTTTATGGTCTTCGATTTCAGACTCCCATATGCTATAATAGCAGTCATACTCCCACACTCAACATTCTGCTCTTATCCAAAAGACTTTATCTAAGCATAATTTCTTTCTAGGAAAGGCTAAACAGAGCAGCTCTTTTCGTTATGTGTGTACACAATAGTGAGAGTAGGGTGGAGTTAAAATAGAGGGAAGGCTTATTACATTGGGCATTGTGTTCAGGTTTATCTCTTCTGGTCATATGGCTTACTCTGTCACTTGCATGGACTTCCTCAGGTGAAGCACAGTCTCCTCTTGCAATCATGGAAATAGTGACACATCAAAGAGAAATATGAGCATTTCACAGAAATGTAGAATAGTGAAAAAAGGTGAACAACATGAGTTAGAATCATATTTGGGAGGAGGAATAATAGAAGAGAAAGGCCATTTGGCTGCAGATAGCAATGTGTGGATGGGTGACCAATTGATGTATGACACAGTTCTTAGGTTCTTATACATTATTTTCAAGGAGAGTACTTTTCAATTAAAGAATGGGAATATATGAGAAGATTGGCAACATTTATCACACATTTATAAAAACACTAAGAAAGGAAAATGTATGCACATAATCAGTAGTGTTAATAACAGTTCAGCATTGACACCTAATTTGAAAATGTATTACTAGGAAAAAATGGTGTGCTGTTGTGGAACTCATAGCATATATGATTTTTTTGTGTGGCATAGTGATATCTAACTTTCAGAAGGTCATATAAGAAAGCTAACGAGACTGTAATGAAAATTGTCTTTACCTAACAGAAAACATTGAAAATTTTATAGCATCATAGTAGGACATTTATTCAGAATATAAACATCTATACCAAATAATAATGAAATACATTTTTCAGAGGCTTAGTACAAAATCAGTTGTTTGATACCATAGCAGATATAATGAATGAAATCATTTGCTGATTATATAACTTAATTGTTTTTAGCTATAATTCCAAAGGAAAACCATGTAAAACAGGTAACAATTACTATTGGATGTGTAATATTCTCAAATGTAAATATTTTTATTAGTAATTATTTTGTAGAGTGCACAGGATTTGTCCAGAAGATGGTTAAGACTGATGAAGGTAACAGTCACCTTACAAATACTGACTTAGGAAAATAATTTGAGGGGTACAGGTAAGCAAATGCCACATTTATAAATGAAAATATCTCAGATTGCAACTGAAATCTTCCAAAACTTTATAAGGATTTTGTATTCCTTTGCAAGCATTTTTTAAGCACTCAATGAAGCTACAATATTAATCTTTGAATGACCAAATTTTTCATAATCTTCTAAAACTTTAGAACTACTTTTTTTTAATTTTATTTTTATTATTTGCCCAAGGGGTACAGGTTAGAACTACTTTTTAAACACTTATGTTTACCAAACATCAATTTGAAAGTACTGTTAAATCATCATAATAAATTATACTGTAGAATAGCTTAGCTATTCAGACATGTTTTACTTTGCCAAGAATGACTGACAAAGTAGAATGTAGGTCAGAACTGATAACATTTAGACTACTTTCTTTATTCTAATTATTTTCTCCAAAATGTACGGAGTCTCTCTTTGTATTAACATACTGTCAGACCAATTGGAACATACAGTGCAATAAGCTGTAGTGGCAAAAAGTTCTTTAATAATGCATCTTTTTAAGAAAGAAGGGAAAACTACAGAGAATTAATTTACCCTTCTGGCAGTTGTGAAATCATAATGTATTGAAAGCTGAATAAAGGACCACATGTATTAGTCCAGTGACAAAGCTTGAAATGAAAAGAGGAAGTGGTTAGAAATTAATCTGCACTTGGAGCCTTAAGGCCTTCATCTTATAATCCTTCTAGTGCTCTACATTAAAAATAATTCTAAGTTACACTCAATATATTGGGTATGTAGGTACAATTCTTACTGTTCTCGGAGAATAGTTTTATTTACTTTAATTTAGTGCTAGTACTAGTAAATACAAGCAAAGGTAAAATTCTTCATATTGATTTGTTTAGGATATTTCATTATTACATTGGTCATTAAGAAAAATATTAGATTTATATGAATGTTTACAGAGCAGAAAAAAATCTGGAACTCAAATTCCATTTTCAACCAAGATGCTATATTTTTATTGAAGAGATATAAAGGCTTACAATTTTGTATATATATAATATAGATATATATATTTAAAGATTTTATCCATTCATTTGAGAGAGATAGAGCATGCACAATTTCTGGGGGGGGGTGGTTGAAGGGCAGAAGGAGAGGGAGAAGCAGACTTCCTGCTATAGGGAGTCTGACGAGGGGCTCAATTCCAGGACCAATGCCAGGACTGATCCCAGGACCCTGGCATCATGACCCAAGCTGAAGGCAGAGGCTTAACCGACTGAGCCAATTTTATGTTTAGATATAGAAAGATGTGTAGGTAGAACTTTTGTGTTTCAAAACTGTTCCAGAGATTTTGAAAGATGAGTGATTTTAAAGACAGGAAGAAATATATATATGTATACACATATGTTATTCTACCATGGGTAAAAAATAAATGACCTACAAAACACATTACTTTTCATAAAATACTTTAATATTTGTATTTTTATTATTCAGAACAAATAATTATATTTAAAATAGCAAAGAATTAATTAAGAGTTGTTTTTCCATGTAATTTCTCATAGGAACACGAGAAGAGATATGAGTGTTAATACATGCCATTTATCTCTACTACCCCAATGTACAATGTTAGTTGAAATTTTGGCTTTCCCATACAGAAAAATTAAACTTTTAAAAAATTACTGCTGAACCATTCATTAAAATATATTCAAAAGCATCCTCTTTTATAAATGTAGAATCTATGTTAGGCAACCCAATGTGGTATTAAATAAACCTTTATTATATTTTTAATTGCTTTATTAAATTTTAGATTCATATTTATTCATTATGAAAATTCTAAAACTATACAGATGAATATGGAGTAAAACACTAAAGTCCATCTACAAAAAACAAAAAATCACCAATTTACTCCTATCCCCAGAAGTAATACTACACATATTCTTAAAATTACTTTGTACATTAAGTTCTCTTAGAGATCTTTATCATCGGTAAACTTCATTCTTTTTAATGGCTACTTACATTTCCTTAAAGTGGATTATTATATCCATGTTTATATTATAAATGTTGCAATACAGACAATGAGTATTTTTGTAAACAACTCTATGAAAATTATTTCAATTTTGTTTTGCTGTTATAAACAATGCTCCAGTGAACCATATATAAACAGTTTCTCTTTGTTAACATGTGATCGTTTTTGTGGGATAGGAACCTGAAATTGGAAACGCTGGCTCAATGATTATACACATTAAAATTTTGATTGATGTGTCTTGGTTGTTCTCCCAAACATGACGTTAATGTTCATTCTCAACAATAAAATATGGGAGTACTTATTTCACCACACCCTTGCTTGTGAAAAATCAGATGGGTAAATGGCAAATCATTTTTCTGTTAATTTACATGTTCCTGAATGATAGCATGCTTGAATATCATATTTTCATTTTTAAAAGTTAAGTATGTTTTATCTGGCTGCATTTCTTGATCGTTAATAATGAATCTGAAACAAATAGCATTTATATTGTCAAGCAAGAAAAAAATCTTTTTAGTAATAAAGAGAAAAAGAGGGCAAAATGATCCAGTTATTTTCAGTAAACTAGTGTGAATCGATGCAAGCCAATCAGAAGGACACTATTCAACCCAGAAGCATTCTGGTCTGAATGTAGATAAAGTGTGTTTGAGTGTGTGGGTAATTAATTCAATACAGATAACTTCTATGTGTCCTAAAAGAGGCTTTCAAGTAATAATTTTCTAAACTGATCTGACAGGCTTATTTTTGCTTTGGGCAAGGGCATTTTAAGTCGTGGCAGCCATAACAGAGGGGAAAATCTAAAGTCCACTCATAAATGATGAGTGTAGAGTGACTGTTTTTATAACATAATCTTATGAGACCTGCTTTAAGGTCTGAAGAGGGCATCCACATTACAAAGGTAGTAATACACACATTTAGTAACACAGAGTTCAGATATTTTAATGTAGTGGATGGATAGCAGACCAACGTTAATACATGCTCAAATTAAAAAGGCACTTGAGAAATTGATCTCTCCATGGTGAAAACTAAAATACATTTTGTGTATTACAAAATATTAGTGATACTTTAAATTTAGCCTATTTTCCAGTTTGATCAGAAGGCAGATACTATGATATTCTCACATGATAACTGAATTAAGCTATTTCTCAGTTTATTTGAAAATCATTTCCTATATAGGAATCACTAGAGCCTCATTAACCTCAGATTTAAGAAGGTCATTTGATACCTATTTTCTGACCACACAAGATTCATATGAAAATATTAGAAAATTATTCTAATGGTAAGACAGATGAAGGTACTAAATTAATTTTCAAGTTATAAATTCCAAACAATCTTGATTGTTTTTATTAAGAAACAGAGGCAAACATTACCCTTCTTTTTAAAAAATGTTTTTTTACCACAAGTATTCATATTCCTAAACAATGCATTGTGTAGTTCTGTTTGCTTTTGAGTATAATAAAAATGGTCTCATGTGGTATATAATAAAAAAAAAAACAGAGGCAAGGAGGCTGGTTTTATTTACTCTAAAAATTAATATGTAATGCTAAACCCAAATCCTATTTGTGTGTATGAAAATATCCTTATATTTTCTTCACATTCCATTATAAATGACACTTATTTATAGAGTATACTGTGACCATAGTCTTTATCTTTAAAGAGCCAATACAATAAATTCAAATATTTTAAATAGTTTTTCATTCTATTTATTCCATTATTTTTCAGTAACAACATTACCTGTGTAGTGTGTCTCCTCTCACAGTTTTATGTCTCTGCATTTACCGATTGTTATGCTTATTATTTTTTTTAAAGACTGTATTTATTTGTTTGGGAGAGAGAGAGTGAGAGAGAGAGACAGCACAAGCAGGGAGAGGGGCAGAAGGAGAAGCAGATTCCCTGCTGAATAGGGAGGCAGATGCGAGGCTGGAGCCCAGGGCTCTGGGATCATGACCTTTGCTGAAGGCAGACATTTAAGGACTGAACCACCCAGGCACCCCTGATAGTTATGTTTAAATTCTTTTAACTTTTAAATTTTAATTTGCTCAATTTTCTCAAGACTTCTTTGTATATCCTGGATATAATTCCTCAACAGTGTCTCTTTTTATTCTTTATTGTAATAGAGACCTTATTTCCATGGGTGGTCTTATTTTTCTTTTACACGTGTTCGCATTCAAATTCTTATGCTTTATCTTCTTTAGCTCATCTTTTTATTTTGAATGCTTTTAATTATTATTATACTCCTTTTGCTCTTAATTCCAAAAGACTAGGTTTATTTACCTGGGTCCATGAAAATGTCATCCTTTTTTCACAATTTTCATGTACTCTATTGCAAATTTTCCCATTTTTGCCTAGTTTGGTTTGTTCTTTTGCATTTTTAAAATTTCAATATTTTAGTTTTTAAGGTCCTTTTTTACTAGTACTTTTATTTTAGTGTAGAGATTATTTTTTTCTTGAATATGCTCCAGGTAGAAAAAGAGCATGGGGCATGACAAGAATTCTCTGAGCTTCAAAAATTTCAATGATTTACTTCATAGATAAGCATTCATGATACAGACTTTTGTAAGAGTATTTTGGGGGGGTGGGGATCAGGTCTTACTTTGCTTAATTTGGTAAATACTCGAGGCTGTGTGACTGCCACCTTGCAAACTGCTGCTTGCAAAGACAATGTTTCTGCAAACTTTTTTGTTTAGCCCTTTCTTTTTCCTTTTCCTTTCTTTTCCTCTCCTCTCCTCTATTCTCCTCTCCTCCTTTCCTTCCTTCCTTCTTTCCTTTTTGCCTTCCTTTTTTTTTTCAAGTTTTTATTTAAAGTCCAGTTAGTTAACATAAAGCATTATATTAGTTCCAGGTGTAGAATTTAGTGATTTATCACTTACATACAACACCCAGTGCTCATTACCAGTGCCTTCCATAAGACCCATCACCTTAACCCTTTCTATCTCCTTATCCTGTGATGTTAGTAAGGTTCCAAGAGGCTTCCTAGCTAACCCATGTTCTAACCAAGAGACTGTTGATATTTTCTCTCAGGATGTGCTGCTTGATTTGGAAAGTTCTGCGTTTGGCTGATGTTGCCAATGATGTATAGCTTCCAGCTTTCTGTTTCACTCTGGTCAATTTTTGTCTGCTTTTATCAGCTCCTCATTTATACATAGATTTCATTTATAGGTCATTTAAAGGTGTTCTTTGATTACATTGAATAGTTTCTTTTTCCTGAACTTCTTACTTTTGGTTACTTTCAGAGAAAGCATGAAGGCAGAGACTTGCCTTTCTGGAAGGAGTTGGTTTTGATCTGGAATATGTAGGAACAGAGGGTATTACTGGAGACAATAGGATTGGACCAGTTTGTCTTCAAATAAAGAAGCTAAAGCAATAAAGCTATTTTGGGGAAAGCCAGTGTATCCATTTGATTAAAAAAATTGATGTTTTAGAGTAATATAAATCTAAGATTGATGATATAGTAATGACCGGCCAAATTGAGGAAATAGAATTACAGTAAAAAGCAGAAAAAGAAGCACCTGGGTGGCTCAGTTGGTTAAGCATCTGACTCTTGATTTCAGCTTAGGTCACGACCTTAGGGTCATGAGAGGGCCCAGTGTGGAGCCTGCTTAAGATTTTCTCTTTCCCTCTCCCTCTCTCTTTCTCAAAATAAGCAAATAAATACAAATAGAAAACAGAAAAAGGCATAAATGGATATATTTTGAAGCTTAGTGACTTTAACTGGTGTCTAGGCATGTTTTTTTGTGTATTTTTTTTTTAAGATTTTATGTATTCATTTGAGAGAGAGACAGAGTAAGAGAGAGTATGAGAGTGGAGAGGGTCAGAGCGAAAAGCAGACTCCCCACTGAGTAGGGAGCCTAAAGCGGGACTTGACCCTGGGACTCTGGGATCATGACCTAAACCAAAGGCAGTTGTTCAACCAACTGAGACACCCAGCCCCTAGGAATGGTTTAGTAAAAATAGAATTGAACTAAAATAAATGAGTTCCTAAACTATGAATGGAATAAATATCCAAAGAAAAGGGAAATAATAAGAAATTCATTAGCAGATAAAGATCTCTTGGCTTATGTAAAAGATAAAATATCCATTGTGAGTTTCATGTTTTCCTTCAGTGTTATTAAAACTTTTTCTAACTTAAGATGTCTTCATTGAAAATAAAAGATGAAAAATTGGCTAGTCTAATAAGCCATATTTATAATTTCAAATGATCTTTCTACTTTGACCTTTTCAATCTCAAAAAAAAAACTGATTTTAATTGCTGTACTTAAGACAACTTAATAAGACACCTGCTGATAGATTCCAAATGAAAGAAAAAATCAAGAGAAAAATATAAATCTTACTCTTATTTTTGCACTGAGTTCTTTAACTTCATCTAAGTGAATGATATGCTGCCAGATTCTTGAAAATGGCATAACTAGATATTTTTAATTTTGAAGCTCCTGATATATTTTATCTCTTCATTATTTTTATTAATTGCAAAATGTACAGCTTTTTTAAAAAAAGATTTATTTAAAATTTTTGCATTTCCACTTTATTTTAAATTTTATTTATTTATTTATTTATTTATTTATTTATTTATTAACTTTATTTTTTCGGTGATCCAATATTCATTGTTTATGCTCCACACCCAGTGCTCCATGCAATTCCTGCCCTCCTTAATACTGACCACCAGGCTCACCCATGCTCCTTCCCCGCCCATAACCCTCAGTTTGTTTCTCAGAGTCCACAGTCTTATTTATTTATTTTAGAGAGAGCAAGTGGGGGAGAGGAAGAGGGCCAAGCAGATTCTACACTGAGCATGAAACCCTACACAGGGCTCAACCTTGCCATCCTGAGATCATGACCTGAGCTGAAATCAAGAGGCAAACACTTAACTGACTGAGCCACTCAGGCTCCACAAAATGAACAGCTTTTTGGTTGCATGAAACTTAACTAAATTTTTATATCTACAGATGTGCTTGTAGATTTTATCCCCAAAAGTTACCTGAGAAATAAACCCTTACTCTAAAAAGGGTCTGTTTATTTATTTATATATAATTTCCTGAAGGAAGTGTTTATTTCATACATCTGTTGATTTTTAATTGATATACTGTATTTTATTATTTTTAAGTGTATAGCATAGTAATTCAATATTTTTGTATTATCACAAAATGATCACCTCAATAGGTCTAATTACCATCTGTTATTATACAAAGTTATTACAATATTATTGGCTATATTGCCTATGCTATATATAACATCCCCATGGCTTATTTATTTTATAATTGCAAGTGTGTACTTCATAATTCCTTTCACCTATTTAATCCATCCTTCTACCTGCCTTTCCTCTGACATCTGAGATTTTGTTTTCTGTATCTGAATCTCTTTCTGTTTTGTTTTGTTTGTTCACTTGTTTTTTTTCATATAAGTGAAATCATATAGTATTTGCTTTTCTCTTTCCGAGTTATTTCACTTAGCATAATACCTTCCAGGGAAATACAAATCAAAACCACAGTGAGATACCACTTCCCATCTGCGAGAATGGCTTTTATCAAAAAGAAAAAAACAAGTGTTGGCAAGGATGTGGAGAGGAGAGAATCCTTGTGCACTGTTGGTGGGAATGTCAATTGGTGCAGCCCTCTAGAAGAAGATCTCTAGCACTGGGTGTTATATTCAACTAAGGAATCATTGAACGTTATATCAAAAACTAATGATGTACTGTCGCTTGGCTAATTGACTTTAAATAAAACAAACAACCCCCCCCAAAGCAATAAAACAAAAAAACAAAAAATAGAACTACCTTATGATTTAGCAATTCCACTTGTGAATATTTACCCTAAAAACAAAAACAAAAAGGAAAATGGAAAGAGCTCTTATTTGAACCCTCATCTACTATGAAGAAACAGAAGCATAGGCATCTCATACCTTGCTTAGCCAAGGGAGCCTATTCAGTGTTTGTGAAAATATAATGATCCTTGGAGTCAAAGCAATTTGGGTTAAAAGTCCAGCTCTGCCATCTATTCTTTGGATGACACTGAGAGCGTTGGCTTACCCCTTTGAATCTTATCAATTAGCATGGCTAAAATGGGATTGTAATATATACGTCATTGACTATACTTTTCCAGCTTCCTTACTCCTTAGTATAATGCATTTTTTGAGCATTTGCTCTATTTTTGGCAAATATTTAAGTTCTAGGTTTAGAACCCTAAAACGATAGCTAAAAGCTCTTCTTTCCAGACTGAAAGTACCAAGAAAGAATAGCAATAAAATAACAAATAGATAAGAAAATTATTGGAGAATGGTAAATGCTAGGAAGACTACAAAACCAGGTAGTGGAAGACTGTGACTGAGAGGTTAAAGATTCATTTACTTGTTGTGGTTACAGAGAACTTGAACTGAATGATAATTAGAGTGAACCACGTGAAATGTTGAAGAACACAGTAATAGCCAGAAAAACAAAGTTGTTCAGGGGAGGGTGGGGAAAGTACAAAATGAATAGTGGCAAGGGGGAGGAAATTATAGTATTTGATGGGTTTTAATGAGATCAATGTGGCTGGACAAATAATGAATGTGCGAGAATAGATTAAGATAAGGCTAGAGAGGAAGGCATGAGTCAGGTCATTTAAAGTTTTAGGATTTTATTTTGATTACAATAGTTTTAACAAGATCACTTTCATTCTTACATATAAAGGGAAGATGGACACAAATAATATATTTTTTATATATTTTTCTCATGTAGTAATTCTGACCACCTGGCATTTACAAATCTATCTACCTCTAACTTCTTTATCCCTTATTTCATTCATCCATTTACTCTAATATGGTTAAGAGAGTTTTATAAAGAAGAAAAGACTGAAACATATATATATATATATATATATATATATATCCATTAATTATTGCCACATAACAAAAGAAAAAACTCACATTTGAATAATCCAATAATATATATTTCTAATATGTCTGTGGGGTAGGTTAGAGAGATTCTGCTGATTCAGTTAAGAGTCTGTAGGGGGGAGGTTAGGAATGGGTTGTCTGTATGAGTAGATAATATTCCTTGACCGAGGGACTAGCAAGGACATGCACTATTCATGGCAATGCATAGGTGCTTGAGAGTAGGTTAGAAATAGGCCCATAGTCACTCTCAACTACATTTTATAGGCAAGAGCAAGTCTATAACCATGACTGAAGTCAAGAGACAAGGTAACACACATGCTTTTAAAAGGAAGAAATGCAAAGTTATGCAGTAGGGAGAGCAGACACAAAGAGGGGAAGAATTGTGGACAATAATCTAATCCACTAGGAATGGAAAAGCTCGATTTTCCAAAATAACACAAAAACATTAGAAGGAAGAAAGGAAGAAAGAAAGAAAGAAAGAAGGAAGGAAGGAAGGAAGGTAGGAGGAAACAAAGGAAGGAAGGAGGAAAGAAGGAAAGAAAGAAAGAAAGTCTGATAAGTAAGCCCAAGAGTTACTTTTTTTTCCCTTACAAACCACCCTTTCTCACTCGTAATCCTCAGGTTCAGACTTCATGTACATAATACTGTTTGCCATCACAGATTCAAGCTTGAGTCAGTAAACCTTGTATTCATTGTATACCTTCCAGAAAATCTGTGCTCCACACACACTGGTTCCAACACTTTAATGTTTCTATCTGTAATTAAACACAAGCATTATTTTCCATATTACAGTTCAAACTTAAAAATATTCAGCTCTATATAGCTTCTTGTGCTGATATTGACCATGTCATTTTATACCTCAACACATTTGGTTGTCATTCCTCTACCAAGAAATTTCTTCCAAATAATAAGTATTCAATACACATTATGAAATTAAAATATTGAAAATATAAGAGAAGGAATAAAATGTAATTTAATACACTAAACAAAAACAACATTTAGAGTTAAAGCACAGAGTTGATATTACCAACTTTAGCACACTGGACAATATTTGAAACAGTTTTAGTAACCCCCTCCCATGTCACTTTAGTTTTCTCACACAAAAATATAATTATGAGGGGCGCCTGGGTGGCTCAGTGGGTTAAAGCCTCTGCCTTCGGCTCAGGTCATGATCTCAGGGTCCTGGGATCAATCGATCAAGCCCCGCATCGCAACAGGCTCCCTGCTTAGCAGGGAGCNGATCAAGCCCCGCATCGCAACAGGCTCCCTGCTTAGCAGGGAGCCTACTTCCTCCTCTCTCTGCCTGCCTCTCTGCCTACTAGTAATCTTTCTCTGTCAAATAAATAAATAAAATCTTAAAAAAATATATAATTATGAGCAGTGAGGAATGGGGAGAGAACTCTAGCAAATGTGGTATAAAGTATAATTTAAATCCTCTTTCAAAGAGGTAAAAATATAAATGTAAAGAGTGTAATTCTCTAATTACAAGGAAAAAAATGACCTAAAAGAGGCAAACCAGATGAATTAAAACTAAGAGCAACTTAAAGAACAAATAGAAGGATGTTAGACTCGTGAATGCCACATATTGCTTTACCAAGATCATCACAAAAGTGTTGTTTATGTTTAGTTTGTATTTGGATTAATGACAATTAATAGTAAGGCAAAAGAATGAGTAATAACGTGAACTTAATGAAATAAATTTGAAGACTCCACCATCTGACAAGAATGATAGTGTGAAGTACTACAGCTCTATCTATATGTAAAATATACACAAAATATTTTATAATATCAAGATATCCAAGTTAAATGCCTTATTAAATATCTGGTTATGAAAGAAACATATAAAAATTAAGAAAAAAAAGGAAAGAAATGACTTCTGTGCCAATGGAACCTGAAATTAGCCTGAGCTTGTTAAAGTCAGAGGTGTACTGATGTAGTGTGGACACTTACACAGGCATGGAATGTACTGGTTTATATACATTTGTATATACACTGGGAGGCAGTAGCCGTGGATCCAGGCAAATTTCAGAGAATTTTGTACTAGCTTGTCACCGTGCTTCATTGATAACACTGATACTCATTATCTGAACCTAGTTTTAGTGAGGATTCCACAAAGCACTGTCATCGGGGCCAGTCATGTAGCAAGAAGGTGCCTATCTGACCAGCAGGGTATAAAACGTCCTGACTGACAATCCCTATGGAGTCTCCTTGTCCCGGGGCGTTCCAAGCATATATTCGTTTCTGCTTCAAAAGGGAAAGCATATCCTTTATTTGTCTGTGCCTGGTCTTTTGGATGGTTCGCTGGGAGGCAGCTTTTGGCAGAGAAATATCCATATTCTAATGCTGTTGCATTAAACTGTACAACAGCATAAACAGTAGCTTCAGAGGCATTGCCATTTAAAGTCCTGTTAGATTTCTTTAGGTATCAAATGGGTCTGACTGCCGTAGCGCGATTACAAATGCTATAACTATAAGGAAAATAAACCTGCTTCGTGAAGTCAAAATGTTTCTCACCAGCAGGCAAAGTCCCTTAATGATAGGGATCTAGGGGCTTACGTTTTTTTTTTTTTTTTTTTTTTTTTAAAATTTTTTTTTTTTTTTTTTACCAAGGGGGGGGTAGGGAAAAGCAGGGAACAAGGTTGTTTTGATTGGGGCTATACAACCAAAAATTTTTTTTAAAAAAATTTTTTNTTTTTTTTTTTTTAAAGATTTTATTTATTTATTTGACACAGAGGAGAGAGTTTACAAGGAGGCAGAGAGGCAGGCAGAGAGAGAGGGGGAAGCAGGCTCCCTGCTGAGCAGAGAGCCCGATGCGGGCCTCGATTCCAGGACCCTGAGATCATGACCTGAGCCGAAAGCAGAGGCTTTAACCCACTGAGCCACCCAGGCGCCCTAGGGGCTTACGTTTTAAGCAAGTATTTCTTTTGTCCCACATTGATTGTACTAACTATCTTGCACACCATGAACCAAATTTCTGAATGCACTTGGGAGGACTCTGCACTTAGCTCTTGGCCACTAAAAGTGCAGTAAAACTGAAATTCTTGCAAAGATGTGTGACTACTTTGTTAAGTAATCGAGAGTTAAAAACAAAGTTAATTAAAATCAGTTCACCTTTACAAATGAATTTTGCTACTCTCACAGGATGAGATTAAACTTTTCAAACTTTTCAAAAGTTGAGACCTGTTTTTTTTTTGTTTCATGTGTTTACAATTTATCATCTTATTTAGTATTATTTATTATTCAGTATCTTATAATTTGGAATAGACTCATTTCCTTTTTAATTGTCAAACCATTTTTCACAAACATATAGTTAGATTAATGGACAAACCCCACCATTCCTCCTTTACTTTTATCTAAGACAGTTCTGTATGTTTTCTGAATAGTTCTAAATATAAGATTACATATATATATATTTGTGATCTTCATATAACATATATGAGTTAGTCACTGTTTCATTTTCCTAGATTCTTGAGATTTTTCAAAAGTAACATTGAAATTATACTTTTGCGATCTAAGTGAGCCGTCATAGATATTTGATTATGATGATGAGGACATATTTACACTTATGATCCAAACCCTAAACTGATAAAAAAAAAATCATACCTGATTTATTATATGCCTACTGCTAGATTAACAAGGGATCACTTTATAACTAACCGTTTTAGAACTTTTATATTAAAGCAATTAGTATCTATTTATTAATCTAAAATAGCCCTTGAAAGGATGCCTTCTGGCAGGGGTATGATGTTTGTCTGCCTTTGCCTTTTACCAGTAGCATATTCACCATCAAAAACACAAAAATGAAAAAGTCACAGCTTTAAAAACAGATTGTTTCCTTTTATGTACATGATAGACTGAAGTGATTGTGAGTGTAAGAGAACATGCATTTTCAGAGAAAAAAGTGTATAAAGAAATCTCAGGAGATTAAATTTCTATTTCCTGCTTCAGCTGTTCACTAGGTGGCTAAAGGCAATGAGTTTCAAAATGTGGTTCTATGGAGGTGATCACATTACACTTTAAAATAAGCATATATATACTTTCCTCACATCTTACATTTGAAGTGTGAACTCATATATTGTTATGGAGACTAAAACGATGTCCCTAAGGTTTATGAACACACATAATAGCATAATTATTAAAAATGTTTTTCCTGATCCAAAATTTTTGATTCCACAAATGCGTGTTTGTGCCTACTCATGTCTTTGTCTGGATGAAATGAACTCTAAGACCATTCTATGAAGTTCATTACCTCTTCTTGCTAATTTATACTCATGATGCCCCTCATTCATCATTGCTTCTGGCTTTGATTGATTTGACAGGCTATCTAGGCAAAAGGTCTGAACTGACTTCAAATTCAACTGTATAGTGTCACAGTGCCATGGCTGTGAAATTCCAGGTACCATATCGTCCATTTATTTTCTACCTCTATGGCCCCTAATCCTTAAATTCATATAAAGCTTCGTCCTCCTCCATCGGACTAAAACATATAATACAGATACCAACCCTCTCTGTCCCCTTGGATTTCCTTACACTGTGTTGACACTGTTGGCAATATCAACCTCAGCCTTAATCTGTAGGGATATAACTATCAAATTTATAATTCCATCTTTGAACTCTACTTCGAGCTCCAGACATGAGTATTGAAGCCCCTATTTGTTCTCTACTATTAGATATCTCAAAGGTTGCTCAGATTCATGTCCAAAACCAAAAGCAAACCCTATTTCTTAATTTCCTGTAGAACTTTTCAGTTCCTTCATATAGAATCAAAATTGTAATTATATATACATTTTTTATTACTTAACTGATGCTTGCCTTTCCTGTAAATGTAAAAACTCCATTAGGACAAGAGGCCTCTCTCCTTTTGGTCAACATCTCTTGCTTAACAGAGTGTCTGGAATGTAATAGGCATTTGAAAAATATTTATTGAACATTTAATAAAGCAACTCTGGAGAATAAATAACAGGAAGAAGAAAAGACTGCAAAATACTTCTAAGATTTTGTGATACTAATGGTTTTAGCAAGTAAGAATTATAATTTTTATCAGGCAATAAGTGAAAGAGTTCGCATATAAAAATTTTTATTAGTCTCATATAAAATAATTCCAGAAATAAAATATGCCCTTATTAGATGCATGTTTATAAATAGCAGAGAGATGATAAATGGGGAGATAGATGTATACATACATACATACATGCATGCATACATAAGTTTTGCAAGAGGAGCCATTGGTTTGGAGGCATGTAACAAGTTTAGGAAAGTATTGAGGATTCTGTGGTTTAGAAAACACATCTAGAATGTTAATAAATAGCAGTTTTGCTTTTTTTTTTTATGAATCTTCTTTTTCAAAAAAAAGGTACAATAAGTCCCAATGCTTGGCCTAGGATGAAATGACACAATTTGTGATTGACCCCTGGTAGTTTAGATTTCATCCCCACTCTGGATATATATTTTCTATGTCAAATAACCTTTGTTAAGGATGTGCTGGTGTCTGTCTTTGAAAGAGATGAAAAGACAATTTAAATTAATTGGCACTTAGAGCTCTAAAGAGTTTAATTCCCTCCTGTGATTAAACTATTTATCCCTAAAGACTCTATTCCCTTGGTTTTAAAATTGAATAAGATTCAGCATTTGTTTTATGCATACGAACACACACACACAAACACACACACAGTTGTGAAATCATCTCTCTTTTAGGCAGTAGGCTATGTATTTTCAATAAACAAATATTCAACCTTAAGAAGAAATAACACTAGAAATTGAAGAATTTATTTCAGGGGAGTAGAGAATACATTTAATAAAATAGGAAGTTTTGTTGTGTTATCCTAGCAAAATGTCAAATAAAAAACCCAGCATATTATTTTTTTGGACATTTAACATATTCTTTTGTTTTCTGATACCATATAGTGAAAAAAAGCCATATTTAAGAACAGATGATAAAAATATGACATATTAATGTTAGTACACATAAATGGTTAGCTTTCTTCTGTTTATCACTTACCAATGTATTTATTGAAATTGAAATCTTAGAAAAGCTTGAGAACTTGTTTTTCTATCTGTAGATATTTTCAATTGTTAAAACTCATGAACTACTTTGGAGTCCTAAGACTATGTTGCAGCTATTTTTGGATTAACAATATTGTGGTTACATTGAATTAATTATATTAGAAATACTGAAGTAATAACAGTCATTGATTAGTTTTAATTTACAGATTTTTAAAAATCTACTTAAAATTCATTGGATTTTTGATTTATCCATTTCTTATGTATTTGCTTAACCCCCACTTTTTTTGAGAGTTTATGTGTCTTTAGTACTTTCCTTTTTCCAGATGTTCTGCTATAGACTATATATGCATTGTTCCACCTGGTTCTCCCAACTTTGGGACACAGATAATGATTTGTCCCAATTTTGTGAATGAAGGTATGGGAATGAAGAAACTTGGTCAGAATCACAAAACAAAAATCACAAAAATTACAAAATTCACAAGAAAGAAAAGAGCAAAATACTTTTATTTGTGGCAGACACCAGACCTACATTTTATTGTATAAATTCCTTTATACCTTCAAGGAATCCTCTTCAAATTATGTTTAAAAATATTGATAATTTGTTTAAGTTTCTCATCCTCTAAAGCAACATGAAAACGATTGCCTTAGAATGAAAGTTACAGGTGAATATAAACACATCATCCTTATTTCTTTTTAATATCCTCAATTTGATTCTATATTGAGGCTTATCATTTCCATTTCTCTGGACTTGAAAATATTTTACTGCATGTTTATTTCAAATATATTAGTTTTCTAGATATACACATATATCCTCATTTATGGCTGTTGCATCACATTACATCTGCTTCCTTAATGCTCCAGGGTTTTGGTATATTTGTTTCTGTTTTTGTCTTTAAATAACGATTGACTTTTCCATCAATTCCAATTGTTTAATACATAGAATATGCCACTGTGATTTCTTATCAGTAGTTGCACATTGTGTAGTTATTTTTCTGGGTTTAGAAGAGCATATTGGTTATATTATGCAGAAACTCCCTACATTTGTTGATTCATCTCATTCAACAGGTATTTTAAAGTAAATTCTATGGTAAAACAATGTGTGAATTGCTAATTTATTGTTTTTGATGAGACTCACTTTTGTGGTAATATTTTACAAGAAACTGGCACCTTTAAAAGTCATAAAAATGTGAATCGAGTAATTTATTTTCTATTTTTTTCAAATATCTAAAAAACTTAAAAGGGTGAATTTTTAAAGTGTGATCTAGTAGTTCAGAATCACATGTTTCTATAACATCAATATAATGATGACAAATAATTCTTATTCATTGATTCAGTCGTATATTTTAAGGTAATGCTTTAAATCAGAGTTGATAGTGTACAGATTCAGATGCTAATCTTATCCAGAAATATTCTCACAGATATACCCAGAATAGTGACTAATTATATCTCTTGCTCCTTGTGGCCCAGTCAAGCTGACCCATAAAATTAGCCATTACAACATGGGCCTAAATAAGCTTCATATCAGGTAGAAAGTACCAAATGTCATAGGGTAGTTTAAAAAGTTGATAGATCAAAGTCAAGAGGAAGAATATACTACTTATTATTTTTCACTTTAATAGTTTACTTCTCTTCCTTTTTGCTCAATAACTCTCAGCTCATACATTTGAAATTTGTCTGAAGGTTTTGATAATGGGTAAAAAGCAGAGAGCTGCATTCCCCCAAATAACCTTTCAAGAATGGATCCTACTTGGATTTGGCCAAAAGAGGAACTTGTGTGAAATTTGGAAGTTGAAAGAAAATCAGAGGCCATTATTCTTGGAAGGTTGTCCTGGTCAGACCCTGTGATGGACAGAGGTAGGTCTCAGCTTGTCTCTTTGTCCTCTCTTCCATGTCCAGCATGTCTCCGCAACTGTGGCCCCTGCTTGCCAGCAGCATTTCCTGGCCCACCACCAAGCACTCAGTTGGGGCCTACAAAAGCCGCAGATGAAATACAGATGAAATAGTCATTTTCACTGATCTCTCCGTGAGCTTTCACTTAGTAGTCCCCTTCACCAGCCAGATCAGCTTCTCAGATTTTCCTGTAATCTCTATAACTTGTTCACCCATGCCATGGCTGCAGGTGGAAAGTAAGTGATTTTTCTCTCATCCTCCAACTTATCCCTTCCAGACTTTAACCTCTTCAGCATCTGCCAAGATTCTGTTATTGAATTTCTATAAAAGATTGCTCATTCCCAAAATACTTGTGGTAGTGAGTATTCTTGACCCTAAGGGTATAACAATATCTACTGTTCATGGAGTGCACACTATGCTGTAATTCGTAGATACACTTTATACTAAACTTAGCCTGCTGGATAAGCATTCTCATCCTTGGTAAATGGATGAAAGAACTGGAACTAAGAGAAGTCACAGATTTTTTTAAGCATACAGAGATCATAGGTCATAATGCTCGGATTAGAACCTTTCTCTGAGTGTGCTTTTCTATCAACTAATTAATTCTATATGTAAAAATGTGGAATGGCAAATGGCAAACTAACCTAAAAGTCAGATACTTTAACTGTATAAGGTAGATGGGTGCCTGACAAAAATGGCATCTAATACATCATAAAAGTTGGCAGTCATTTTACTATAAAAATTGAACTATCTCAAAAATGCATGAAGCAAATCATCTCAGAAAAACAGCAATTTCCACTCTATACTTAGCTTGCCCAATGTCACCCAAGAATAGAGTACAAAATATATTTCCTAAAATGTTTGCTTCTTCTAACCTTTTGGGGGACATCCAGGGCTTAGCACTGTGCCATATTCTGCCTTGTGTTGTGCACAGACAGATCTAATCCCCACTAGAGCAGTATTTCCCATCAACAGATATTTAGAAAGTGTTTTCAGTCTGAGGATACTTGAGTCTTAAGTTACTGACCTTTGTCCTGATGCAGAATCAAAAGTGTTTCCATGCTGTTGTCTCCTTGAGTCATCTCAATTATAACAAAACAAAATAAATCTTTCGGACAGAAATGCACTTAGGATAGCTGATTTACTATTGTTCTAAGCTAACAAAAGTCTGTTTCTTTCTTCCTAGTGCATTTGAGATGTGACAATAACAAAATAAATCTCTTAGAAACAAACAAATCTCTTTGGGAGCTAGAGAAAAGCTCTTAAAAGAGTCATTTTGAGGTACCCAATTTCCTCTCTTCCACATTTGGATGTTCAGATATGTTTTGGAGAGGAAGACACTAAAAGACTAGATGTCAGACACCTTGTCTCCTTTTTGGGACACTTTGTGAAAAACAAACCACTTAAATGTGCTGCCTAGTAGCTCATTTTATTTTTATTTCTTCCCCTTCCTTCCAAAGTGTCAAATGTGTTCTAATGGACTCATATTTAGACTAACATTTATATATGATGAAAGGAAATGACTTTGAAAAAAAACATAGTAGTGTTTACTCCATACAACTCCAGAGAGAAATAGACAAATACATTTCTCTCCACATTGCTTTCCCATTTTTTCTGATTGCACTTTACCCACCATCACCTCCACGCTGTGATATTACCACTGTCCTACAGAAAACTTACTGTGGTAGAAACCAAACTTCTCATTCTGCGCCCACGCTCCTAAAGCTCTCTTTGAATTCATCCTTGTCCTAGCTAACAAATGGCAGTGAGTTCCCTGAGTCTCCTTGTTACTTCCCGTACATCTCAACAGGGTGCTGGAGAAGTCTGCCGTCCTGAACTGCCCATAGGCACAGACAAGCAGCTCCAAGTAAAACCCTCTCTTGCCCCTGGTTAAAGGCCCAGGAAAACAGGGTGTCTTCACAACAGAAAACATTTTTGGAAACACTGTTCCAGCCAAACACCACTGGAAAAATTTCATCCCTCCCCCGCATCCTTCATCCTGCTGGCTTCTTCAGGGTCTAGTGAAAAGCTGACCTTCAAACTCCACCCCTCAGCCACGGAAGCAGGGGCAGGGTGATGTCAACTGGACCCAGCAGGGAGCTAGTTTTTCACCCCTCAGACAACAGAGGCAGGTGGCACTCTGATTTCACCCCCAGGTAGTGTCAGTGGAGTCTAGGAACTGAGCCTTCACCACTGATGGTCAGTGCTGAGACTCTTCTCAATGAGGAAGTTCAAACAGGGCTAGTAACCATCCTGTTCCACACACAGCACCCATTTCCATCACGAGCATGAGGTGGGCAGGACTGAGCCTCCATATTCATCTGACGTCTATGAGACAGAACACAGTCTTGGGGGTAGAGCTACCTAACACTCTCAGCTTCTCCCTTTTCCATCAGCAGTGCCTTGCCAGGAACTGAGTCAGAAGGAAGTGGTACAACATTTTCAACTATTGAAAGAAAAGAAGGGTCAACCACCAAATCTGTATCCAATAAAATATACCAGGGATGAAAAATGCATAAAGAATGAGAGAAATTAGGCAAGTTTAGTGAGGGAAAGCAGTTTGATGCTAGCAGACCTATTCTTAAAGAATGGCTAAAGAAATTCTCTGAACAGAGAAAAATGGTAACAAAAAAAGTCTTGAAACTTCAGAAAAGGAAATAACAAAATGGAATAAAAAATGAAAGAACAACAAAATGACTATCCTTCATCTCATGTGTTTCTTATATCATATTTGATGGTTGAAGTAAAAATTATGATACCATCTGATGTGATGCTCAATGTATGTAGAGGAAATACTTAAGAAAATTTTATTTAGGGGCACCTGGGTGGCTCAGTCATTAAGCGTCTGCCTTCGGCTCAGGTCATGATCTCAGGGTCCTGGGATCAAGCCCCACATCGGGCTCTCTGCTCGGCAGGAAGCCTGCTTCTCTCTCTCTCACTCCCCCTGCTTGTGTTCCCTCTCTCGCTGTGTCTCTCTCTCTGTCAAATAAACAAATAAAATCTTAAAAAAAAAAAAAAAGAAAGAAAATTTTATTTAAAAAGTTGCAGGGGGGGCGCCTGGGTGGCTCAGTGGGTTAAAGCCGCTGCCTTCGGCTCAGGTCATGATCCCAAGGTCCTGGGATCGAGGCCCNAGAAAGAAAATTTTATTTAAAAAGTTGCAGGGGGAGATAATTTTGTGCAATTAAATACAGATCTAGTCATGTGACTCCCCTACATCAACACTTTCCATGATTAAAATTGCACTTAGGATAAATTTCCAAATTCTTTTTTTTTTTTTAAAGATTTTTTTTTTATTTCTTTATTTGACACAGAGAGAGAGAGAGATCACAAGTAGGCAGAGAGGCAGAGAGAGAGAGGAGGAAGCAGGCTCCCCGCCGAGCAGAGAGCCCGATATGGGCCTCGATCCCAGGACCCTGAGATCATGAACCGAGCCGAAAGCAGAGGCTTTAACCCACTGAGCCACCCAGGCGCCCAAATTTCCAAATTCTTAATAAACCTGGGAGGACTTGCATACTCTGGTGACAACTACATCTTTTACCTTCACATTAAACCACTTTCATCCTCCTTTATGTGCTCCTCCCACTCTGACGTTCCTTCACTTGACCTGCCAGGACTTTTGTACGTGTGTTACAGTTTCTGAAAAGCTTTTCATGTAGCTCCCTTCTATTCATTCTTTAGGTGGAAAATCAAAGGTCACAACTATAAGGAAGATTTCTCTGACTCCAACCCAATCAAATTAGATACCTGATTATGTTTTTTCAATCTCTTTTCATTTAACTCTTTAGCCCATATGGGCAGAGGACAAATGCTTTTCACCACTGTATTCTCCCTGTCAGCACAGAGCCTGGCCCATAAGAGAAGTTCAGTAGGATTTGTTCAGCAAATGACTGAAGTAGGAGTTGATTTTTCTCAAGGATTTTGCTTTAAATGCCCTTCACATATAGGCACAATATCTGATGTCTAACTATTTATTTATATTAAGGGCTTATAAAAATGTTTAAAACACAGAAGAAACATTATTAATTCAGTAATATGTAATAAAATATATTACAACATTAAAGCTGAGGAAATATTCCAGAATAAAGAAACTCTGATTTCATGATGATTAATTGCAACTTATAATTTTGAATTGAACCATGGACCAGACATTTTAAAAGCTACTGAGAGTATTATTGAGACATTCAACAATATTTGAATATGAATAAAGGATTAACCAATAATTGAATTATTAATAAAAGGGGGTATGATGTCAAAGTACTCTCAAATTATTTAGAGGTAACCAGAAAATAAATTACGTATGTAAGGGGAGGAAAAATAAAACATGAATAAGGGAGTGACTAAATGATAAAACAAATTGGGAAAATATGAACAATGGGTAAATCTGGGAATGTAGCTGAGAGCCCTTTGTAAAATTCTTCCAACTTTGTAAATGTGAAATTATATCAAAATGCAAAGTCTCAAAAACAGAAAATTATTTAAGCCTATGGAAAACTATGGTCTAGTACACTGGAATTATATATTCACATATAATTCTTCTTGAAAATTTTTCTTGATATTATGGTCTCGCTGGTAAAGAGATCAATTAACATTAAAAACTTAATGATAATCAGAAAATAAATATTACATAAAAGATAAGCATTTGAATTGACTTAACATAATTAATGATCATGAACCTATAGAGAATGAATCAAATTATATTTCATTACATATTCACAAGTACAGAGTATTTTTTCCACACATGCCATTAGATATCAACAATGTTAAAAACAGAAAAAATATTTAAGTATTTTAAAAGATGTTGAAATTTCTGGTATTCCAGAAATACAGTTCAAAACCTCAATGAGATACCACCTCACACCTGCCAGAATGGCTAAACTAACAACTTAAGAAACAATAGATGATGACGAGGATGTGGAGAAAGGGAAACTCTCTTGCACTCTTAGTAGGAATGCAAACTGCTTCAGCCACTCTGGAAAACAGCATGGAGGTTCCACAAAAAGCTAAAAATAGAGCTACTTTATGACCTACCAGTTACACTATTAGGTATTTATCCACAAGATACAAACATAGTGATTCAGAGGGGCACATGCACCCTCTTCATTATAGCAGCATTGTCCATAATAGCCAAAATACAGAAAGAGCCCAGATGTCCAATGACAGATGAATGGAGAAAGAAGATGTGATATATATTCATCAAACCATTACTCAGCCATCAAAAAGAATGAAATCCTGCCATTTGCAATGACATGGATGGTACTAGAGGATATTATGCTAAGCCAAATAAGTGAGTCAGAGAAAGACAAGTATATGATTTCACTCATATGTGGAATTTAAGAAACAAAACATGAAAATAGGGGGAGGGAAGGAAAAATAAGATGAAAACAGAGAGGGAAACAAACCATAAGAGAATTTTGAATGCCAAAATGAGAAGAGACAGAGAATAGGGCAGAGAAATATTTGCTGAAATAATGGCCATATTTTTCCTCAGAATTAATGTCAAACCCTCATGGATTTAAGAAACTCAAAGAATGGATGCCTGGGTGGCTGAGTTGGTCAAGCATCTGCCTTTGGCTCAGGTCACCATCCCAGAGTCCTAAGATCAAGCCCCTCAATGGGATCTTTGCTCAACAGGGAGCCTGCTTCTCTGCCTGCCACTCTCTCTGCCTGCTGCTCCGCCTGCTTGTGTTCTCTCTCTCTCTCTCTCTCTCTCTCTCTCTGACAAATAAGTAAATGAAATATATTTAGGAGAATAAGCTCAAAGAATAACAGGATAAATATCAAACATACACACATACAGAGTCATATTATATTAAAACTACTTTAAAGGAAAGACAAAGAGAAAGACTTCGCTGCAGCCAAAACAAACGACACTCATTTTGTAAGGGGAACATAGAGAAGTATTAAAACAGACTTCTTATCAGAAAATATACAAACCAAAATACAATGGAATGACATTTTTTATGTGCTTGAAGAATAAACAAAACAAAACTTCAAAAACAGTATTCTAAACCCAATGCAAATATATGTCAAAAATGAAGGGACAAATAAAGACTTTTTCAGGTAACCAAATATTGGGAGAATTGATTGGTAATGTACCTGTAATTCAATAAAAGGTAACAAAAGCCTTTAGGCAGAAGGAATATGATACTAGATAAAAACATAAATCTATTTTTTTCTACACAAAAAAACAGAGTACTAGAACTGAAATGAAGGTAAATGTCAAATTCATTTTTTCTGATCTTTAGTAACACTAAGTGACAACTGTCTAAAACAGAAATAGTAACAATATATTGTGTGTTTAAACATATATAAATATTAAATGTATGACAAAGAAATGGAAAGAAGAAATGGGAGTGGACTCCTGTAAGCTCCTGAGCCAACAGAAAAGCATAAGAATTAATAATTGAGATTGGTAAGGTTGTAAGATAAAAATCAATATGTAAAAATCAATTTGATATCTATGCATTAGCAATGAAAAATTAGATATTGAATTTTTAAAAATACCATTTACAATACCACTAAAAAAGGAGTTGTAGGTGTAAAGGTTTGGTATTGATTTTGTTACCTTACAATTCCAAAAATGCAGATACAGTCAAGCCCAGCTTGCTCCTGGGAATATGTTTATTTTGCTTTTAACATCAGGTAAGGAATGGATTTTTCTGAGTTTTTGCTTAAGGATGTAGAAAATTAAATTTTAACTGCTGAAAACAGAATAATCACACATTAGGGAATTAGGGATTTAAGGGTTTCAGGTGTTTCAGAAAAGCCTTAGTAATCTGAAGTTTCACATACTTATTTCTATAACGAGAGAACGTTATAGAACTCTACACGAGTTCTGAGACTTTTGAGGTTCACTTATTCTACACACTGAACTATAAAAGCAGCATGTGCATATTTTTGAGATATCAAATGTATAATCTTGGAACGGTATTTGAAGTACAAAATGCATTTAATGAACTAAAATGATTCAAGAAGAACATATTGCACTTACAACACATACTCTATACTAGGGGCTTCTAAGAGAGGTGGGTATGATGCTGTGAAGAAAAGCAATTGCATTCTCAGTAGGTTATCACAGTGTATTTTCAGAAGTTTCTAATTGAAAGCATGCTTCATTTGCCTTGGCTATAAAAAAACCTACATTTGCTCATGATTATGTCTGTAAATGCCCTCGTAAAATGTACTCTAGCAAACATACCCGCACACTTGCATATGTGCACACACATGCACACAGACACAAACATTTTACAATTTACTAAGAAATCTTTTCATGCAGATTACTCCTTGTTCTTTTTATGGTTTTTCTGAGATCTTTAAGAATATAGAAATGTTAGATATTAATATAAACTAATTTAAATGTATTAAAACATATTAAACAGCCCTTCATTTGATTTAGTAAATTAAATTATTTTTTAATTTTTTAATTTTTTAAAAGGTTTATTTGAGAGAGAGAGAGAGAAAGAGCAGAGCCCACAAGCAAGTGGTGGGGCAGAGGGAGAGGGAGAGAAGCAGCTCCTCACTGAGTGCAGAGCCCAGTCCAAGACTGGATTCTGGTACCTTGAAATCATGACCCAAGCCATGACCCAAGGTGAATCAAGAGTTAAATACTTAGCTTGTTGTGCTACATGCGTACCTCTTTTCAATTTAAAATGGGAAAATGTCAGGATGGATTCCCTAAATTATGTATTCCATACCCTGATTTTTTAAACCAATAATTTAATGTTTTTCTTTAAAGCATTTTTCTTTAAGTATTCTTTAAATCATTAATACGCAGACACATACATATACAGAAACAGATAATATATCTACAATGAGTATTTCACTTTATCTTGTCAGTTTCTAGCTCTTTGTTTATGTCTTATTGAGGAAAAGGGATGCTTCACAATATGGTCACCATAAACCTTCAAGATAGTCGCACTGGATTATAATTATTATTTTAGAAAAATAATGACTGAATTGGAAATTGAACATTAGTAGTGTCTTCCAGAAGAGAGTTCACGTCAATCACTGATGGTATTCAGGTTTGTCTCTCCTGCTCTCCAGCCAGAAGAGATTAGAGATGACTGGGCACCAAAATAATCTCCACTCTGAATCTCATTGTTATTTACAGGATAGGTTATTTTAATTCCTGAGAATCTCTACCTAACAATTTCTACTTTTAGGAATCCTACCCACTTTAAGATGTGACAACTTATTTCAGAAATTAGAAATTATCTTAGGCTTATTGACAAAGAGACATATGCCAAAACCTTGGATCTGCCACTTAATAAGCTTGTGACTTTGAGAAAATTACCTAATCTGGGAGCTTCAGATCCTTCAGAGGTAAGACTATAAAGCCTGATTCATAAACTGAATGGGAGTAGCAAAACACTAACAGTAGCATCCTGTCCATAGTAAGACCTCATCATTGATAAGTATTGTGATTATTAGAGAGGAAATAGTATATTATTGGAAAGAAAGAATGAAAGACCTCTGTTAGAACATAGGTTTTATTTTGTGATGCAAAAAAATATATTTTACAGATGATTATTAATATATTCAAAATACAGAAATATACAAAAGCAAGTGCAAAAAAGTCTTCAATCCTTAAAACTGTAGGTAATGAGCATAACCACATCTAGACATTATATTATCATAATAGTCTGTGAAGAGAGAGATGGAGCATTCATGACTACAACACACTCAATTAATAATAGTTATAGAGCCTTAGTGCCAAATCCTCATATTTCTTTCATCTGAGATTACCTTTGCCAATAGAGCAAGACAGGGTGAAGTTCTATCCTCTCAAGATCATTCAAACTTACCCAGGTGTGAGGAAGAGGAAGATGCACATTGTACAGGAAGAAATGCCAAGAGATTTCAAATGGAAATCCAAGACAAGAATAGTCTCCACCAACCCCTAAATTAGTCACTGGTTTGTTTCTTTACTCAATAACTAATTATTGAATATGTGCCTTTGTACTGGGATCATGCTTGACAGACTTTGGAGATACTGTGCTGAACAAGACAGAAGCCTCTGCTTTTATGAAATAAACATCTATCTGCAGAAATAAATTACTTTATTGAAATTATTTTATTTATTTAGTGACTATTGCTCTAATCAATAAAGAGATAAAAATAATTTCAGAAAATTATAAAGGTTATGAAGAAAATGAAGCAGGAAGATGTCTTGGGTGATCAAGATCAGCTTTGGTTCAGATAGTCAGGGAAGCCCTCTCTGAAGAAGAGACACTGGATCTGAGAAATTCATGGGGCAGATTTGAACTTTCAAATAGCCCTGAAGCTAAGGTACTTTTCCTTATTCTGAACTCCAGGTTTATTCTATTAAAAATTCTAAAGATCATGGTGATTTGAGGGGAGACCCTTGCAGATGGGCAGTATCTCAGATCAAATCCTAAACTACAGAGAATATTTGAACATGATATAGGAAGCTAAAATTGGTTTAAGGAAATGGGATTTAGAAAGATGATGAAATGAACTAAATAAAAGGGGGAGCATAAACACAAGAGACTCAAGCAGATACTGAATATAAAGATTAAGGGGAAAGCAGAATAGAAATTCCTAGGTTTCTAAATCCAGCATCTTTCTAAATCTCATTTCCTTGAATAAGTTGTAGCTTTCTATATGATGTTCAGATATAAAGATACAGATGTAGTGAAAAGAAGGGGCACATGCACCCCAATGTTCATAGCAGCAATGTCCACAATAGCCAAACTGTGGAATGTGCCAAGATGTCCTTTAGCAGATGAATGGATAAGGAAGATGTGGTTCATATATACAATGAAATATTACTCAGCCATCAGAAAGGATGAAAACCACCATTTGCATTGATGTGGATGGAACTAGAGGCAATTATGCTAAGTGAAATAAGTCAAGCAGAGAGAGACAATTATCATGTGGTTTCACTCATTTGTGGAATATAAGGAATAGTGCAGAGAATCATAGGGGAAGGGAGGGAAAACTGAATGGGAAGAAATCAGAGAGGGAGACAAACCATGAGAAACTCTGGGCTCTGGGAAACAAACTGAGGATTACAGAAGGGAGGGAGCTGGGGTAGCAGGGTGATGTGTATTAAAGAGAGTACATGCTGTGATAAGCACTGGGTGTTATATGCAACTAATGAATCATTGAACACTATATCAAAAACTAGTGATGAACTATATGATGGCTAATTGAAGGTTAGCTATATGATGGTTAATTTAAAAAGGAAGAAAAAAAAGAAAGAAAGAAAGAAAGAAAGATCCCAATACCCCATACCTGTGGATCATGTATTGATACATGCATTCATTCATGTATGAATATTTTCATTCTTTCATTTAATTAGCATGTGGGCATGCATGGTGGTAGTAAATCAAGAAAAAGAAGACAAAACTCCATATATAGTTTTAAACCTGCACAATCCAATAAAGGAGGTACTAGCAACATGTGACCACTAAAATCAAAATTAAATTTAAAATTCTGGGGATGCCTGAGTGGCTCAGTCAGTTAAACATCTGCCTTCGGCTCAGGTTATGATCCCAGGGTCCTGGGAAGTTGGACTTCTTGCTCAGCGGGGAGCTTGCTTCTCCCTCTGCCTTCCACTCCCCCTGCTTATGCTCTCTCTCTCTCTCTGACAAGTAAATAAATAAAATCCTTTTATGAAACTAAAAATTCTGTTTCTCAGTGTTACGAGCCACATTTTAAGTACCCAATGGCCAAATGTGGCTAATGGGTGTCCTACTGAACAAGACAAACACAGAACATTTCCATCTCCATAGCAAATACAATAAGACAGTGCACTTCTTAGTTTTAAATGTCAACAAGGTTTTCCAGTGATAATTTTTTTAAGTGTTCCAAAACTTAGAAGGCAGGTCATGGCTACTGATGAATTAATGTAAAATAATAATTATAAGATACGTAAAAAGAGAGTATTGAAATTAAGTCACGCCAGTCAAGAACACAACTCTATATATTATTCAATGTAGTAGGAAAAGCCAGAAATCCTGATGGAGATAGGAAAAAGGAGATAAGAGAAACTTTGAAATCATCTTTTGTCATCGAAAGCAAAGGGGAAAAAATAGTGTTTGAAAAACAGTTATTGAAGACTGAAGATTAAGAAAAGATGACTAAATATGTGAATGAGTAGCTCTGATGTATTTATGTGTGCATTTGCAATACTTTTCTTAGAAAAGCTGGAGATGAGAAGAAGTTGGAGGGGACTCTAAAGTGTAAATTTTAATAATAACACATTTTAAATTATTTTGGCTCACAGTTTGTAATGGGAAATGAAATAGTTTGACATATATAATAGAGCATGGCTCACATAATATATCTAGTGGGAGGTTAAAATGTCATGCCAAGGCAGAGGTTAATTGTCACTTTAATATACCTATATATATCATACACAAATACACACACACACACACACACACACACACACACTTATGTTTGAAGTGTAAATGAGAAACTTAGATGTCTTAGAGCCCCTAAAGCATCTCTAGAATATGAGTAAGAAGTAATAAAATGTCACCATAGTCTTAAAGTATCTTTGTTCAAGACACATTGTGCAAAAGGAAGTTCACCATCAGTACAAATACTATATCATATAAAACAGCAGGGAAAATTCCAGTTTTGAGATTATTTAGAAATTCTTGGGAAGGGGGGGTGCCTGCCTGGCTCAGTTGGTGGAGTATGCAACTTATGATCTCAGGGTTATGGGTTTGGGGCCCATGTTAAATGTAGAGATTACTTACAAGAGTAAAATAAAAAAAAAATTCTTTGGAAGGAATAATCATCATTTGAGTTATATTTTAGCAAGAACATGGTGCTGCTACACCAACTAACAAGCAAGTCTTTCCCCAATTGTCACTACTGTGACACAGTGTCACAATAGATTGTCACTATTAATCACGGAACAGAGTGGCTACACCCAGACTATGCCATCATAGAGGGTCGTGTCCTAAGGAACCGATCAGTATTAGTAGGCCAAGATTGACTTAGAAACTGTAAAATTAGTTGAATAAAGCCTGGCTTGACAGGGCTATTTTTTTTCTAACCTCAGTAAGCTCCCTGCACTTGGGAGTTTACCTTACCCTCTCTCCTTGTCACTGATAGTACTGGTGGTGGTCTTCTAACAATGACCCCTGGAGAAAAAGAGGAGGAACATGTTATCTTCAGCCCCATTATTCTAGTGCTTATAAAGACATTCTGTTCCCAGAAGAGAAGACCCTGCTTTACTAGCTGCTGTCAAACTACACCAACATAACTATGACGACGAAGATACTCGATGTTCTTTCCCCAGAAGACTGTGTAGATCTCAAGCACATAGTACCATGTGAGAGGAAGAAAGATTCTAACTTCCTTTAGAGAATACCTTATATCCCATAAAGCAGACATCACTATATCATAACCATCAGGTTGAAGATGAAATGTGCTCTGTGGAAGCCAACTACCTCTTAAGATCTCTCTGCTTTGTCCAGAACTTCAACTTTTCTTCCCTTCTGCCCATGCTCCATTCTTAATATTTTTCAGTCAGCTGAATTCACTCCTACCCTCTAGAAACTATATTTCTCCTGAATGAAAATATATATCTTGTCTCTTGGTTCTTTTAGCCTCATGACCTGGAATGGAACTTTAGCCTTAAGTTAATGAGGTTTGCCTTGGTTCCAACTGGCAGACTTCATCAAGGGAAGATAGGGTCCAGTCCAATGCAGGAGCAAATGGATGGTTCAACTTTAGTTCAATCTACCATCCAGAGAGACCATGCCTGTTTTCTTTGTAAGTCACATAAAAAAGCAAACAAAACACAGCTCAGCTCTCCAAGACAAGTTTTTTTTTTTCCTTGTCATTGTAGTAAGCCTTATCACTAAATGTTAAGAAATATTGATACAGTTTTCTTAAAAGACAAAAGAAAACTTTTTAACTTCAAATGCCTTTTTATTTGGTGTCCAAGGTGATACCAGTGCCATAGATTATTTAAAATATCCTCTTCCTTTGACACAAACAATATTGTTTGTAGCAACATCGGTGATATAGCTTATGTAAAATTTGATATTAAACATAAGCAAATACCCACGGCACATTGCATGGACAGCCAATTAAAAGACATTAAAGCACCTGGGTGGCACAGTTGTTTGAGTGTCTGCCTTTAGCTCGGGTGATGATCCTGGACTCCCAGGATTAAGCCCCATATTGGGCCCTGTGCTCAGCAGGAAGTCTGTGCTCAGCAGGAAGTCTGCTTTTCCCTCCACCCCTCACCCAGCTCTTGTGTTCACTCTCCCTCTCCCTCTCTCAAATAAATAAATAAAAATCTAAAAAAAAAAAAGCATCAAAGTGTTGAATAATCACACAACAAATTTATATAGACATATAAGACTACTTATTTTACAAAGCCATGTGAGAGTTAATTATAATATAAAACAAAAATCTATTAATATTGTGCCAGGCATCAAGATCTTATTTAAATCTGTCAATTATTATTATTATTATGATAATGATGGCAATGATGATGGAAATTATCAATAAACAGGATAATTCTACATTTGAAATGTATCACACATGCTTAAAGTCATGTATTAGTCTATTTCTATATTTACTCCATGTTAACTTCAAAATAAAATAAAAAATGAATACCTTGGTCCTGTGTGCCAAAATGTCTCTAAGAGTAAGTCCTATACTAAGGAAAATTCTAGGAGAAGTAAGGGGTTGTACACTAAACTATAAGCTAGCCTCAGTGAGATGAGTGCTTCTCAGAAATTATTTTTACTACAAATTTCTGCACAACCCCATCTTAAAATCGAATGGGTCAGGACATATCTAGTATGTTAGTATAATTTAGAAGAACCAGTGGAGTCTGGTTGGCTCAGTTGGTTGGGTATCTGCTTTCAGCTCAGGTCATGATTTTGCGGTTCCCAGATCGAGCCCCACATTGGGCTCCCTGCTCAGGACCGGGGGTCTGCTTCTCCCTCTCCCTCTGCCCTTCCCCCTGCTCGTGCTCTCTCTCTCTCTCTCAAATAAATAAATAAAATCTTTAAAAAAAATAAAAACTCAGTTTTATAGATTATTTCCCCCTAGAATTTGACTGTACACATAGGAAAATGTTAATCGGAAATCATCTTTTACCTGAAATTTATGTAACAATTGACATGTACACATGATCCATTTCTATATTTATAATATGTAACTAACTGACTGATTTGAAAACAGTTTACTGCATTAGGAGATTTATTTCATATTTGACGCTAAGGAAAATAAAGTTGTCAAGTCATGGAGTTTATGAGCACGTTGACTAATCCCCGGCAATCGTGGCTACCAACAGTACAACATATGCAACTTAACGATGCAATTTGCCAAAAATGATAAAAAATGGAATCCCTGCTGAACACTTTTAAGTGGGGTACCTATCTTCGAATGCTCTTAGTTTGCATAATGGCTTCTCAGATGAAATAACATAGCAAGAAGCAGAAAAAACTCACTAGTAATGCTTGACTAATTCCAATTGCTTGTGAATTAAAAGCAGCTGTGGACAGTAGGAGGTTGGTCTCTCCTTAAATACCATGTTAGTAACATGGATAAAGATATTATCTTTTGCTTTGATACAGAATGTTGAGAATCATGAAAAAAGGATCAAAAGGCGTATAAATGTTATCAAACATTTTTATATTTTAGAGATATTTAAAATATTTTTAATTATTTATTTTCATCATATTTATTAGTAACCTTTTTCAAACCACTTTTAAATCATTACAAATATCACCCAAATTGGAGCTTCTTTTTTTCATTTGCAGAAGATTTGAACTGTGATTAGTATAGATAGCATTATATAATTGTATAACAATAGGGGATGTTTGTGTACTACTCATCTTATAGGGCCAATATTTTTGGGAGTCAGATCTTGAGAAATATGTTTTGTCATTTCAAAAAGTAATACATAACAAAATTGTCTGTATTATGATTGTATTCATTACTAACATTTTGAACAGCTGTTTCTTTTTTGGCAGGTGTGTGCATACAGATATTAATAACATTCACAGTTCAAGGAAACTGTAACATTGCTTACAAATCAGATGTTGCTCTGTTTCTGGAATATAACACTGAAATAGAGGATAACATTTTGCAAACTGAAACAAGAGAATGTTTTTAAGGGATTAATAGTAGTTGCAAGTTTTATGATTTAATAATGTATGTTCATAAACAAAAAGTGCCATTTCGGTTCTGTCACTTTTTTTCCTCCTGAGTTGTTAAACGTACACTCATGAAAAATGTAACTTATCTTCTGGAACTTTTTTTATTCTGTTGTAGTATATGTGTGCTATGAAAATTTAGTACTCCTGGAAAGGAAAGGTAAGAGTGTAATCAGTAAAGAGCATGGTGGCTGTTCACTGGCTTTAGGTTCAGTTTAGAAGAGGCAGGATTGCAAGCACTGAATTAGACTAGAGTTAGGTATCTTAGCTATGGTTAATTACATGTCACTAACCAGCTCACAGACCTTGAAATAGCTCTTTAAAATTCTGTTTCCTCAATAAGAGTTTGACATCACAACCTGGAATTTTAGAATTTTAAGAGCCTATAAACTAACTTCAATTTTTCGAAACACCTACTTTAAAAAATATATTACCCATCAGAAAGCTGTATCAACAACTAAAACAAGGAATCTTTGCATTTGGTGGGGGTGGATTATGTCAATTCATCTTAGCATTTCTGAAGTTATTTAAAGTTTAATTGACAATATATATACTCATACAGACACGTATATACATATGTGTGTATGTGTATGCATGCATGTATACTATGATACTGTGAATATATACATGTATATACTAAATACTAAGCATAAAAATATAATATTTTTGTATTTTTATACATCATAATATCACTACCAGGAATTCATGGGTCAGAAAATGGAAGGCAGAGAAGAGATGTTTTAAATTAAACATTTGGAACCATTGAAAAGAATTATCACTATATTCCTTATATTTTACTTCTAAAACCTCTTCCTTTTCACCTACATCCTGATTTCAATTATCATCTCAACATACCCTAAATATATATCTCTTCTTTACTTCTATTTCATATTCCAAACTGTTTACTGTAATTTTAAATGTCACTTTATTATCATTTCAAATATACCTACCCTATTTTATTTCCTAGTTTCCCTTTCTTTTTTCTTTCATAGAAAGACTACTATCTTACCAGTTGTGCTGACTCAAAGTTTAGCACTCACTTTTAATGTTTTTTGATGGAAGTATAACATATTCACATAATTTTACAAGTTGACTAGTTTAATACAAAGTGAAAAGAGCATATAATTTTCACCCAGGTCAACAACCACAAAGCGGAGGGATTTATGAAGGCTCTGAGAGCCAAAGAGCCTAGAAATTTAGTAACTACTACATAATTGCCCCCATATTGATTGATAGTCACTCTGCTTGGACAGATTGACTCCTCAGTCTAAGAACAGCAGAGAAAACTCTGAAAGGACCTCACTATTGAAAGTGAAATTCACAGTTTGAGGGTGAGTGAAAGGTGACCCCAGTGAGAGGTGGACTGGGCCATTTGACCAACTGAGAGCAACTTTTTCAGGACAAAGACTCACATCAGTGAGAAACTGCTGAGAACAGAATTTACATTGGTCAGGGTCATTAGAGTCAAGGAAAGAGAACATTCATATATAAAGTGGGGAGAGCTGCAGAGAAAGTAAACCTCAGAAAAGATAAAGTCACATTTTTTCCTGATAAGAATAAAGAGGGAGTCCTCATTTTCTGTCTGAGCTAAATAACACTACTCTTGAAAATGAAACATGCCAGAAACACAAACTTATATAAAGCAGGTGAACATTTTTACCCCACAGTTGATATGAAATAAAGTGAAATTAGGAAAATGATAGAACTATGAAAAAACAGAGTAAGAGTTATTGAACTGTGGTCTCTCAGCTTCACACCCAGCCTCCTACACTCTGCCTTATGATTCTAGACCAGGTCGTCTACCGTTTTCTTTGACACGCACCTCCTTGTTGTGCTTGGCCAATAGAAAGTTCTATGCTACCAGAGTTCTGGGAAGCTGTAGGAGAGAGAGGAGATATGTATCTTGATGTTTAGCCCCCATTCACAGATTTAATTCCAGACTCTGTCAATATGACCCTACTAATGTCTTCACCTTGAAGCTGAAGTTCATTCTAGTAGTAGCTGTTGATTCTAGTTTGCAGATTTTTCAACCCTCACAAAACGAGGTTTACTGCACCCCTTAGAGATTTTAGCACCAGCCCATTGGTGCTCTTTTCTCAGAGGTCTGTGCCCCAGTCCTATGGGGTCCCTCATCTGAGCCCAGAAAAACTGACACCAACCAAGTAGTGCAGTTGCCTCAGAGATCCGAGTTTCAGCTCTGCAGGGACACTCTGATCTTTAATTCTTCAGTAATTCCAATCTCTCCCTTTTGTTAACTGAAAGCTAGGGTTGTAACTTCTTTCTCCAATTTCTATCTCTATTATAACTCCACACTTTCTTTAAAAATATTAGTTCTCAAATATCTAGTTAATATGTTTGTATTAAATTGTTTTGTTGAAATAGCTAGTGTGTTTCTACTACCAGACCCAGACAGATGCAAATTGAAGAAATCAGAATTAGAAACTCAGAAATTGAGATGATAAAATGAACAGAAGATGAATGAAATGCTGAGAGAACTGAGAGAATTAGCAATTACAGGGAAAAAAAATTTAAGATAAAACTAGAAGAAAAATACCAGCTAATTAAAATCATGGAAAATGCCTTAATAAGAAACAATGTGGGTAGGAGGAAATTTGGAAAAAAATACACAAAAAAAGAATGATAAACTGAACTAGAAAGATAGAAAATTGAACTTAAGTGGAACAGGGGTCTCTAAAAAATAAAATCCAAACAATGGGACAGATGGATACGCAAAATTATTAAATGAAAAATTTCTGAATATAAAAGAAAACTTGAAATTGCATGCTGAATGGCACACTAGACTTTTGAAAAATTTGACAGATTGGCAATATTAAAGCATAATCTAGTAAAATCATTGGGGTTTATGAAATGTAATTATTTCTATAATATGCAGAAAAATGTGAATAATTTATTTTTAAAAAGATAATTAGATTGACATAAGATATTCAGCAAAGCCATATGTAGAAAACAATGTAGAACTGTATTTTAAATACCAAATGAAGACTATGTGAGGCCAGGATTTTATATCAACCCAAACTGATCCTCAAATTTAATTCTGCTGAAAAGTTCTTTTGTCTGAAAGAATGCAGAGAATATTGTTCCCTTGAGCCCTTTCTAAGAAAACACCTAGAGTATGGGCTTCAGATAGACAAAATCCTAGAAAAATCTGAACGTATTTACTGGTAGTGCACAGTGAATATATGTCTATATTTATCTGTAGAACTAATTGTAAATGGTAGATGAAGGGCATTACAGATTATGTAATGCCTACAGACTCTGATAGTGTAATTATGAAAAAACAATTTAAAAAGTTCAAGAAAAAGGGAAAAGCAAATGAAAGCACGATAAGATCTCAGATTTTTTGCACAAATATTTTCTGAAAGTAGAAAAAGAATTACTTCAGTTAGATGCTGATGGGAGCAAAGGGAAGAACAAGAAGGGGTTACTAACATTATTTTTTACAGTAGTGAATTAATAGCAAATACTAAAGCTAAACACACACACACATACACACACACCCTATACAAAGAGATTAAGAAAGGGAACAAACTGTATATAAAATTATGTATATTTAAATAAAATATAAAATAATATCTGAACTAAGTCCAAATTACTGTTCATATCAATAAAGGTAAATTAGATTTAATCATACGAAATGCAGTGCTTAACTTGGTGAACAAAAGAGAAGCCAAACTTAGACGTCAAGCAAGATGAAAACTTAAAGATATTCACAAAGTTTCAAAATAACAAGATGGAGACTTCCTTTTTAAGCTCAGATGTGTAAAGGTCTGGAAAGTTGACACTCTTGTCCTTACAGCAAGAAGAAGATGGGTAAACTAAAAATCAAAGACCTTTTCTCTGGACCCATCATAGAATGGTCAGAGGACATTCTACCACCTCCAAATCTGGAGAGACAAGTAAATCCAGAGTCTCAGCCAAGATCTGCTTACCTAGAACAGAAACCACTAGATCCCATAAATTGATAGGTACAATTAAACGGTAATTTTCATGAATGGCTAGAGGCTGAATTTAGACGAGTATGATAGTGAATTACTGCTGGCAGCTGCAGTATTAGGGGACTTCTGTCACTTTTGTGTACTTTTCACCCAGTAACCAAATAAATTTTTATGGTAAGGATCTGAGAAAGATTTCCTCATAGCCTTGGCAGGGGTAGCCATCATAAAACCCACCCAAACTCTTGTTGCTAACAAAGATTCAGTATCTAGAGAAAAAGATATGACCAAAAAGTAAGTTTGAGACATTACCCCTGTTAGGAAAGATCATTCCTTCCCATTTCAGCCCACACCTGCCTTCCAGTCTCAACCTAAGTAGGAAAAATACATTGTTAACAAGAGACAAGGCTTAGAGAAAATAAAATGAAAATGCAGTTGTCAGGGAAAGAAGTAAAGGGTAAAGGTGAGAACCCCTGCAAAAGGAACAGAAGGGATTGTGAAGGCCACACCCCCACAAGAAGTCTCACTAGTGGATTGAGAAGTATCAGATTTTAGAATGATGCACCTCCCATACAACATGTCAACGCTGCAGCTATAAAAATATAAAATGAAAGTGTACTAAAAGCTGTAAGAGTTGCAAGACACAGACTCTCTCTAAGATTACAAAAGGGAGCCCCAAAGCCAAGTAAGGGGACAAAAACAAGGCCACTAAAGGAATCTGAATTCTCTGGCACCTACAACTACAACAAACATTAAATATAGTCCAGGTCCTAGCCAGATTAATATATATTTTTTAGTAAAGTCTTGTTTAGTTTAATATTAATTATCTAATACAACATATCCAAAAGCTACAAGACAGCCCAGAAAAGCAGGAAAAAATCAAGAATTTCTCAGAAAACAAAGAGCTTGGGGAATTCATTGCTAGCAGATATATTCCACAAAAAGTGTCAAAGAAGTTCTTCAGGTAAAAGGAAAGTGATACAGTCAAAAATTTAAATCTGCATAAAGGAAGGAAGGGTGTCAGAGAAAGAATAAATGAAACCAAAATAGAATCTTTATGTTGTTGTTGTTCTTAATTGATCTAAAAGATGCATGTTTATTTAAAGCAATAATGGTAACAATGTATGGGTAACTATAGTTATGTTTAGCTAAAACGGTTGTCAGCAATGTCACAAGGAACTAGAGAGAGGAAATGGGAATACTCTGCTATCTTGTTCCTGTTCTACACATTAAATGTTATGTAGTTAAAGTGGACCGGGATTTTTTAAAATGTGTATTGTAAACCCTCAGATACCTACAAAAAAGGAAAATGACATAATTAAAAGTTAAATTAAAATTAGAGAAGAGGGGCTCCTGGGTGGCTCAGTTGGTTAAGCATCCGACTCTTGGATTTCTGCTCAGGTCATGATCTCAGGGTTGTAAGATTGAACCCCACCTCAGGCTCCATGCTGGGTGTGGAGGCTGTTTAAGATTCTCTCTCTCTCTGTCTCCCTCTCTCTCCCTCTCTCTCTGCCCCTCCCCACCAGCCCAGCTCTCACATGCTGTCTCTCTCTAAAAATAAATAAAAGCAGAGAAGTCATAAAGATGGGGTAGGAGACAGGGAGAGAATCAAAGAATAAATGCACAATAGAAACTCATTTACAAAGGGGAGATTTTAACCCAGTATGTCAATGAGCACTTTAACATGAGTGAAACCAACTTCTTGCAAGACATAGAACATCAGATTAAATTTAAAAATAAAAACTCTAATTATGTGATGTCTACACAACACCAACTTTAAGTATAAAGGTTCAAATATGTTAAAGGTAGAGGACTGGTGAAAGATAGGCCATTAATAAAAAGAAAGCTCAAGTGTCTATAGTAATTTTAGGTAAAGCAGAACTTCAGATAAGGAAAATTATCAGTGATAAAGAGGGATGTTACCTAATTAAACAGAAGTCAGTTTTCCAAAAGCCATAACAATTTCAAATCTGCATCTAACAGGATGTGACTAGTGACAAAATACATGAAACAAAAACTGACAGAACTGAAAAGAAATAAGCAAATCCACTGTTACAGTTGAATAATATCCTTCTGTCCATAACTGATAGATCAAATTTGTAGAAAATCAATAAGAAAGTAGTTGAACTGAACATCGCAATCAATCAACTTTTCTGTCAGTCTGTACAGAATACTCCTTGTAACAGTGGCAACATTCCAGTTCCTCAGGAGGGCACATCAAACATTCGCAGTGATAAATCATATCCTCCACCATAAAACAGACATTATTTGAATTTATAGTTACAGAAACCTTACAAACTATGATCCCCAAATGCAACAGGATTAAACTAGAAACCAATAAACTGAAGGTAGCTAAAAAAGTTCTATATGTGGACATTCAACAACACATTATTAAATAACCCATCATTCAAGGATGAGGCCTCAAGAGAAATCAACTGCGTAAAATACATGTATTAGGAAGTAAAAGATCTCATCTCAATAACCTAAGCCCCTACCTTAGGAAGCTAGCGATAAAAGAGCTAAATAAGAAAAAGAACAAATGTAGAATATAAATATTCAACTATCATGAAATAAGCCAAAAATTTTAAGAAAATCATCACATGTGTAGGTGAGGATAGAAGTGGGAGGAACTCATATATGCTACTGATGGTGCAGTCAGTTGGTGCAACCATATTTGAAAAGCCAACATGCACATACTCTATAAGATAGAAGTTAGACTTCTATGAACTTAACCTAGAGAAATTCTTGTGCTTTGTACCAGGAGGCATGTATAAGGCTATTCACAGATATGCTCATAAATCTTTTTAAAAAATGGAAAAAAAATGTTCTACAACCGTACAATGGATAAATAGAAATTAATTGTAATAATGCAAATGAGTTCTATTTGCATTGAAAATTAATGAACTACAACTAGACTCATCAAAATGGATGAGGTTCAAAGCAAATATTGAGCAAAAAGGATAGCACAGAAATGTAAAAATTGTCTTTTAAAGATATTTAAAACATGGAAAAATAAATATTGGTACTTATGCCTACATATGTATACATATGGCAATTCTATTCAAAGAATGAAAGGAATATTTCACACAATGGAGGAGGAAGTGGGTGAATCAACAGTAGGGTGCTGATAACACTGTTCATGTTTTCTTTTAAGTTAGAAAGCACCCACACAAGGCTTTGTTTTATTTCTCTTTAAACTGTATATCTCTATTATATGCAGCCTTTAAGCATTTGTTATATTCTCAATAAAAGTGATTTAAAAACTGCTTTTAGCTAAGATTTCTATAATCAAACACATCTAAGGTTTTATTAATTTGACAACCTAATGGATAAGACAGAGTGGGAAGTCTGTAGCTTTCAGAATAAATAGATAAACAGTGGGCAAGAATTAAGACTGTAGATTACCCATTTAGGTTTATAAGTAATATTATCAAAATGGCTTTTCCTTTTCTTTCACATTTCTTGATATGGTTTAGTTTTACACTTTCATTTGATTGGGAGATAAAAGTGCCTGGCAGACGATTAATTGGAATGTTCAACTCTTATTCCATTGAGCCCAAATTTTAGTATTTATGTATTTTAATGCATTTCCTGTAATTTTATAAATGTCTGAAGAATTTTATAAAGCTCAATTAGTGTCATAGTTATAAAATCATTGTTAACTACTAAAACTATTATTTGATGTGTTCTTTGATATATTTTCTTCAGAGTTATATCCATTTAAACTTTCAGCTAATCATATGTAAATGAGGTGAAGTTTAGAATTAACTGGGAATGCTGTGTAAAATTGGAGTTTGAAAAAGAAATTAGGACTTTTATTACTTTTTACAATGTATTAATGTCAGTGTTGTGAGAGAAGTTACTTAAAGTGCTGTATAATTCAGACAAGAAATATCTCTTCTTGGTTTGTTCAATTAAAAAAAAAAACCTTAATTCAGATTAGCTTTATATGTATAGGAGTTTGAGGATTCTAACATATAAATTGGAAACATTTTGAAATCTCACCAAAGTATTTCCAGAAATTCAAGTATTTTGCCCTTAGTAAACAATCTCTGCAAATGGCCATATAGTAAGTATTTTAAGGGTATTTTTTTGCTTTGTTTTTGATTTTGATTTTTTTTAAGATTTTATTTATTATTTGACAGAGAGAGACACAGCTAGAGAGGGAACACAAGCAAAGGGAGTGGGAGAAGGAGAAGCAGTCTTCCTGCTGAGTAGGGAGCCAGTCTCGGGGCTTGATCCCAGGACCCCGGGATCATGACCTGAGCCCAAGGCAGATGCTTAACGACTGAGCCATCCAGGCGCCCCATGTATTTTATGTCTCCATGTCTCTTGGTCTTTGTCTCAACCACTCAACTCCGCCCTTGTATCACAAGCAGCCTTAGACAACACATAAACTGAGGGGTACGGTTGTTTTCCAATAAAACTTCATTTGCAAGAACAAGTGGCCAACTTATAGGCTTTAGTTTGCCAATCTATGCTCTAGACTTTATTTTTATTTTAATTTTATTATTTTTTTTATTATTTGCCCCAGGGTGCTCTAGACTTTAATTAGCAGATTCAGAGTTTCACAAAATTATAAAGAGGATAAAGTTTATTTATGTGTTCCGAGTAGTCCTTCTTTCCTTCACTCATATTTTCAGGTTTCTCCCTCAAAATCATTTTCCCCTTTTTCTGTAAACTCTTCCACTTTAGGTCATATTAAGTCTCACCCTTATTTATTACCCCATTAACTCTAATTCACTGTCCCTGACTTCAGGTCTATGCTTCTTCTATTCATTCTCCTTATTTCAGCTAGAGAAATATTTCCAAAACACAAGGTTCTTTGTGTCTTTCTACACCTTAGTTTACTTTAATGGTATCTCATTTCTCTTATAACAATGTCTTATATTTAAAATAATAGTAATTATTATTACTCTCAAATGTAATACTCATGTAATACCTTAATATAAAACATTTAAACTTTATTTGTAAGAGGTTTTAAATAAAGACCTATTGAATTATTAACATTTAATGAATAAAATTTTAATGTCTAACAATGAAATTACATATTACATAAGCTATTTCTTTTATCAGCAAAGTATCTATCTTTTTTCATGAAACAAAAAAAAAGAAGCCTTGTCTCTAAAATACTCCCTCTATTAACTCTGTCCTAGGAATAATACATATTTTGGGGTCACTCCATATTACTAGAATTGATGACTTATGATGTCATAAGAATATAATAATTAACTCAAGATTTTTTTTTAAAGGTTTTATTTATTTATTTGTCAGAGAGAGAGCACAAGCAGGCAGAGTGGCAGGCAGAGGCAGAGGGAGAAGCAAACTCCCTGCTGAGCAAGGAGCCCGATGCAGGACTCCATCCCAGGACCCTGGGATCATGACCTGAGCTGAAGGCAACTGTTTAACCAACTGAGCCACCCAGGAGTCCCAACTCAAGAAATATTTTTAGGTAGAGTAAAGATTAAGGAGAATTTTTTAGAAAATTTATCAGCTATCCCTATTCCATAATTTTCATATAGTTCTTTCATCCTATTTAGAATAAGGAAATAAACTGTGAAATATCACAAATAATTCTACCACTTCTTCCTGTCTGTCTTTTCTCCATGTCTGGGAAATAGGAGCTCTATGAATGAAACACAACAGAAAATGTCTAGGAATTACATATTAATATAAAGCATGTCATGAAAATGTAATTTATTTTTCATATAGAGTGAGTATAAAGATTTCACCACTTCAGATATTTCGGCATACTCATAAGATTCTAAGGGCATATTCATGTAAGGCTTTTATTTAAAGGCAAAGAAGCAGTGAAGCAAGAGTAATGGAGTGCAGGCAAATAGCTGGTGTCCGTGAGATATCCGGGTACAAGCTCCTCAGGTCCTTATTCACACATGGCCTTGTTTATTTCCAAATTGAACTGCCAGGGTGTATGTGAGGAATCTTGCTTCAGGAGAGGTCAAGACAGAGTTTCCCAGAAAGTGTGTTTTTGGCCCTAGGGATCACCAGGAGAACTTTGTAATCTAAAGCATACATCATCAATTCCATTGCTCTTATCTTGGCCAGTCAAAGAAGGTCACAAGAGGTAAAAACAGAGTTTTGTCAGTATGGCTGTATATAAACTATATCCTACACTATGACATAAAATTCATATAAACATTTTATTATTTTATTTCATTATTTGGTTATTAAGATCTGTGTCGGCTTTCCTACATTCATAATGAATAATTTATTAAAAGCAAGGTTTCCTAATGCCATTAGTGACTTAGTTTTGCAAAAAAGATTTTGCAATGGTGTTTTGTTTTGCTTTTATATCTCCTAACAAAAATAAGAGTGCTCCATTTTAACTGATTAGCATGATATAAAGTTACTTTTATGACTTGGCCTCTGCTTACCTTTACTTTTTCCCTAACAAACCCTCCCCTCTTTTCTCCAAACTTCCAGTGTCTAATCCATCATATGCAAAAACTCCATCAATCCCTTTACCGATGTAACCTATACCTGCAGCACTTGACTTTCACTTAGGATGGCCGACTAATATTGTTTGCCCAGGAATTTCCCAGTTTAGCTTGGAAAATTCTATGGTCTGGGAGACCCATCTATTCTGGAAAACTCCACTCTCTCATTGTTCCTTTCATTGAATATTTCTCATACCTTCAGTTCTTGAGTGAAACCTGGATTCTTCCTCAAGCACTATAAAGGGCTAATTCTAACCTAAGCTAGCTACCTGGGTAGGAATAAGGTCCTCCTTTCCCACAGAAGTATAATGTATGTTGGATGTTAGAGACAGCTTAGAAAGCAGAGCAATGTGTTGCTAGTTAATAAGATATGGATTCTATTTTTTTATTGAAAGAGTGTTTGGTCTGAACATCATTCTTAGAATCTGTATTGAGGAATGCAATAAAATTCTACCATAAACCATTATATCAAGGATATAACTGTAAGATACTCCACTTTTAGATTTTTTTCCCCAAAATCTTTTACAACTGGTTCAACTTGGGGTGAAAACTTTAAAGATTTTATTTATTAATTTGAGATACAGAAAGAGAATGTACAAGCAGGGAGAGCAGTAGACAGAGGGGAAGGGAGAAGCAGGCTCCCCTTTTAGCAGGGAACCCTATGTGGGGCTTGATCCCAAGACCCAGGTATCATGACCTGAGCCAAAGGGAGGCACTTAACCGACTGAGCTACCCAGGTGCCCCAGGAGGGGTGAATAGTTTGGAGCCAAACTGAGGGAAGTAAAATATATAGAAATGTCCCTTATTGTGAATATTTTGATAATATTGCTTACACATTTCTTTAATTTTTTGAAGACTTTATTAATTTTATAGACCTATTTAAACTAAATGTATAATACTGAATTAAATTGGGAGATATAATTATTCAGTTATTTTATAGCTAGCAGTTAGTATCTATTTTCTGTAGATAACAAGGTAATCTAATTGATTTTATTTATAATCATGTTAATAAATTTTTGTTGAATTTGTATAACTATGCACACACACATATATTTAGATTATGAGTTTAAAGATTTATGAATTAACACAAAGTGAACATCACTATTTTACCAAGTACCTCAAGATAAATCCTTTCCAACAATTCCAAAGCCTTGTGCACGTCCCCTTCCTAGTTACTACCAACCTCGTTCTCCTAAATAAAACTACCGATTTATCTCTTATGCCATAGATTTGCTTTTTGTGTGTTTTTTAATTTGATATAAATGTAACATATAGTATATGTTCTTTTATGACTGGCTACTTTTATAGAGTGTTACGTTTGTTAACCTCATGTTCTTCAGGAGTCTGATCATTTTGATTGCTATATATTACTCTATTATTAAAATATACCAAAGTTTATTAATCAAAGTTACTATTGCTGGAAATAAAGTTTTCTCTACTTTGGGGCTATTATGATTATAGTTGCCATAAATATCTTAGTGCATATTTTTAATGTTTATATATGAACATACCTATAAGATATATGCACAATAGTGAAATTAGTAAGTGCAGAATATACATCCTCTGGTTACTGTTAAAAACATTTCCCACAGTAATTGTACCAACTGCCTCAGAAGAACACAAGCATCTAGGTGTTCCACCTCCTTGCCAATATTTATACTGTCAGTCTTTCCACCTTTGAGCATTATAAGAAGTATGTAGTGGTATGTCACAATGCTTTCAATTGGTACTTCTCTGATGAGTAATAAGGCTTGAATATCTTTCTCAGTGTCTATTGAGCAATTCAATATTTTTGCTGTGATATGCCAATTAAACTCTTTGGTTCATTTTATATTAGTATGAATTTTTTTTAAGATTTTTTATTTATTTATTTGACAGAGAGAGATTACAAGTAGGCAGAGAGGCAGGCAGAGAGAGGAGGAAGCAGGATCCCTGTTGAGCAGAGAGCCCAATGCGGGGCTCGATCCCAGGACCCTGAGATCATGACCTGAGCTGACGGCAGAGGCTTTAACCCACTGAGCCACACAGGCGCCCCATATTAGTATGAATTTTTAATGCTTTTTGAGTGTCTTTTATATTTTCAGGACACAACCATTGTATGTATTGCATATATCTCTCCCATTCAATGGCTTACCTTTTCAATATCTTGATGGTGTTTTTGAATAAAGAAAGCTTTAAATGTTTAATGTAGGCAACTTTATCAATATTTTTCAATTATTTCTATTACTTAAAACATGTTAGGTATCCTTACTTGTTTTAAAGAAAGTCAGTATAGTCAATTTCACTTTAAGTATTGCATTTCTTTCTTTTTTAAAATACAAAGTACATATTTCTGAATTTTTAAGACATAATATTATTACTGAAAGAGATAGAGAAGAAACAAATTTATGACTATTTAGGATCTACAGATTAGATACTTTGAAGACATTTACACAAATTTTAAATTTGAGTTTTTGTTTTTAATTTTTACATATGTGATTTTTAAATGACCATATCTTTTATAACAAAACGTCTTTAAAAATACACCAAAAATTGAAGTGAGTGTCAATAGTTCAAATTACTATGAGATAACTATGCTTCTGATGTCAAATTTTTGAATAATTTATTGAAATTGCTTTGAAGAGTTCTAAGTAATAAATTCTTAGTCTTGATTTGGTTTTGTTATTTTAAATATTTACTGTGTTTCTAAAGCCTAATGGAAGTCCTAAAGTCTCTTTGTTACACCTGTCAAGTCTTAAGAAATCTTAATTTGGAAAAACATATAAAAAGTATAGAGTGCAGAATAATTGAGCTAGTAAATATATTTCCAGAAAAATATAATTAAGTCTTTTCCTCTTTTCATTCCTGGAAATGACTCTAACATTGTTTATTACCTTTATTCTCTTGAATTGGTCAATTCCAATGAATATCTGAAGGCCTAACTATAGTTTGGTTATTATTACTTGATTTTTGACATTTTCATTTGCATTTAATAATAAAGAACTTGAAGTTTTATTTATTTGTTTTCTATTTCTGTGTGTTGGGGATTTGTTGATTATCCAGTAAGAGGGAAACACATTTATACTGGAAAATAAATTGTTCCATTGACATAACTAGTATTTTGAGGATTTGAGTATATTCTTCATAAGAGCATCTTAGTCCACTCTTGTTCCTCAAAGTAGAAATAGTAGTTTGTAGAAGTAAGCATTCCCTGAAATCTTATGGAGTTAAATAAATTGAATATATCTAAATTCTTTTCTTCAAGTGAGTCTGTATTATATTCGTACATTGTAAAGTACATTCCAATATGAAAATCTCTGGAGAAATTCATCCAGTTCTTATTTCTTCAGAAGAAAGTGGTACTTCTTCCAGATAAATTAAGATGGGTAGTTGCTCCTAGGGAATAATTTAGTTCAGCTGTGCCATGGGTACCAGTATGAAAATAAAAATGATTTTGATCTCATTAAATGGAAAGTCATTTTATTAACTGAGTTTATACTGGAGATATACAATATTAGAAATATTATTGTATTTAATCGCACAGTTACTTATCAGGTGTTTCTTGTGTATAAGAATATTAGAAAAGCAGTATATTTGAGGTTACTATTACATACACATGTATTTATAACCACTTACATTGATAGTGTTTGTGTTATAACTATTAAAATATATAATGCATTGTCTCTGCCTTAAAGAAGTAGTATTTAATTAATTCATACTTAGAATATTTATTTTTGCATATTAAAAAGGCCCCTGTATTAAGCAACTACTACATACAACTACTCAACTACTATATATATAGTGTATATATATATATATATATATGTGTGTGTGTGTGTATATACACATATGCATATGTATACGTATATACATATACTACACACACACACACACACACACACACACACACACAAATTCCGATCCACAAAATAGACATAGGAGCTGGAACAAGCAGTACATAATGAGAAGAGGATATGACCCCTGGGATGCAGCCATGGTTAATGGGCTTAGGAAAATAAAACATGTGAAGTATGATTTGAAAAGAGGAAGAATGGTAGCTGGAGAGACAGATGTTTTACTCAAGATACAACAAGAAAGGGCGCCTGGGTGGCTCAGTGGGTTAATGCCTCTGCTTTCGGCTCAGGTCATGATCTCAGGGTACTGGGATCAAGGCCCGCATCGGGCTCCCTGCTCAGCGGGGAGCCTGCTTCCCCCTCTCTCTGTCTGCCTGCCTCTCTGCCTCCTTGTGATCTCTCTCCCTCTGTGAAATAAATAAATAAAATCTTTAAAAAAAAAAAAGATACAACAAGAAGTGATGGTGTTAGATTCAAGTTGATACTTCAGATACTTTTGTAGTTTTGAAAAACGTTCTTTCTCTCCATTTTTATTTTTGTTTTATTAATGATTTCTCCCAGAAGAGTAAATTATCATAACCTAATTTGGTATCTTTTTACAGTTGTCTGTTTTAATTACATGCAAGATACATTCTTTTCAACATACAATAGAATTTATGTGTATTTCTGTGTTTTCCAAAGTTATAAAGTTAAATAAGCAAAGCTAAATAACTCAATTATTTTTTTCATTTTAATTATTATTTATTATTTTAAGAATCCAAAAGTCAGTCCAATGTGTATTTCTTTTACATAAGTGTAAAAGAGCAATGCTTTGCAAATGCCAGTTAGCTGTAGAGCATTTCTGTCTAAACAGCACTCTTTGAAGGCACAGAGGCTTTAATGATAGAGAGGAGAAAGCTAAATGATAAATGATAAAACAAAACATTTTTTAATAGCCCCCTTTTTGAAGATTTTTTAAAAAATTTATTCATTTGAGAGAGAGACAGTGTGTGTGTGTGAGTGAGAGCATGAGGGAGAGAGAGAAGTAGACCCCTGCTGAGCAGGGAGTCTGGGCTCAATGTGGGGCTTGATAAGGAGCTTGATCACAGCATGATCCCCTGAAGGCAGATGCTTAACCAACTGAGTAACCCAGGTGCCCCTTTAATAGCCCTTTCTTCAGAGTTTTGTTCTCTTGCATAATTTCTCTCAAATAATCCTGTGCTCTTTATGAATTTTTCCATTTTATTTATTTATTGTGGGGGTTTTTTTTGTTATGGTAAAAACACAACAAGAAATCTACACTTTTAATGAATTTTTAAGTGCACAATGCAATATAGTTAACAGGTACTATGTTGTATAGCAGATCTTTAAAATTTACTCATTTTGCATAACTGAAACCTTATATCCATTGAACAGCAATCCCCTCAAAAGCAACATTGTCAAGGAGATTGTGATACCTGGTGGTGCTATTGTGGAATTAACAGAGCAAAATTTATTCAGATTAAAAGTAAATAATTTACTTTTAATTATCTGTTCAGTAAAATTTTACTTCTGTTAAATATACTATCTATAATATAAAATAATTATGTTTCTATATCATCTGTCATGTCACACTGGCTCTGAAAAAAGTTTGAATTAACCTATTCATCTCATTTGAATTTGTTGAAGATTTGTGGACACTAAAAAGTTGAGGCTGCTTTAATGACACAGTATTGTAGGCAAAATATGTTGCTATACATGCAATCACTACAAGAGTTAAAGATTTTTTCAATGAAAATATCTCTTAAAGAAAACTGAATTAAGTAACTAACATTAGATAAAAATTTGACTACATTATATGAACACATATTTACCACATAAGAAAACTTCCCAAATTATATAAAAATCAGATACTTCTAAGTAAATCTGGTATGTGTTGAGATCTTATAATCTGAAACATACAATCCATCATTTTTTAAATGTACCTACAACATAATATCAAAATAATCACATTTTATATCAAAGTAATTACATTTTATAGTCAACTAGGGCTACTATAACAAAATATCTTGAACTGGGTGACTTAAACAATAAAATTTTTCTCAGACTTCTGAAGGCTGGAAAGTCAGAGACCAGATGCCCACAGATTTGGTTTCAGGTGAGAGTCCATTTCCTCATTTGCAGAAAACTGCTCTCTTGCTGTCTCCTCAGAGACAGGCAGAGACAGTGAGCTCTGGTTTCGTCCTGTCTTCTGAGGTCACTAATTTGATGGTCATGAGGGCTCCACCTTTATGACCTCTTCCACACTTACATATGTCCTGAAGCCCTCATCTCCTAATACCATTACATTGGGAGTTAGAGTTCCGATATATAAAATTTGGGGGGCCATGAACATTCAGTTCCTAACAGGTTTTTTTCTCCCTATGAACATCATTGTCCTGAGGATTACTATTTATATTCTAAGTAGATGAACAAGAAATACCACAGTCTGGAGGGTGGGAGAAATGGAGAAGTATTACTCAAAGAGTACAAATACTCAGTAATGCAGGATGAATAAACCCTGGAAGTGTACTATAGAGCAGGGTGACTATAGTTAATACTCTATTCTATACTTCAACTTTGATAAGACAGTTAATCTTAAATGCTCGTACCTCAAAAAAAGAGTATAATTATGTAAGGTAATGAATACGTTAATCAGCTTGATTTTGGCAACCATTTTATAATGTGTTACTTATATCAAAAAAACACATTATACATCTTAAATATATGGAATTTTTATTTTATATAATTTAGCTGGAAAAATTCATAAATCCACTTATAAATAAATAAATAAACAAACAAACAAACAATACAGACTCATGTGAAAGAAGTGTTCTATTTTAGGCCAACCTGTAACAAACCAAAGTTTATAATGACAAATAAGCTGGATTTCTTAGTCTCTCCTATTGGCAGATACTTTTAATTCAGAGCATATCAATCTCAATGACGAGATGTATAAAATAAATATACACAATTATATATGAAGTTAAATATATGAAGTTGTTATAAATGAGGATTTCTACAAAAAAAACACATGTAAAAAAAATTTAACTTCGAGAAAAAAACTATTCTTTTTTTTTTTTCCTCTTCAGGATATCCTTTAAAATTCTCAGGAATAAACTGCTCTCTACAATATCTCTGAATCAAAGATTCCTTGAAATGAGAATGTTTAAAAGAAATCAGTCTATTTTGTAGAGTAAAAAAAATGTTAATAATATTTTCTACTTGCACATGTGCAGTTATTTTTTCTCGTATTTTAACCATTATGGGCGAGCTGAACAGAAAATATGTTCTCAAACTCAGATTGTTTTTATTCTATTTAACTCATGTGTTTACCACTTAATTTGTACACATTCAACTACAGAGTTATCATGCAATGCTTCTGTTTTCTCATAGCACCTATATTATTTAATATATTTATTTATTATAAGCCCAGAAATTTTTTAAAAAGATGTTAATATATTGAAACAAAAGACAGTATGAGAAAAATGATTTGATCAGAAATAGGTACATTTTATATAGTTTTAGAAATACTGAGATTCGAAATAAAAATGTCTCTAAAAATTTGTTTTGATACTTGTTTCTTCTGAGAGGCTTTGGAAAGGATCTTTATAGTATCAAGTTTTTATTTAAACTCCAGTTAGTTAACATCCAGTGTTATATTAGTTTCAGGTGTATAATATTGTGATTCAGTACTTCCATAAGTCACCTGGTGCTTATCAAAAGTGTGTGCCTTAATCTCTGTAACTTATTTAACACATTCACCATCCACCTCCCCCAGAGCAACCCTCAGTTTGTTCTCTACAGTTTTCTGGTTTGCCTCTCTCTTTTTCTTCCCCTTGTGGTCATTTTTTTTTCTTAAATTGCACATATGAGTAAAGTCATATGGTATTTTTGTTTCTCTGACTGATTTAGCTTAGCATAGTACTCTAGCTCCATCCACGTCATTGCAAATGGCAAGATTTCAAGGGATAACAATCTCTGTCTTGTTCCTGGTAGTAGAGGAAAAGCACTCATTTTTTCCCCCATTGAGTATGATATGAACTGTGGGTCTTTTTTATATGGCCTTTATGATGTTAAGTTATGTCCCCTCTATCACTGCTTTGTTGAGGGATTTTTTTTTTTTATTCAGGAATGGATGCTGTACTTTGTCAAATGCTTTTTCTACATCTATTGAGAGGATCATATAATTCTTACCCTTTCTTTTATTAATGTGGTGTATCACATTCATTGATTTGAGGATATTGAACCACCTTGGCAACCTATGAATAAATCCCACTAGGTCGTGGTGAATGATTGTTTTAATGTATAGTTGGATTCGTTCTGCTAGTATTTTGCTGAGAATTTTTATAGCCATGTTATGGAATCAGAGTAATGCTGGTCTCATAGAATGAGTTTGGAAGTTTTTCTTCTGTTCCTATTTTTAGAAACAGTTTGGGAAGAATAGGTATAACTCTTCTTTAAATATTTGGTAGAATTCCCCTGTGAAGCCATCTGGCCCTGGACTTTTGTTTGTTGGGAGATTTTTTATTACTAATTCAATTTCTTTGGTGGTTATGGGGCTGTTCAAGTTTTCTATTTTTTCCTGTTTCAGTTTTGGGAATTTGTATGTTTGGAATAATTTTTCATAATATTCTCTTATAATTATTTGTATTTTTGTGGTGGTTGTGATTTATCCTCTCGCAGTAGTGATTTTACTTGGGTCCTTTCTCTTTTCTTTTTGATAAGTCTGGCTAGGAGTTTATCAATTTTATTAATTTTTTCAAAGAACCAGCTCCTGGTTTCATTGATCTGTTCTACTGGGTTTTGTTGTTGTTGTTTCCGTATCATTTATTTCTGCTGTAATCTTTTTTATTTCGCTTCTTCTGTTAGCATTATGCTTCATTTGTTTCTTTTTTTAGCCCCTTTAGGTGTAAGTTCAGTTGTGTATTTGAGATTTTTCTTGCTTTTTGTGGTAGGCTCGTATGGCTATATACTTCCCTCTTATGACCGCTTTTGCTTCATCCCAAAGGTTTTGGACCATCATATTTTCATTTTCATTTGTTTCCATGTTTTTTTTTTTTAATTTCTTCTTTAATTTCCTGTATGACCCATTCATTCTTTAGTAGGATGTTCTTTAGTCTCCATGTATTTGTGGTCTTTCCAAATTATTTTTTGTGATTGACTTCAAGTTTCATAGTATTGTGAAAAAATATATATGCATGGTATGATCTCTATCTTTTTTTTTAAAAGATTTTGTTTATTTATTTGACACAGAGAGAGAGAGATTACAAGTAGGCAGAGAGGCAGGCAGAGAGAGGAGGAAGCAGGCTCCCTGCCAAGCAGGGAGCCTGACATGGGGCTCGATCCTAGGACCCTGAGATCACGACCCGAGCGGAAGGTGGATGCTTAACCAACTGAGCCACCCAGGCGCCCCTGATCTCTATCTTTTTATACTTGTTGAGGCCTGATTTGTTACCTAGTATGTAATCTATTCTGGAGAATGTCCCATATGCACTTGAAAAGAATGTGTATTATGCTGCTTTAAGATGAAATGTTCTGAATATATCTGTTAAATCTATCTGGTCCAGTGTGTCATTCAAAGCCATTGTTTCCTTGTTGAGTTTTGGCTTAGATGATCTGTGCATTGATGTAAGTGGGGTGTTAAAGTCCCCTATTATTATTGTATTATTAACATTGAGTTCCTTTATGTTTGTTATTAACTGCTTTATATATTTGGGTACTCTCAAGTTGGGGGCCTAAATATTTACAATTGTTAGATCTTCTTATGGGATAGACCCCTTTATTATGATATAGTGCCCTTCATCTTGTCTTTGGTTAAAAATCTAGTTTGTCTGATAGAAGTATTGCTATTCTGGCTTTCTTTTGACATCCATTTGCATGGTATGTTTTTCTCCATCCCCTCACTTTCAATCTACAGGTGTCTTTAGGTAAAAAACGAGTCTCTTGTAGGCAGCATATCCATGGGTCTTATTATTTTTTTTAATCTATTCTGACATCCTGTGTCTTTGATTGGAGCATTTAGTCCAATTACATTCAGAGTAATTATTGATAGATATGAACTTAGTGTCATTTTATTACTTGTTTTGTCATTGTTTTGGGAGAGTTTCTCTATTCCTTCCTAGTCTTTGTCACTTTTGGTCTTTTTTAAAATAATTTTTGAAGGGCTGGTTTGGTGGTCACGAGATCCTTTAGTTTTTGTTTGTCTAGGAAACTCTTTATGTCTCCTTCTGGTCTGAAAGATAGCCTTGCTGGATGGGCTATTCCTGGCTGCACATTTTTCTCATTCAGCATGTTGAATATTCCATGCCACTATCTTCTGGCCTGTCAAGTTTCTGTGGATAGATCTGCTTTTAACCTTATTTTAACCTGTATTCCCTTATAAATTAGGGACTTCTTTTGTCTTACTGCTTTTAAGATGTTTTTCTTTATTTTTATATTTTGCAAATTTAACTATTATATGTCTTGGTGTTGGCCTGCTTTTGTTGATTTTGATGGGAATTCTCTGTGCCTCCTGGATTTTGATGTCTGTTTCCTTCTCCAGACTAGGGAAGTTTTCAGCTATCATTTTCTCAAGTAACCTTCTGTCCCCTTTTTTCTCTCTCCTTCTAGGGCTCCTATGAGATTAATATTATTATGATTTATGGAGTCACTGAGTTTCCAAAGTCTATTTTCGTGATCCATGAGTTTTCTTTCCCTCTTTTGTGCAGCTTCATTATTTTCCATAATTTTATTTTTTTTGGAGAGAGAGAGAAAGGGAGAGAATGAGTAGGGGGATGTGGTAGGGGCTGGGAGAGAGAAAATCTTAGCAGGCTCTACACCCAGTGCAGAACCCAATGCAGGGCTCCATCTGACAACCTTGAGATCATGACCTGAGCCATAATGAAGACTCGGATATTTAACTGACTGAGCCCTCCAAGTGCCCCTATTTTCCATAATTCTATCTTCTATATTACTTCTATATCACTATCTTCTATATCACAATTCTGGATCAGGCATATTACTTATATCTATTTCGATTAGATCTCTGGCCATGACTTTTTCTTGTTCTTTCTTTTGGGATGAATTCCTCTGTCTTGATAATTTTTTATAGGTCTCTGTCTTCTTCTCTGTGTTAGGAAAGCCTGTTATGTTTGCTATTCCTGAGAGTAATGGGTTTATGAAAAAGAGGTCATATACCACTGAGGGCTCAGCACTTCAAGAAGTGTCTCTGATGTATGTTGTATGCACTCTGCTGCTGTGTTTTGGCTGCTCTATTCTTCAGGTCGGTCCTTTACAGAGTTTCTTCTTGCCTGCAGTGGGAAGTGTTTGGACCTTGGTCAGAGTGTGGTGAGTTTTAACTAGGTGTGTTCTAGTCTGTTAAAAGAGCCTTGATGCTATTTCCACTAGAGCTGAAGTTTACTGAAGTCTATGGTCAGTATATGTGTGCAGGGGGTTTGTGCTGGTCTTCTTTGGGAGGAGTCCCCTGTGCTGATCCTAAGGCACACTAGTCTGAAAAAAACAGTACCAGCATAGCACGGGGAGGCAGGGCTTGGTGTCACCAGTTTAGGCCACCATTGTTGGTGCTATGTTGTTTACTGAAGTTTGTATGGGCTGAGAGGCAGAGGAAGGATGTCACTAGTCAGTTCCCTAGTCCTCAGAGAGAGGAGTTTGCCCATGTGGCTGTCTGAGAAGCCCTCCCAGAACATTGAACAACTTCCCCTCCTGCATTCCAGACATCCCTCAGGTCTGCCTTCACACAGTCTATGTCCAGGCTGCTGTCCACCTGGAATAGCACAGTGCACCTTGGGCTCTCTCCCAGCCAGGCCTGTTGAGTTTTAAAATCCCAAACTTTAGTGACCTGACATGGTGGGGACACATGCTAGTCCTCTGGGGAGGTATTGCTGTAGTGAGACTGATGCAGGTGTGATCTAGAAGGACAGTCACACCAAAGCACAGTAGTGTGGGGTTTGAAGTAAAGCATAGCAAAGAACTGGTACCCAGGTTAGCCACCTTTAGCAGGTGTCTCTGCACCTATGCTGAGGGGCGGGGAGGGAAATTGTGCCTGCTGGTCATTTCCCCAGAAAGGCAATGCCACCTCTCCAGACAGGCTCCAAGAAGGGGAAACCATGTCTCTCAGTGCGTCCCAGGGGACCCTTAGAACACACCATCTGCCCTGCCCTGGGGTAACTGCCTACCTTCTCCATAGAAGCACTGCAGCACCCTCCGGGCTCCATAGCAACCATATTGTAGACTCCTAAAACTTCTGTCTTTGAGCCCCGCTGGTATAAAAATTCATGAGAATCAGCCCCTCTACTTTTCCAAATCAATGATTTTGAGGAAATGTTTTCCTTGCGTACTTTTCTCTCTCCCTCTCTTTCTCTCCCCCCTCTCTCTTTCCCTTTTTCTCTGTCTCCCTCATTTCTCCATGATGGGGGCTCATTCTGTAGCACCCACAATCTGTTTCTCCAACAAACTATGTCTCCACCCCTCCTATCTTCCACGATGTGGCCTCTTCCCTCCCTAATTGTGTGGTTTGTTCTGTCAGAGCTCAGATTGACATCTTGGGTATTCAGAATGATTTGATATTTATCTGTGTTCCAGGGGCAAGGCAAGCTTAGGGTCTTCTTACTACTTTGCCATCTTAGTTCCATATCTAGAAAGATCTTAAATTCATAGTCTGTTATATGAGTGTTTAACAAAAGGAATTATGTGTTTTTGCAATAAAATCTATGAAGCAAATATATACATATACATAGCTGTATTTACATGTTAGTATGTCAAACCATAATGTAAAAATAAGAGTATCATTGATTACATTTGGAAAGAGAAGAATGAGATCAAGGGGAAATATTCAAAGTTTCTGTATAAACGTAGTCAGTAACAGCAGCTGATAAGACATCCTAAAAGAACTATGCAATATGGAGTTCCACGAGCTGTAAACTCTAGGAAAAAAAATCCAAAATGAATATTACCTTGAAAATCAGACTATAATATGTTATTAAATATAAGGTTATGGATGAGATTTCCCATGAAGTCTGTTTGGATTAATGATTAAATTCTAGGGAAGATTTTTGGAAAATACGTAATTATAAGGAACAGGTATAGAAAGGAATTTCTCAAAAGAGACTGGAAGTGGTATCCAAAAATTGAGAGACAAGCTATATTTTAAAAAAAAATCTGCCCAATGGTATTAAATAGACCTCAGAGTTTAAATAGCATAGAAGTACCCATTTGATTCAGTTAAAAGGAAGACAATGATAATCTTGATGAGATATATTCCTCTGGAAACTGTCCAAATGACAGAAGGTTGAGGTAAGAACATGGACAAGATTTATGACATCAAAAATTGAAAGTTAAATCTTTCAGAAAGTTATCTATACATGTAGGAAAGAAGTAATGAAGACAATGTACTGCTGCTAGTAGAGGCCAGGTGGTCAAGTGAAAATTTGTTAGTGAGAGAGATTTAAGTTTGTATAAGTGATCAGAACCAGTGAATAGCTAAAGTTTAAAAATAAGTGAAATTCAATGATGAATTAATCATGGTGTCTTACCGTAACAAGAAAGGATGAGGAAAGAATGAATTCAGATTCAACATTTTTAGCTTTAGTACCAGGGCATTGAGTAATGCATCTGATTGCATCTATGTGCCCTGTGTAAGGAAGAAATGCAATCTTTTCAAAACAAAGGGAAATTGGTATGAATAGGATTGAGACGACTGGAGAAGTTTGAAATAGCCCTTGTGTAAAATAGAGGGCTAATGTAGGAAAACAGAAGAATGGCTGTTTTGAGACACAAATGTCAACATATGAGATAATTTTTTTTCTCTAATAAGGTTTTGCAACCTGAGTGCAAGTACAGAGAAGGCAGAGGACACGAGGTGATTCTTGATTTGATTGTAGTAGTTGTGTGTGACTAAATTACATTTTTTAAAAAATTACATTCTTAAATACACTTTTTGGGGGGATGCATATATTTGAAGGTACTAGCAGTGTTTTCTGAACTCGGTTCAGTTCTATGAGATATTGCTGCATTTGCACTTGTTCAAGGACAAGCCCTAACTGATTCCTTAAGATTTCTCTTGGGTGAAACTTTACTAAGAACAGTTAATCTTTAACAGTGGTGTAGACTTTTACACTGTATGGAAGAAAACACTACCTAAGCAGGTTGATGGGCTTAGCTGTGCCAATCATATTCTTTCTCCCCTGAAAATCTGAATTATGCGTTATGGTTATGTATTATAAAGATAGTTATTTTGTTCACAGTAGTAACAGAACAATGTATATTCAAGGACAGGAGTAGTCCAAATTTATATATTCTTTTCTTTTCTAATAAGCCAGGAAATGGACTAAACAGAAACAAAAAGATTTAGCCAATAAAATATGAGTTTAGGGACAAGCAGTTATAGGAGAGGTAAAAACAGAGACAGTTGGAAGTGGAACCAGGTAATGGTGCATGATCAATAAATTCTTGCTGCTAGGAATCCTAAAAGAAAAACCTCTCCCTAAAGTCATTTGAGATCATTCACATTCTCCTGTGACCAGTATCTATAAGATGCTTTCTTTCTGTGAGGCTTGATTTTATATTCTGAATTTTGGCCTGAGATGCCTGAGATCTCTATTCAATTTATTTCAAGATCTTTATTATAAAATCTTCTACTAGAGCCAACTGAATGAGACTTTGTTTTTTAAAACTAAAAAACAAGTAGCTTTCCTTCCTCTTTTCCTCAACTAATTGAATCAAAAAGCCAATGGGATACTTCCTACTTCTACTGGGGGTTTGCCTGGGGTATGGATTATAAAGAAAAATGCTCCCAGTATTACAAGAAAAGTCAGACAAACAATAATTTCATGATATTTCTTGTTCCTATCTGGATATTGAGGTCATAGGACAACTGGCCAAAAGCCTATGTAAAGCAATTGCCTTTAAGGAATGACTAAACATGAGCCCTGGGTTTTGGGGTGAAATATAATTAAAAGTAAAATCTTCTCCAAACCCAGAAAACTTCTTCACAAATGTAGAAAGAAAGAAAACAATTTTATCATTGCACAGACTTTAAACCAGACGTGCATAAGAGGCAATCCACTAAGATATTGCAAAAACAGAGAGAAATCTCTCTGTTTTATAAAGCCAAGCAGACAAGCAGAACCCATTACATAGAAGTCCTCAAAAGAAAAAATAACTGACCTGTCCTCAAATAAGAGGATGTGAAGCACTATTTGTCACACATAGTTCATCCTAAATTTATCTGGTAGTTGGGATGACCATCTGTCCTATCCAAAGGAAAAATAAACTCCTATCTTTATGACAGGAAGTAGTTTTGAACCTTTGATGAGGCACCCTCTGAGATTAGGATCCAACACTCTTACAGAAACTGGAAGATAGGAGTGTTACCTTCCTTGATTATAACATTACCAAGAGACTGTTCTCAAGTCTTTGATAAAGACATTTCTGGGTCTTAAAGGTGGCAAGAGACTTATTTAGCTTTTAAAAAGATTTGCATGCATTTCAAAGAGATTAAGAACTTACAAGTTCCTCAGAAAAAAGAATGGAATCATTTTCCTTCTTTGCAACAGGGAGAATTAAACCCTCATTTTAAATTTGTTTTGTTTTTACACCTTCCTTGTTAAGACACAGCTGGATTTAGCTACAGTGAATGGTGAATCTGTAGAGGTCAAGTAATCATTGGCAAGAGAAGATGAAGCCTCTTGGTTTTTCAGATATAGGGGACGTCTCCATCTTCGTCCAGGCTTTTATTTCTCAAAACTCACTGGCCATGCACAGGTTAAGTTCAATGAGTTTTGAGGACTTCTCTGTCATGGTGCAGGTCAGGGGGAAAGAAAGAGTGGCTACTGTAGGACTGGTACAAAACTTCCCTGGGATCTCCTCCCCTTTGGAAGAAAACCCTCAATGTGTAGAGTAACAACAGACATTGTTGGTCTCCTATTAGGATGATGCTGAAAACCCATTACAGCTAGGGAAAGAAACAGAAAAATAAAACAAAACCCTCTACTCATGGGGAAGAAGCCAAAAAGTCAAAGGCTCAGAATTTCAGTCAAGAGAGAGACAGGAAAATTAAGGAGGCCACAGTCAAGATCCAAGAACATAGTACACACTTAAAACTCAGATTTAATTAGAATAAGAGAGTGTCCACCCTTATCATAGTACTAAAAGTCTCCAAGTAATGTGAAATGCTAGAGCTAGATCCCTTCAGGTCTTACCACAAAGGGAAGATCTAAAACTGAGGAGAGAGTACACATTGGGGAAAAAAATACAAAAAAACTGTTAAATCAAACTTTACCTAAACACAAGGAATCACTGCAAGAAATAAAATATGCTGAAGATAACTGTAGCATATCATATCTCAAACACAAACCAACTATTAATTAGGTTAACTCAATTCCTGCAGTTAAATCTTCCCTAAAAGAATGACATGAGTATTTCAAGGCATAAAATGTATTTACCATGATCTCTACGGTCCTATACAAGATCCTTGACTTTCAATTAAAAAAAAAAAAAAGCATTCATACATAAAGGACCAGTAAAAGAACACATTCCTAAAAGACTACTAAATCATCAAAACTAACTCAGATATGAAACAAATACTGGAATTATCAGATAGGAAATTAAAAAATACATATTATTTATATGTTAGAGCCTCTAATAGGAAAGGTGAATCACATACAAAATCAATTAGGTGATTTCAGGAGAGTTATGGAAAGAATAATAAAGATTCTACGGGAAATTATAGGAAAGAAAAGCCCAGTAACAGAAAAAAATGCCTTCAAGGACTCGTCAGTAGAATGACACAGCTGAGAAAGATCCAGGGACATGAAACGATAGGTCAATACAAATTACCCAGACTGAAAAACAGAGAAGAAACTGCAAGTAAATAAAACAGACCATCCTAAAACAGTGGGACAATATCAAGCTACCTCACTTAGCTGTAATTTGAATTCAGAAGGAGAAAAAAGAGAGAAAGGAGCTTAAGAAATATTTGTAGAAGCAACGACTGAAACTGTCTCCAAATTCATGACAGACAGCAGACCCAGGAAGTTGAGAGAATATCAAACAGGGCAAATGCCCCCCAAAACAAACAAACAAACAAACAAACAAACAAAAACAAAAAAAACCCACAAAGAACTGATAGCTAGCTAGATAACACCCATACCTAAGTATATCATATTCAAAAAACTAAAAAAGAAAAACTATGGGATTATTACCAATTTCTTTTCTCTTCATCTTTCCTTTCCTTTTAAAATTTATACTTCCTTTTAGATATGATGGAAGTGTGAATGCTAAATACTGTGAAGAAAGTTAGCTACAGATGTTCTTTCTTGAGAATAATCATGCTAATTTTGGAAATGCTTATTGAAGTATTTTTAACAGACTCCCAAATCATGTACTTCATATTTAGTTTTGAATAATCTGAGGGTAAAAGAGGTTAAATGGCAGTACAATAGGAGTATATATAGAACTTTACGAAAAACTATGATGAGACAAGACTAGTCAGCAATTCTGAACTCAATCCTGGTTTCCTGTCTAAGGGTTAATTCCAGATTGGCAGTTCTTTTCTCCACACAAGGGGATAAACAGAGGAAGCAATCAGTAATCTAGTGAAGGAAAATATTAATTGGCGAGTTGTAATTAGAAACAGAACTAGTTGTCATTTTGATCATCTTTTGACTGGATTTGATGGGATTAACTAATAGTTACTCTTTTTTTTTTTTTACTACTTATTTATAACGTAAGCCAAACTGTACTTGGAGGCTAAATTATATACAAAAGTCTTTATTAAATATTAGAAACTTATATGCAACCTATATTCTTTTTTGAAACCACCGTTAAAATGTTCCCTTGAGGAAATACTTAGGCTCTCGTGAACAAATATGGAAGATTTGTATCTATTAAAAAAATCCATTATTATAAATATCAGATACCTAAGCTGTTCTTTAAGGTATTTGCATCATAACCATGCACTAATAAAATAAATATTTGTCATGCTGTTGTTACTGGTTACAAATTGTTCATTCTGTAAAAAAAGAAAATCTAAACTGAAGATATATTTTATGCTTGAATAGCAATAATTGCTCATCCACTCATGGTTCTTTCCTCATTGAAACTTAAAATCCAGTTTCGAATTGATTGAAAGAAATCACTAATAATCTATTTGAATTCCTTTATTAGACAGAGGGGGGACAGAGATGGAGAGAATACATAACTGGTCTACAGACAGGCTGGTAGTCAACAACTAGCAATAATGGCTGTGTGTGCACGCGCGTGTGCGTGTGGGTGTGTGTGTCTTTGTGGGCCCACAGGCATGCATGTGCACAAACCAAACCTGTGGTTAAAAAAACAAACAAACAAAGCCTGAGTCCATAGTTATTGTTTCTGTGTTCCAGGAATGTGACTTAAACTTTCTGATCTTTGTTTATTTTTATTAGATATAAAATGTAAGGTATTAGTGATAGTAATGGTAGAAATAAAGGTAGAGTATAAAATAAAAACACTACTTGTATATTTTCGACCTGATATACATGGCACTAAACCTTTAAACATGCTACACACAAAAGCAAAGTAATGACTTTAAGTTCCCTTATGTTACTCTGATTGAAAAAACCCAGTGTATCATTTCACAAATAGGTCAGCTAGGCCATTTGTTTTCAAAGGACAAGATAGATAGATGATGACAGATAGATAGATAAACAGACAGAGAGACAAAGTAAATTTCAGGATTATAAAAGGCAGAAGTGAAAGGGGTATTTTTTGACATGCGTATCACAATGTTATAATACATAGCATTAAATCCATTTTGAAATAAAATGCACAATCCAGTTAATCCAAATTAATTTTTTAATATATGGATTTGTATATGGATCACCTTGGGTTTACATTCCATCTTTGTAAACATCATGGAAGCAACATAATTACAATTTATAGATCAAAGATCCAAACATGTCATCTGCTCGACTCCACTCTGACTTGCTCTAACCTGTGAGGTCAGTGCCATCTCCAGGCATAGGTCCCCCGTTTCAGTGCATCATCTTTTGATAATTAAGAGACTTCGAAGGCAGAAAAAAGTAACTGCGAAGATTGGAGCATTTAGTTAAGTTAGTTTACCTGCTTTGCCTTTGATTTCTATAGGTCTTGTTGCCTCCTTATTCTTAAAATTCCTAAAGTATGATTTCGAGATTGTCTGATTATACTAGGTTTTTTGAAGTTTCTTTTTTTTTTGAAGTTTTTTTTAACCATCAGTTGTTATCTAATGGACTTAGATAAACTAACAATGCTTAAGAAATCTCCCTAATTACTAGCTTATAATTTATAATTACTAGCCCTCAAGGCTAGCCATGTTTTAAAATATGTAACAGTCTGTCTTTTGGAAAATCAAAATATTCTACATAATGTCACAAGGCAGTGTCACAGATAATTATTTCTTTCCTTTTTCTAAATTGCATTGAGGTAATATTTAGCATTTAGCATAGGAAAACAGTGTATATTTTAGCTGTGCATATGTTTTGTTTTTTAATGTATTTAAATAACTCGTATTTTTCTGACTGAAGAGTAGCATATGCTTATTATAAATGTTTCAGAATTATACAAGCTTTTACATTTGAACTCTTCTTTCAACCCTAAATTCAAATTATAAGAAAAGTGTAAAACATCCATAAATCAACATTCAGAAATGATTTTATGAACACTTTGGTGTGTTTCTTCCCAATAATTATGTACATTCATGCATATGTATATACATACATATGTATTATTTATTAATGATGATATAGTATTCTATTATGGAAAACAAATATACTATTTTGGCTATTTGCATTATTTTGAGACATTCTTGTTGGGAAAATGTTTCTAAAATGTATAAAAACTCATTATACATTAAGAAGATTAGTATATACTATATCATATTACTTACATGTGTTTCATTTGCATCTTGATTATATTAATGTTACTTCCTATCCATACAACATTTAATATTTTCATGTATTTAATATCCAGTACTCAGACATGGTGTTCACTATCATTTAAAGTCTTTCTTATTTCATATCGACAGCTCTCCTTCATGTGAACAATTAGGAATTTGGGGAGGTTGTCTTTTATAGAACAGGTAGTGTCTTCCACTGTAGTCAGGAGCTGGAATCTTCTGTGATTAGCACACAAAGGCATTAGCTTCTTCATGCATCAGGATTTAAACAAAGAGAATGCATGACTCTTTAAACCTTGGAGTTCTCAGTCACATAAAATCTGCCTTGTGCAATAGTAGTCTTCTTTGCTGGCATCCATGGAATGAAGCATCAGCCTTACTAAGAATTGTTTAAAGTCTCCCTTACTATACAATAAATATATTTTTCCATAATAAAACTCCGAGACACCTCTGAAAAGCTATGGTGTTTTGCAATATGTTTAATTACATTTTCTTATTAAGTCATTAATTCTCAAATCCTACTTATCACTCTCTAGGCAAAAACCTAGTATGAAAAAAGACTGCTTGCCAGGCAGGAGACCACAGAGAGACAATCTGTGTACTGGAAAAAGGGTGTTAAAATAGGACTATTTATTTGAAATGCTTATTATTGTTTACTTTAATTACCACAGTAATTCTTGCAGTTATTTGTGGCAATCTGAGGAAGAGATTATCCCTTATAACTCCTGTGTCATGATTGATATAGTCCTTATTTCTCTCATGGTCCTTTTTGGACCCAAACTGGTATTTGTCTAATAACACACTCAATGTGCTTTCTGTTTCAAGACACCAGAATGCTTCTTAAAGAGTGTAGCTTGGCACTTGAAAGCCTGGATCCAAGTCCTGGCACGTTTATATGTGTGAGGATATTTATCCCAAGTTATTAGACCTCTGTAAGGCATAGAATCTTTGACTGTAACAAGTTTCTCAGCAATGGTTATCCCTAAACATGGAATGAAATGGTTGGGAGTCTCGAGTTTAATAACGCGGAGGTGTCCTGTGAACAACACATTGCCATACAGAAATAACATGTTATTAATACATGGGACCCGAGCTCAAACTAGTTAAACACTGAACAGGTTTTATTTCACCAGTGCCTGATTTTTCTATTGGAAAATTAAAAAAAAAAAGGAAGCTTAGACTAAATAATCCTTAATCCCTAAGAATTTGTCCAATGGCATATCTTAAAATATTGCCATTCATTCCACAGAAAGCCAAAAGAGTAAATGCCTACCATGCTTAGCGCCCATCTCAGTCACATGCAAACCATCTCAACCTACACTGAACTTTTTCAAGTGAATCTGTTCAATAAAGTTTGGCTTCATTTATTTTTAAGTTCTTGTTTTAATATTATGATCTATCAGTGTTGAGCAGTCTGTTTTCTAAAAGAATACTTTTGCTTAGGCAGCCTATATACAGCTATGTGTGTTGGCTTACAATGTTGGGAGACTCCCCTGGTGAAATCTGAAGCTGGGCCCAATACAGAGGGTGAGGAGAGTCTGAAGAAAGAGGCAGGCCACTCCTGATTGTTAGGTAGCAAGTTTAATAATGAGGGAATGTACACAGAAGGCTTGTGTTGGTGGCCACAAGATGAGTAGATCTCTGAACCACCTACCAGAATCTTAAAATTTTATGTAATGGCCTTAACTGCATATTGTTGCTATCATCCAGATGGTCTCAGCAGCACATTATTCTCTGAAGTCTGTGTCCTTGAAAAGGGCTGCATCTGTGGGAAGGTTGGGCAGAGCCCACATTCCAAGGACAGGGAGGGGATGAGGAGCCTCCCATTGCTGGGGTCTAGCTCTGGGGTCAACCGGGAATCATGTCCTCCTGATGACCTCCTCCAGTAGCATGATACACTGGTCAACATATTCTGCAACTGCTAATATTTTATATATTATCAAACAGAATTTCATTCAGTGGACATGAAACTTGTAAAATTTATATAGATGTGGAAGCTACATAGTTACTCATTAGTTTGTAGAGGTGATGATGGATTTCTTCTAAGTACGTGCCTGTTTAAGTGAACCTTTTTCTATTACTAAAATGCAAGGGTTCTTTGGGAAACATACATAAATTGATGAGCAGTAGAAATATCTTTGAGGAGGTTTTAATAAACTTTAATAGCTGCTAACAGCAAAAAGTATCTTTCATATTCATTAAATATCCCCAGGAATTAGTTAATTTTCTCTTTATTCTCATCTCTTCATCTTTGCGTATCTGTAAAATGGAGATCTAACTGAGATGCTATGTGATCTGCAATGCTTGGATAGAGATGAACTAATATTCATGTCTGTTTTGAAGTTACATTTTTAAAATGTTGCATTTTAATTAAAGTTCAATCATATTCTACTTTGTACAAAAATTTCAAGTATACCCTGATTCCTTACTGTGCAAAATATATTTAAACACCCTAATTCAACTTATTTATATTAAGAGAACTGTGGGAATAACTATAAGTGTATAAGAAGAAATGTTTAAAGATGACAGGATGAAAAAAGAGTTTGTGTGTTTTGTCTGTTTTATCAAATAAGTTAATACATCATTGAACTAACAAATACAAAATCATTGTGAAGTGTTACTAATTTTAAATCTTAATTATTTTCAAGATAGCATTACCTATTAAATGTTCCACATCTGTTTATATTATGTGATTTCTGTTTTTCAATAGAAATATTACATTTTAGGGGTGCTGGGTGGCTACTCTGCCTTCTGCTCAGGTGGTCCTGGGGTGGAGTCCCTTGGAGCAGGCTCCCTTCTCACAGGGAGTCTGTTTCTCCGTCTCCCTCTGACCCTCCTCTTCATCCCATTTGTGTTCTCCCTCTCTCTCTCAAATAAATAAATAAAATGCTTAAAAAGGAAATATTAAATTTTAGTATTAGTTTAGTTGTTACTATTAATCTAGTGTTTACCTTATCAATACTTCTATTTCTATTTTTATTTCTCTTCTTCCTTTTTAAGCATAATCTTTTACTACTTGGTCTGTATATTTTAAATAATGTATTTTGAATTCCATCTATTATTTACACTACATAAGAACAGTGATTTCATTTTATTTTTCAATTTTTATTCCTTTTCCCATACATTTAATTGTAGATTTCTAATTTGTCATCATAGGAAATATTTACAAAATTATTTCTCTTCCTACAACTCCACCTCTGTTTTAGTCTTAACTTTGCAATTAAATAAATAAAATTTTCACCATCTGACTTTTTCCCAAAAATTTCCCAGTCATCTCTTAGTTGTTTGAAGCCCATCCTCCAGTAGAGGGCTTAGCAAACTACACTTACTTTTAGCTTAACCCACAAACTAAGCACATTTTTTACATTTCTAAAGGATTGTAAAAATAAATAAACAGAAGAAGAAAAAGGAAGAAGAAGAGGAGCACTAAGAGTAAGAAGAGAAACAGAAGAGGAAGAGGTGTAGGAGGAAGAGGAGGAGCAAGAAATATTATATGGTCCACAAAGCCTAAAATATTTATTATCTGACCCTCGCAGAAAAAGTTTGCTGAATGTTGCCATAGTAGATTTCACAGAAGGAACATATGTGTTTGGTATTCATGAACGTTCAAAAAGTTATCTCTAACATTGTTACTTGAAAGACAAGGTAGCTCGATATAATATCCTTGGTTCATATTTTCTGATATGAATGGCTAACAGAGCAATCCACTAGATACTATCAAGGCTAAACTCAACATCTCCCCTAATCTAACCAATCCTGTTTGTTTCTTGAATAGCACCTTCATTATTCATCCTTCCACTTGCTCAACATAGAGACCTGAGAAACCAGTATTATACCTTCCTCCTCCCCTAAAATGCAATTAAATCAGCAAATCTTATAGATTCGTTCTTCTATATATTTATCATGTTTAACAATTTCTCCACTTTGCCAAACTCTCAAATCTTGTTCAATCAGATGTGCTGGGTCCTACATATGAAACATTCCCAGAATCCCAAGCTATAGAGTCCAAGATTCTGGGTTATACGTAATATTGGGATGTGTGTCTGTGCAAGTGTGGGAATAAGGCAGTATAAGAGAGTATAAATGACGGGAGAACCTGTGCTACTGGAGGCCATTAGAAGGCTCTGAATTGGCTCACATCTAACTCCTGGCCAGTCCTGCTCTGTGACTCTAAAATACCCAGATGACCTGGTATCATAAGCATCTGGAAATTTACCTCAGTTTAGTCAGAAAAAGGAAAGCCTGCTGGTCCCCCAAAAGAATATACAGATACAGCTGGAAATAGCAAGGACCCCAGTCTTGTTTCTACCTGTGTTGCCATAAACCTCTCTGAAAGACTAGAGTATCTTAGTTTTCTGAAGTTTCAAGCCTATTCCACCTTCATTCATGCTTTGTCATGTTTCAATACTAATTTATTTATTCAACAAATGTGGAGGAACTGTTTTAGGAGCTGGAGGTTCAGTAGAAAACACAACAAATGCACCCAATTATGGAAGTGATACCTAGTGGGGAAGACAGAGAAAGAAAATGATAAATAATTAAAATACCTAGCATGTTAAAGGATAATAAGTGACAGGAAATAACACAAACCAAGAAAGGAAACGTAAAAAGGGAGGGTGCAGATTTTAGATTGTCAGAAAAACCCCAGTGAAAATGTGAACTTTCAGATAAAAATGTGAGAATCAAGTGAGGGGAATGACCATGTGGATGTAGAAAAGATTAGCATTCTAGGTAGGCAGTACACCAGCAGTAAAAGAACAGGAGGTGAGAACATGTGTGGCATTTTCAAGTATTAGCTGACTCAAATACTGCTGGGAGGAAAGATAAGGAGGCTTGAGTAGAATGGGTGATGTCAGGAGTCATGGGGAACTAGTTAAGATAGGACCAGATAAATTTATTAATAATTTTTACTTTACTTCAAATAACATAGGAGCCTATTGAGAAATTTTGAAGAAAGGGGAAGGCATGCTTCTACTTTTGATTTAACAGGATCACTTTGCCTGCTCTGCTGATAATAAACTGTAGGAGACAAGGGCAAAAGCAGAGAGACAGGCTGGAAAGCTAGTGCAAATTATGTGAGAAAAGACATAGCTTTTCCAAAGGAGCTTGGACCAAGATAACGGCCATGGAAATGATGTAAAAGGTCAAATTCTGGAATAAACAACCCACAATTTTTTTTAAGAACTGGATTTAATGTATGAGGTAAGAATGAAGTCAAGCTCAACACCATGATTATGAACACACAGGATAAAAGGGATTTCCAATAACTTACAAGAGAAAGAGCATAACATAAAGTTTGGGAGAAGAGAATCAGGAGCTCAGTTTCAGACATGTCAAATTGAGATGCCTATAATAGCCCAGTGTAGTTTTCAGACAGGAAGTTGGGAAAATAGATCTGGAGTCTGGGTCAGAATTTCTGTGTGAAAATATAAGCATGTGAATTAAAGCCATGAAATGGGATAAGATGACCCAGGCTGAGTGTAGACAGAAGACAGAAAGTCCAAAGTGCTTTGAAGTCCCAGTGCTTTGAAGTCGCAGTGCTTTGAAGCACTGGGTCACATTTCAAAGCCAAATGTTGAGGAGTCCCAGCCAAAGAGGGTGTGAAGAAGTAGCCAGAAATATTAGAGTAAAACCAAGACAAGAGAAACAGAAGCAAACAGAGGATCCAAAGAGTCTCTTTAGGAAGTTCCTGGCCAGGGTAATGGATTTGTTTTTCCTGTGGCTGATTTAAAATAGACATAATAAAAAGGGGGTACGATAACAAAAATTAATCTAAGCGTTCCTTCCATAACACACCTGGTTAAAAGCCTCGCCTGTTTTATCTTTTTGCGCTAAAATCTTTACTGCTTCAGGACTTTGGAGTTTCAATCCCTAAAATGGAGAATTTATTTCATACCGGTAATTTGCCCTGTCTTAGCTCCATACTTATCCTCCCCCAATCTGCAATGCGAGGGATGGCGGTCTGCTCACGTGCTCATGACCGTGACATTAATTTCTGCCTTTCAGAGGTCCTTCAAAACTCAGAAGAGGTGGAGGCCATCCAGAGATGTTGGAGCTGCTGGCTCCTTGTGATGTAGTGTCAGGAATGACTGTAGGTTACAGCAACCTGGGCGGAACCCTCTCTTCTTTCAGAGGTTTCAATAACAGAAAAGTCTGCCTCTGCTCAAAAGTTCCCACATCAACTTGGAGAGCACAGCAGCACGTACAGACTCACGGGCCTCATCCCAGGGACATTATGGGCTTCTGATCTCTGAGTATATATCACACTATCATAATCGTTGTTTTCTAGCCCATTCATCAAATGTGTAGCCTAGGTACTATGCTATATTTCCTCAATGCTTTTCTTAGGAACTCTGGGACTCAGGTGTTGGCTCCATTCTTGAATTTTGGGACTTAACTACTGTATCCTTTATTGTTATTTCCTATCTGTTTGTTCTCATTTTATCTGTAAGATCAATTAGGGAAGAGAATGCACTTGTCCTCTTTACATGTGTTGTTAGCACTCAGTGCAGAGCCTGATCTAGGTTCAGTAAATAAATGTTCAAAAGATACGTAAGTGAATGAATGTTGCAATGTAAAAATATTTATTATCTTAAAATGTTATATATAAGATGCTATCTTAATATGCACAGATGCACATACACCCTGCTTTATTGTCCAAATGATAGCACTTTCTAAACCAATTCAGAGATGTGTTACATAAGAACTAGTCAGTTGAAGACTTTTCATTTTAATGACCCCCATAGAGAGGTGAGGTTTATACACTACCCCTTTGAATCTGGGCAGGCTTGTGACTGTATCAATCAATGGGAAAAAAAAAAAACAAAAAAAACAAAAAAAAACAAAAAAAAACAACAACCAGAAATAATGCTGTTTAACTCCTAAGGCCAGAGGCCAGGTCATAAAAAAACCACGGGGCTTCCTCCTTCCTTCCTGTAACACTATAGAGTTCTGAGACTTCATGTAAGAAACTTGACTAACCTGAGACTGCCAAGCTGTGAAGAAGCCCAGGTCCCATGGAAAATGGGAGTTGAGTGCTTGCTTCCTCACAGTCTGGATGCCAGATATGTGACAGAAGGTCACATCTAGACAGTTCAAACCCCAAGTTGTTTGAATGACTCTCAATCATTTATATATTCTTAGATTCCCAATTTTAGAGTCATTCTGTTTCTTTCTGAATTTCTGATCTACAACACATGGAAGTGTTGTAAAATGTTGTTTGTTTGTTTAGTTTAATGCCACTAATTTTATAGTGTTTTTTTATATAGCACTGCATGACTGGAACAAAAGTTATTTCACTTTTGAAAAAAACCTCATTTTTAAAAAATGTGGTCAGATCTCTCTTAACATGAGATCTACGTTGACAACAATTTTCTAAGTGCACTATGTAGTAATGATTATAGGCATTATGTTGTAGAGTAGATCTCTAGGACTTAACACATCTTGTATAATTGAAACTTTGTAACCATGGACTAGCAACTTCCCATTTCCTCTTCTCCTAGCGCCCCACAAATCACCATTCTACTCTCTGTTTATATGAAACGCAGTATTTGTCCTTCTGTAACTGGTTTATTTCACAGTATATTGTCCTCAAGTTCATCCATGTTTTTTCAGATAGAAGAATTTTCTTCTTTTTTAAGACTGCATAAAATTTCATTGTCTGTATTTACCACATTTTCCTTATCCATTGAACTGCTGATGGGCACTGAGGTTGTTTCCATAACTTGGCTATTGTAAATAATGCTGGAATGAACATGAGTGTTTACATCTCTCTTTGAGACCCAGATTTCAATTCTTTTGGTTATATACCCAGAAATGAGATTGCTGGATCATAAGATAATTCTATTTTTAATTGTTAAGAACTCTCCATACTATTGTCCATAGCAATTGCACCATCATTTTTGCATTACCATTAACAGCATAAAAGTGTGACCATTTTCCACATCCTTGCCAACATTTGATTTTTTGTTTTTTGGACTTTTTTTTTTTATGCTAGCTATCCTAACAGGTGTGAGATGATATCTCACTGTAGTTTTGATTTGCATCACTTTGATGATTGGTGATATTGAACATCTTTTTATATACTTGTTGGACATCTGTAGGTCTTCTCTGGGAAAAATGTCTACCCAAGTCCTTTGACTATTTTTTAATTGGGCTACTCATTTTTTGCTATTATGTTTTAGTTCCTTATATATTTTGGATATTAAACCTTTATCAGACATATGATTTGAAAATATCTCTCATTCATTAGATTGTTTTTCACTCTGTATCCTTTGCTGTGAAGAACCTTTTTAGTTTGATGTAGTTCCGGTTACTTACTTTTGCTTCTATTTCTTGTGCTTTTGATATTAGAGCAAAAAAATCACTTCCTAGACAAATGTCATGAAGCTTTTCCCTTAGGTTGTCTTCTAAGGAGTTTTACAGCTTCAGATCTTACTTTATTATTTTTTTAAGATTCTATCTATTTATTTGAGAGAGAGAAAGAACGAGAGAGTGAGAGAGAGAGAGTATGAACAAGGTGGGGGGGATTGGAGGGAGAGGGACAAGCAGACTCCTCTCTGAACAGGGAGCCCAAAGCCAGACTCAATCCTAGGACCCTGGGATCATGACCTGAGCAGAAGGTAGATGCTTAACTGACTGAGCCACCCAGGTGCCCCAAGATCTTATGTTTTAATCTTTAGTCCATTTTGACTTAAATTTCGTATATGGTATAAAGTTAAGAATCCAACTTTTTTCTTTTGCTTAAGGATATTCAGTCACATATAAGATGCCCCACTCAAAGCAGCAGAATACACATTTTTCTCAAGCATATACAGAACATCATCCAGGATAGATCACATGTTATGTCACAAAACAATTTTTAACACATCTAGGAAGGTTAAAGCCATATAAAATATCTTTCCAACTACATGGGAATGAAACTAGAAGTCAAGAACTCAAAACTGGAAAATCAACAATTCATTTTTAAATTGTCAAACACACACTGAAATATAATACACCATAAAAAGTATTAATTTGACATTGCATTTTTAAGGAGACAAGATTTTTCTATCAAACATTTTTCTAAAAAAAATATTTAAAATTTCTCTTATCTCTCTTCTTTTTTCTTCCAATCTCTGTAAAATAAGCCATGTAGAAACAAAACCAACCTCACCCAGAAAATCCAGTACCTGGGATTTCCTAAAGGTCTTCTTTATATATAAATGTATGCATCTGTTCTGCTTTCCTGGTTTTACTCCTATCTTACCTGTGATTTATTCATAACTCTTTGGATTGATATTCTCTCATCTTCCTTACAACTAAATACTAGAGTGCCTTGCAGAGCAGACCTTGGGCTTTTTAATTTTTTATTCCAATTTGAGTATAAGAAAACCATGAACCCCACAAATTATAAAATCAGTGAAGTATATAAGGCCTATAGAAGACTGCATCTTGCAATAAATATGTAACATATGGTCCATCTTCCATCTGTCACCAACCACTACCAAGTCTCTTCCTATTTGGCAAGTACAAGGTTTTATTATATTAAGTTTAGGAAAAAAACTGGATATATTTACTTTCAAATTGTTCTTTACATTATTCAATAGACATAATTTTCTATATGTCCATATTAAAATTAATGAAAAATATAAACCATTTTTTCATTAACAACTTTTTATTTGGCATCAAGGTTTCCAGGAACAAATTAAAGTAGTTGAGGAGTAAGTGTGCTTCATGCCACGTATGTATAAACATTAAGTGTATGGATATTCATGGAAACTTAAAAGCTTGAGCCAAAAGGTATAGGTGGTAGAATGCAGGCTCTATTTGGTCTTAGTAACTGCATGAACATAGCTATAGCACAGAAATCTTGCAATATAATGATGAATGTAAGATAATGAAGCTGCTATAATTTGGACCTGTCAGAATCCTAAAGGCCAAGATAAGAAATGTGAATTTTATGTCATAATCAATTGTTATCATAAGGTTGGAACATAGAAAGATGTTTCAAAAAGTTTACAATGCTATCAAAATTTAGCAGACATTGAGTATGAGTTAGAATTGGCCATATATTATTATTTTTAGTTCAGAAATATTTTTCCATAGTGTATTTTCTTTTTTCCTGTTTTTTATAGTATTTATTGATTGTTTTTACAAATTATCTAATTATATATATATGTGTATATATAAATATTTCAATTGTTTGTTATGTTTTAGAAATGTTTTGCCTACTTATCCTGCTGCAGTCCTCAATTTTAGTGTTCTAAATAAAATAGTAAATCTGAAACTTCAGTGGAAGAACTTTTTCTCTCCTCATCTCAGATGTAATTAAATAGTTTTATTTTCAGCAGGGGCTCAAGTTAAATGTTCTTCCACACAATTGACAAAGCAAGTATGGTGCCTACTTCTTATTCCTTCTAAGAATCTGCTAAATTACCCTTAGCATCTCTTTGTTTAACTACATTCCCATGTATCCTATAGAGTTTATTTTCAAGGAACATTTGACAAGAAGTATTCTTTAATGTTTTGCTTGCTGCTCCTTCAGTAGTGTCAATCTTGAACTCCCACTGCCCTTCAAATTGTATTTCTTCAGGCAAAGTGACTTTTTAAACTAATTCTCTCTTCCAGTGGAATAATTCAGGTAAGCAAAGGCAGCATATAGAACAATACACTAGCTCATTAATATACAGTGATTAATCAACTGCAAATTTTTATGTATTTTAGAGAAATATACAAATAGATAAGAACAAAAGTATATTTGGAGATATTTGGCAACTAAGATGTGACATTGAGGCTAAATTCCTAAACAAATACATATTACAACAAATATATATTCAAATGATGAATTGCATCTTTATTTTTTCTAGTATATTTGAGAAACTTTACAATTTATGTAAGTTGTACCTTTCAAAATGTTAGTTATTATATTGATAATAATCTTAAAAAGCAGCACTTTATTTTTATTTTATTTTTAGAGTTTATTTATTTATTTGACAGAGAGAGACACAGCAAGAGAGGGAACACTAGCCAGGAGAGTGAGAGAGGGAGAAGCAGGGTCTCCGCTGAGCAGGGAGCCTGATAGGATTTGATCTCAGGACCCTGGGATCATGACCTGAGCTGAAGGCAGACACTTAATGACTGAGCCACCCACGTGCCCCCAAAAACAGCATTTTAAAAGAATGCCATCATAATACCAAATGGAATACTTAAAAATATTTTCAGTATACAAAAACAGTAGCGATTAATAGAAAGTCTAATTCAAACATCTTTGATATTACATGCTAAGTCAGAGGACCAGTAAGGTAATTAGTCTCAAATCAGTACTCAAATTTAGATTTTTTGTTCTTTGTAAATTTTCTGAGTGAAGGCAAAGAACAGATTTCAATGATTGCACTTTTGCTTCTTTTTATGTTCTTTAATTCACCAAATAAAATATTCTTACATAAATTAGGCACCCTTAAATTATAGTTTTGAATAATAACTGTCATCACTAAAATTGATAATAAAAATAATAATGATCTAGTTAATGACATCACTCTCTCTTGTCTGATAATATAAGATATGAATATTGAACAATATAATAACTGGAAATTAACGGTAGCTGATAAAACAAGGAAGTCTCAGAAACAAAAGAACAAAATTCTTGTTCACATCATAGGTTCTTGCAGTCCAAGAAGTAGTCCTAGATGATTCGCTTCTAATAGGGGTTTCAGGGCTCTGGAACCCAGTTTATTTTCAAGGAACATTTGACAAGAAGTATTCTTTAATGTTTTGCTTGCTGCTCCTTCAGTAGTGTCAATCTTGAACTCCCACTGCCCTTCAAATTGTATTTCTTCAGGCAAAGTGACTTTTTAAACTAATTCTCTCTTACAGTGGAATAATTCAGGTAAGCAAAGGCAGCATATAGAACAATACACTAGGTCATGTTACTCCATCATGTTACTCCACTACGTGGGAATTTTATGCTTCCAACCACAAGTGTGGAAGAATGAGCAGAATCTTTTAAGGCTAGGTCTTCAGGGGATGGAGATTATGATCACACTTACATACAAGGGGGCTAGGAAATGTAATGTTCCTGTATGCTCCTGGAAAAAGGAGTGGTTTGGTGAAAACCTTGTATCTTCTACAAAATATATCCTATTTTCATGCTCTTCAGGTGTTTTGTGGCAGGGGATATGTGAGCTCATTTTATGTATGTTCATTACACTTTTAATGTTTATTTATTTATGGATATACCTAACTATTTGTTCGTGTAGTCTCATATGAGCCAAGAAGGTCAGGTTGGATGGGAATCCCTTCCAGGAATACAGAGAAGAGAGCTCAAGATCAAGCTATGTGATAGAAAAACTAAGACCTAAGTAAGGAGCGTTCAAAAGGCAAGACTTGTTTAGGAGCAGAGATGAAGAGATAGTAATAGTGTACAGAAGATGCCAGTAAAGACAGTCTTAACTGAAGGTGTTTCCCGTGGAACTAAAAATTACAAGTAATTTTGATGAGAAAATTGCAAACTGAAAGAAAATTAGTGATTAGTTGGAAGATTGTAAAACAAAATTATGGGATACCTTATCCAGGAAGAATTCCTCTCCTGGAAATAAATAATATAAGGGAATATGTTTGAAAACCCTAATTATAATAAGTAGCATTATAAGCAATATCTATGATTTTACAGGAATCTCCAAGTATAGTTGTGTATGATAAATCCAGGAAAAAAAGATATGTATACAAAATACAGAAAACTAAACAGATGGGCAAAAGGATGAATATTGAACAGTAGCGCCTTCTGCAAATCCTTAGAGCCATTTCATATATTGCTATGTTTGGTAGTTGTTAATTTTTTATTAGCAGACAGTAACAGTGATAATTGGTAGAGAAGGATAAGGAGAAGCAGCTTTGATTTATGTATAAATGTTCAATAATGAAACAATTGCCTGGCCATAGTCTGGTAGTTTTTGGAAAACTGGGTGGATATATAAATTATTTGGTGAGCTAATGTTTTTGATGCTATATCTGTGTCTTCATGAAATTCTTAAGGAAATAAGGAATTTTATCTAGGTAGGTGTTTTAAATTCACACTTTAAGAGGATTCTACTGCTCCAAGTCCATATCAGTAATAGATATTGAAATATTGAAAGAAAAATTAGATTTACACCTACTTAAATAAAGACAAGTTAAAAAATCCACAGGCCTGATGCATGAACAAAACAAAAAATTAGAGACAAGCAGGGCAACTAGAATATTTATTCTGCAGGGAAATGAAGACCAAATGTCTTTATTTAGATGGAAGGCATGTGTCAGTCTTGCTAGCCAAATCCAGGTAATTTGAACTCATTTATTCATGAAATGAACTCAGACTAGAGGAAGTATAACTTATTTGAAGCTTCTTACCTGAGGAAGAAAATGGAACCAAACATAGGGTTGCAGGGAGGATCTAGACTGAGTGACTATAATGTGTCCAATCACATAATATGCATTCCTAACCCACCAGTGAAAGATTTGATTCTGCTATTGGAATCTGGACTGTCTAGATGGATGTTACTGTAAAATAAGTAGCAATGGTGTCGTGAATGGAGAAGAAAAAGAAAACAGTGAAAATGAAAATGAATCAACTCACCAATATCTGAAAGTCTTTGAGGAAATCTGATGCAAACTTCGTAGACAAATATATATATATATATGTATATATATATATATACATATATATGATTTCAGAAAAATAATAATAGAGAGGATTTCAGGGAGGATTTCAGAAAAATAATAATAACAGTTAACTTCAAATTTTCAAAGATTCAAAGAAATAGAAGATGCCAATTCTAAAGTGAATGAAAATTATGAAACAATGACAAGCAGATATAGACTAAGAGGTGAACTGAAAAAGAGCTTATTTGAAACCCTACAAGTAATAAAACATTTATAATCATTGGGATAAAAATGCTTTGAAAATTATAAACTGCAGACTTGACATGGCCAAAGACAATTGGGAATTCACCCACAACTCAACTGAAAGAGAACATTGGATAAAAAATACAAAAGCTATGAGGTTGAGGTTGAAAAAACTGATGGCTTACTATGAAGAAATAAATTCCGCTGATAGTAACTCTCAGTAGTAGAACAGACCTGAGGAAACAATGGGGAAATAGCCACAAATCATGTAGAAATAATAGTCGCCCTAGATTTCTATACCTACTTGCACTATAAGTCAATAGTGAGGGTAAATTAAATACACTTTTCAGAAATACACACTATTATTAATTATTTGCTGGAACTACTGCCAAAGCATAAACTTCAGGATTAAAAAAAAAAAAAAGTAGTGAACCTAGCAGGAGCAGGGGAAAATCAGGACATATAATGATGGGGCAAACTATACAGGTATGTGCAATTCAAAGTCGATAAGAAAAATTATTTTCTTTAGAAATATTCTGGAATTAAACTTCTAAAGTATGAAAAGTATTTTGGGAGAATGGACCAGATATTTATTGAGTATAATATGGTAAACTTATTTATTTTGTTGTTTGGAAAGAGGATTGAGATGCTGAATAACTTATAGTTGCTAGAAAAAATATAAAAATGTCCATTAATAATATGAGTGCACCTTACACCAAATAAAAATCAACGCTTTTCAAATTAGCACATGAAAATAAGAATATGAAAATAACAGAAGCAAATAAAAATATTTTTCTGTGGATACTACACTCTGAAGAGTCAGGCTATCTACTCTGATTCGATGTTAAATGTAAGGAGCTATCTAACCTAAAGCTCCCGACTGCTTTCTCAGGAAGGCTCTATAAATGATAATTCCTGGTTAGAACACCTAGAATACTGGAAAAGAAAGGGGTCAGGGAGATAAAGGAAACAGTAATTTCCTGGATGCCTCCTAAGACTAAGTGCACAGAAGCTAAAAATATAACTGGTGAGAGGAAATAGACATTCTGAACCAGCCCGTTCAATCTGGATGCACTTAGTTAGACTGTTCTAGTCTCGAAGGTAGAATCTTATTTGATTTGAAATATATTTTCTTCTCTAATTTATAAGATTCAAATAATTTAAATTTCCTCCAAAGCACTGCTTTGTTCTTTCATTCTTCTCCTTTGGGGGCTCCAATATACACATGACACTTTGATAATCTCCCACAGCTTTTTTTTTCTCCCCCACTTTTTTTTAAAGATTTTATTTATTTATTTGACAGAGAGAGACACAGCAAGAGAGGGAACACAAGCAGGGGGAGTGGGAGAGGGAGAAGCAGGCTCCCTGCTGAGCAAGGAGCCCGATGCGGGGCTCGATTCCAGGACCTTGGGATCACGACCCAAGCGGAAGGCAGACGCTTAACGACTGAATCACCCAGCCGCCCCTTCTCCCCCATTTTTAAAAATTGTGGTCAATACACATAATATGAAATTTACCATATTAACTATTTTTAAGCGTACAGTTCAGTAGTATTAAATACACTCACCATATTGTGCAACCATTACCGCCACCTAACTTCACACATTTTTAAATCTTATAACACGGAAACGTTATAACCATTTACAATAACTCCCATTCCCTCCCAGCCTCGCCCCCAAAACTACCCCTCTAATTTTTCTTTGATTTTGACTACTGTAACTACCAAAGAAATCATACAGCATTTGTTTTTTTGTGTGTGTGACTCACTTATTTCATTCAAGATATTGTCCTCAAGGTTCATCCATGTTACAGCATATGTCAGAATTTTCTTCTTTTTCAAGGCTATTATTCCATTGCATGTATATACTAGATTTTGCTTATCCATTCATCCATTAATGAACATTTGAGGTGCTTCCGCATTTTCCCAATTGTGAATAATGTTACTATGAACATGAGAATACAAATAACCTTAGGACTCTATTTTCAGTTATACCCAGAAGTGAAATTGCTGGATAATAGGGTAATTTCTATTTTTCAAAATTTTCAAGGAATGACCACTATATTTCCCATAGCTGCTATACCATTTTATATTCTTCCCAACAGTGCACAAGGGTTCCAATTTCTCTCCATCCACCAACACTTGTTAGTTTGTTTTCTCTTTTTTTCTCAGTCCATGTAGCTAAAAGTTTGTCATTTTTTTTATCTTTTCAAAGAGTCAACTTTTGGTTTAATTATTTTTCTCTATTACTTATCTATTTTCTTTCAGTTATCTCTGCTCCAATCTTTATTGTTTACTTCTGCTGGCTTTAGCTTTAGTGTTTTTCTTTTTTTGCAAGTTAGGTTGTTTGAAACCTTTCTTGTCCTTTTAATATAAGCATCTGTGACCATAAATGTCCCCCTTAAAACCACTTCTGTTGCACTGCATACATTTTTGGTGTGTTCTGTTGTTTTTTTCTTTTTTTATTCATTTCTCAATATTTTCTAATTTCCCATGTGACTTCTTGAGCCATTGGTTGTTTAAGAATGTATTGTTAATTTACAGCAGTTTGTGGGTTTTCCAGTTTCATTTCTGTCAACTGATTTCTTTTTTTTTTTTTAAAGACTTTTTATTTATTTATTTCACAGTGGGAGAGAGATCACAAGGAGGCAGAGAGGCAGGCAGAGAGAGAGGGGGAAGCAGGCTCCCTGCTGAGCAGAGAGCCCGATGCGGGCCTCGATCCCAGGACCCTGAGATCATGACCTGAGCCGAAAGCAGAGGCTTTAACCCACTGAGCCACCCAGGCGCCCTGTCAACTGATTTCTAACTTCACCCTGCTGTGGTCAGAATATACTTTGTATATTATACTTTTAAAAGTAAGTATACTTTTTAAATCTATTGAGACTAATTTTCAGCCTTAACATATGACCCATACTGGAAAATATTACATGTACACTTGAGAAGAATAGTATACTATTGTTTTGGGGTAAGTGTTCTATATATGTCTGCTAGATAACTTATTGTGTTATTTAAGTTCTCTACACTCATCTTCTGTCTAGTTGCTCTGTTCATTTTTTAGAAGGATACTGAAATCCTAAACTGTTATTTTAAAACTTTCTATTTATCCCTGCAATTCTCTCAGTTTTTTGCTTCATATATTTTGATCATTTGCCATTAGGTACATAAATGTTTTTAATAGTTATATCTTCTTGCTATATTGAAAGATTTTCCTGTCCCTCCCCAGTGGTAGCAGAGCTAGCCTTTTTTGGGGGGCAGAAACCCAGATTCAAGAATATTTCATGTCTCTCCAAAAGTGGCTGATGGCTGTTGCTTCTACTCCTTTCTCCAGTAGCAGTGTATCTTTGTCTGGATCCTAAGGAGAGGAGACTTTCATACTCCACTTTTTGATTCAAATAGGATTTTTAAAACATTTTCCTACCCTGACCCTAATCGTTCTCTTAAAAGTACTGATGGAGGAGTTGCCTGGGTGTCTCAGTCAGTTAAGCAGCCAGCTCTTGGCCTCAGCTTAGGTATTGATCTCAGGGTCGTAAGTTCAAGCCCCACATTGAGCTCCACTCCACACTGGGCATGGAGCCTATCTAAGAAAAAAAAAAAAAGTACCTGATGGAGACCTATTGGAAAAAGCTTGAAATTTGTGCACATTCTTCTTGTGTGAGGGCCCTAGTTATTCAAAACTGACATACTTATCCATAGTCAGTCTGTCCGTCCTGCCTCTCCTTGAAGGAGCTTGTCATTTTTGAGAAATTACGGTTGCTTCATAACCTGAATGTTGTAATGGGCTCAAGAGACAGTTTGGGTGTTTTTTGTTGTTGTTGTTGTTGTTGTTGTTTTTTTATATCATCAGGCTCTTATCTGTTGTTTGATTGGGAACAAGGTTCTCATGTGCCTTTCTACACTGTAAGAGAAAGCAAAGCTACTCACTTTTTTTAAATTAAGTGAGTAACAAACGTAATTGACTATTGGAGAAAAGACTTAAACTGCAAGATGAATAGTTATGAATGAAAAGGAACTGGAAGTTATAATGTATTAGCCCACATTGGCTGCTTTAGGGTCAATGGACACTCAGTGCAAAATAGACATGACTTTCTTTATACTCTTCTGTTTCTTTTTTAATGACATTAAAGACATACTTAGGAAGCAAAGACAAAAAGGACTTTCTCCTCCCACAGCTTCAGGGAGAATCAATTTCAATAAGGGATGGGGAAATGTAGCATTTGATTTGATTTAAAAGCAGAGCCTGAGGGGCTAACTTCAAGCCTAGTTTGAAGCCTCAAGTGATAAAGATTTATAGGGGAACCAGGAAGGTTATGAATATGCATCCATGCTATGAGAAAGTGAGCAGAGTATTTTAAAGTTTTCAGCCAGTGTTGTGCTGATATTGGTCCAATGCTCTATAGAAGCACAGCAGGAAATTAGATAGTACATATGCATGAGACATATCCTAAATATGAAAAGGATCAAGATTTTATTAGCTTGCTTTGGAAGATGATCCAAAAGTTGCTTTAATTTAATGTGATTAATAAAATGAGCCAGTGCTTTAAGGTGGAACTAGAAATATGTCAAGTATTTCTGCCTAGCATTTCAGCTGCTATAAGACTTGTTATAGATATGGAATTTATTGGCAAACTGCACCCATATGCCAGTGACAATGTAAAACATCACAACGTGTATTCTGGAAGAAATCCATAAGACACAGTATACCAAGCATTCACCAGTTATAGGATATAGGTAAAGAAAATATTCAGCAAGTTTTATTAAAACAATTAGAGTATATTAATTGATATTCCAAAGAAAGAATCATCTTCAACTACACTGAAGAGTAGTTCGTATTGATGCATCAAACATCATGTCTTTGCATCTGATGTTTTCAAGACTTAGATTTTTACCAAGAGTTAAAACAAAAAGGACTTCAAATTTGGATTCCCGTCAATGCTTTGGACAAGCCAAAGGTGCTGGGCTGCCACGAAGCTGGTGATAGTGAGAAATAGAATACTATGGTGGTGGAGAGAAAGCATAACTATCGCATTAATGGAAGCCAGAGCTGATGTTAATGAGGATGCTTAGAAGTCCTTAGCCATTTGGAACTAAACAGAAAAGTAGATCCAAGAGCTTTGGTCCACAAGGTAAAAACAGTTGATAGAAAAAAAACTGAATTCTCTGACTCTAATATTGAAGGCATAGAGGTTGTTAAAAAAAAAAAAAAGTTGGATGGGTGAAAGAACCAGGTATCTGCAAAACTCCTCAAAAATAGAATATCACTCTTGAGTTAAAGCAAGTAAGTTAGCCAATCAGATACTTCAAACAGACACTGTCAGACTTCTAACTGTATATACGGCTTTTCCTTCTATGCAATATTGTATTATCTTTACCATATAGCATTAAAGGTATTGGCTTTTCCTTGAATCACAAACATGGTCAGAAGCCATGGATTAGAATCATGCATATTAGTCTAATCATGGATTAGATTGTGCATATTACTTTAATGTCATATGGATATGCGTAGCTGATACCATGTGAGCATTAATGTACAATGTCCAAATATAAAATGTACCTTATTCTGTTTCAATTCTCTTAAGCTTTCTATTTTGAAATTGTTATAGATTTTTAAAGCTAGGTCTTTTTTTTTTAAGATTTTATTTATTTATTTGAGAGTGAGAGTGAGGGAGAGAAAGAGCATGAGGTGGGGAGGGGCAGGCAGAGGGAGAAGCAGACTCCCCACTGAGCAGGGAGCCTGATGCCGGACTCCATCCTGGGACTCCAGGATCATGACCTGAGCTGAAAGCAGTAGCTTAACCAACTGAGCCACACAGGTGCCCCTTAAAGCTAGATCTTAAGAGATTCTCAGAATTGTTTTAAGCAATGAGGGTGTTGCAAGTATCCAGAAATTTTATTATTATGTTACTTTACATCTGAGAAACTTATTTTACCATAAAAGAACTATCAAGATAATGCACCTTTAGTTAAAAAGCCTTTGCCAATGTCATGTACAATGGATCTTATATGTACAATAAACTTATCTCAGCTTTCGAAATAACATGTTTTCTTCCTTGAAATTCGGTCTTTTCCTTACATACCCTTTTTTTTAGGAACAAGAAAATATTAAACTAAGAACCTATGCATTTATATATGTATGTATATATTATTCATATTAATGTGATTTATCCAAATAACTATGTAACCTTAAATTTTTCTTTGCATTTAGTTACATCATTGGCCTGAAAAGGGGAACAGGTCTATAGATAGAGGTCTCAAAAAAAATTGTGTTCTACTTACTTTTATAGGATATTGGGAAAAGATAAACTCTTGCTACTATTGCTTTTTTTTTTTCCTTTTAAAGATTTTATTTATTTATTTGTCAGAGAGCGAGAGAGAGAGAACACAAGCCAGGGAAGTAGAAGGCAGAGGGAGAAACAGGCTCCTTGCTCAGCAGGAGCTCAGAAGGAGTCCAATTGCAGGACTCAATCCCAGTACCCTGGGATCATGACACTTAATTCACTGAGCCACCCAGGCATCCCTACTATTGCTTCTCTTAAGGCGGAGGGTTTACTAAACTAAAGCATCTTGTGTGACGCTACGCATCCAGTCATATTGGTTAAATAGTGATTGGATTACATTGAATAAAACATGAATTTTTCATACCTGTATTCTCGTTTTCTCCTCCTTTTTCCTACATACTAATTTCTGCAAAAACTCAGAGAACTTGCTCAAAACCTCGATCAACTTTATTAAATTTTATACGTGACAACAATGTATACTATAACCTATCACTAGTTTTACAGTGTTTGGAGCCATTGCTAACACAACCGCAATAGTTTGAGGTTGTTCTGGGCAGAGGTGACACACTGACTATGGCACAATGACATTTTTAAAAAGGTCTATGAGCTGACAAACTTGTGCTACATTTGTTTTCTGCGCTATAATTAAATATATTTTACACATCAGATACATTTTACACAGGATTTGGAGGTTAATTTACTTAAATAGGTTGATTTCTAAAACACAGTAGCATTTTAAAATGTCAAATGTGATATGAAAAACAGCTTAGCAGTTTTGAGTGGAACATTTGCAATTTTTCTCTGAAGGAGTTATAGGTCATTAAACAAGCTTTCAGGGCCAACTGTTATTATCATTGAAAAAAAAAAGGCATGAAATACACAGTGGTAGTGCATCTCACGGTGTTAGAAATGAGGGTAAGGCGACATTCCTTGAGTAGATGTATTTAAACAAACGTCAATGTCCGTAAAACCTTATATTCAAAGCTTCGCTGGGAAAAGTATTAAGGAACAAAACATAACTTTTAGCATTTTAGCTTTTTCTGTAATGTTAGTGATTTGATTAGTATTAAAAGTCATGCAAAAGATAAAATAAATGGATTTTTTCTTTGGAGACACTTAAAGACAGCTAGTATAGGTGTGCTATATTCATGAGAGGTGCCCTAAAATTTAGGCTTTATTAGTAATAAATCTGCTGTTAGGTGTCTTCACTCCTGACCCAAATTCTCTTTATATCAGCCCACGGAAGTGAACAGCTTGCATCCAGCTGACTGGCCATCGACTTTACCAAAAATATTGGTAATATTGTCCTCTGCTCTACCCTTCCAACTCTTGCAATACAGTTCATCTCTGTTCCCTGATTTAAATACAGTTTTAACTCCAGTTTTATGGTCTTACACTTTCATGGTGATTTTTTATTCCAACCTCAATGACTAGTCTTTGTCCGACACTTTCGAGGATTTCTTCTCTATCTGAACTCCCAAGTATGGGTTCCTGGGGATGTATCCAGTTCCATTCTTCCTTCTTCCTTATATTTTCTCCCTTACTGATCCAGGCCAGTCACATGGCATAAATAAAATTGACATGAGGTTGACTTCTGAACTTCTATCTTCAGTCTTAAACCTTTCTTTAAACTCCAGATTGACATATTTATGTACTTATCTGGTGTCCCTAATATGCATCTCAAACTTATTTTGTCTCAGGGTGACTTCTTTTCACTCATTACTCAAATATTTTTTCATTACTTTTCCTCTCTCATTAAATGTACTGAACATTCACCCAAATGCACAAGCTAAATATCTCAGAGTTATCTTTGACTTTGTCTTCTTCCTATATCTAATTCATTAATAATTCCTGTTTTGCCCCTTCCAAAATATTTTCCAATGCTGTGCACTTTTCCACACCTTCACTGCCATCCTCCCTCCCTCCAAATTCATTTTTCTTTCTTTCTTTAGGACAATTGTAGTAAGTGTTCCAATGGAGACCCCAATTTCATTCTTGCTTATCTTCTCCAATCCACAACATATTCTCTAGACTGAATAGGTCATCTTAAGATTCTCTATCAAGTGAACAAATAACCTGCATAAAACTCATGTTTGGAAAACTACACAGATGTCAGCTATCTCAGGAAAGACAGTTCAGTACATCCATCACGTAAGAAACTCTAAATGGCAGAGCTAGCTGAGGACCAAGGGAAGGTGGCTCGGTCAGTGAAAGCATTATCTGTCAAGTATGGCTTTGTGAATGGTTACATAAGCTAGAGCTATGATATATACCTGTATATCTAGATTGCTGGGTCACATTCAATTATGTGTTTTAACTAGCTTTTTTTAAAAAAAATTCTTTTTCCTTTAAACGTTCTAGAGAGTTTATTAATATTGGTAAATTAGCAATCTATTTGATAGGTTATCATATAATAATATGAGACTTTAATAAAATAGGAAGAGACAGCAAAATAAAAATCCCGTATTAAAGGTAGATACAATAATGTATTAGACTTTATGTTATTTGGTCAGAGGGAAGAATCTTTTTTGGAATAGCATATAATTACTGTATTGGTCTGCTAGCAGGAAACAGCATCCATACTCTGTTCCAGGAGTGCTTTAAAAAAGGGATTATTTGTCAAAGAAGTGACAAAATGTAGGGAAACCACAAGGGACAGTACAGTAAGTACTTTGGGACTATGCCACCACTAGATCCAAAGGGAAGAAAAAAACGGCAGCAGTTACTGGAACCCAGAAGGAAACGATTAAGTTCAATTAGAATTTCAAATGCAAAGAGTCAACTTTCAAATGAGAGATGGAGCCAGCATGGGGCCCCCCTACAGGGAAAGAGCCAGGAGAAAACCTACCCACTACCTCACTCTTCTTCCCTCCAGCCTCCTACCAGGACTCCTGGTTAACCCAAAACTGAAATCAGACAACAGAGCTGAAATCAGACAACAGAACTGTTGCGGTCCCTGCAGGTCAGCCACTTGGATCTGAGGGCAGGATGGAGAGAAGTGGAGAGGAGAGTTGAAGATTTCTGGAACAGTGACATCATGTGAGCTAGGGATATTTTGTGTCGTTGGGAAGTTAAATATTAAAGAATGTGGGGGTTGATATGGGTCAGTGAGCAGGTTGGATCATATACTTATTTGCGATGTATGTTGACATGGGCAACTCTTCAACGTCATTCCCATTTAGGAAGAAATTCTCCACACTGAATCCTGTCTGCCCAAGACAGAAGCCACAAACTTGCTTTCTCAACCTCACATACCATTAGGAACAGTTATGTGGAATAAGCATTGCTAGACCCATTACCCCACTGCAGACATGGATTTTAACAAGAATGGAAAAAAGGTGTGTCATAGAAACAATTTTCCGTCAAACTCTGTTGGCAAAGACATCTGGCTTTCAGGGCTAGCAGAGTTAGCTGAATGCCTGAAGTCGACCACCAGCATTCACTAGTGAGCTGGGGATTTGTACCCATGGTCACAGCACTGGGACCCTTCCCATGGTACGTAGTTGCATCTACCATTTTACATTGCTTCTGGCTGCATAGCCTCCTATCCTGACTTTTTCGCTCTGCTAGAGATTTTGGACCTATGGCTCTGATTAAACTACTTATCATATTACCATACTTATTATTATTTGCACTTAAAATCCAGACTGATACATCATGATGTTTTTAAACAGCTGCATGTGAATGATACTAATTTAAAAACAAATGTCTGTTGATGGTCAATCAGGTAATTCAGTGATGCTACCATCGTTACCTATAAATTAACGTATTATGGAGTATTTAAGAAGGAAATATCTTTTAAGTAGAATAGATATACTCTGGTGATAAATTATCAAGTTATAGAAATAACTAAAGGGAGATAATTAATAAAACCATATTTGCATGTATTTATGTATATTTATCAAAATAAGTTTTTAAAAATATTTTATTTACTTGAGAGAGAGAGAGAGAGCATGAGCAGGGGGAAGGGCAGAGGGAGAGGAAGAAGCAGACTCCCCACTGAGCACAGAGCATGATGATGGGGGATTTGATCCCAGGACCCTGAGACCATGATCATGATCATAAGCCAAAGGCAGATGCTTAACCGACTGAGCCATGGAGGCGTCCCAATGATAATTTATTTTAAAATTCAGTTGATATTTTATTAAAGATGTAAAATTTTACATACTACCTTGAAATCCACTATTTTTTTGTAACCTCCCCACTATTAGTCTTCATTCTGCTATCATGAATTTGTGGCCCTTTTAGAGCCCTTCCACACCATATTTCTATAACATTATTCTACATGATACATCACTGTTTAACATGGATTTCAATCGGTATCATTTATATATTTTCTGTGCTATAAAACTTTTTCTTATACATATTACAATCTTGAAATCTATGATTTTAAATATAAATCAAGTTGTTTCATTTTAGTTGCTACTTTTTATTTCTATCCTATGAATATACAACATTTTTCTGGAGATGCAGTTTAGATTCGTTTTCAGGTATATCCAAAGGATACTTGCTTGATCAGAAGTTATCTTATTTATCTTCCTGTTTCAATTCTTATAGAAGTGCTTATACCAGTTTATACTTCTACCATCTGAGCATGAGAGTTACTATTTCTACACAATTCCCATTAACTGATGGTTTCAAGTCTTATTTTTAGGTAATATCTGAAGAAGTGGAATGTTATTTCCTTTTATTTAAACTTTTTATTTACCAATTATAAAAATATGAGTATTATTTTGAAATTCTTATTAGTTATTTGAGATTATACTTCTGAAAATTGTTCATTTGTATTTACAGAAGATGCCTCTTGTATTGGTCACAACCCCTTGACTCAGCTCTGATTTCAGCACTGGCAAGTTTAGTGGACAGTTCTGTGCAAACTCACACACTCGGCAGCTAGTCTCAAGATTGCAGTAATAGACTTCATGCATTCTATCTACCTCAGGGCTTTCTAAAGGCCAGACAGTGTTTGCTCTGACTGTTCTCAAGCACTGCCCTGAAATGCTAGTTAATCCTCAGCGCCAATCTTCATACAGTGGAATTTAGGAATCACTGCTAGAACTAGGATCCTTGAGCTTCCTGTGTTTTTGATAGAAAAATTTGGTAGACATTTGGTTTGCTGCTTAGACCAACAGTAGTTAGTCTTTGTCCATAACATCAGGCTTCATTACAGACCTCTACATTGACCTCTCTTCCTTTCCTGCATCCCTTTTCAGGTTCCCCCATTCCTATTTAGTGAGTTTATCTCCCAAACACAGTGCCTGTACCAAAGTTCTTGCTCTTTGCTTTCAATGGAAAACAAACTAAGAAAATATCTTCATGTAATGTGTCTTTTACAGCTTTATTGAGGTATTATTGATATACAAAAAACTGTGCATATTTAATACATACAATTAGATGTAGTTGGACATATACAGGCACCTGTGTTACCATCACCATAATTAAGTTAACAAACACCTCCCAGTGTCCTGTCTTTTACTTTTTGTTGTCTTTTTTTTAATTATTATTATAAGTTTTGAAAATATATTAGAGTAATTAATACTTTGTCACACATGTGGCAAAAATTTTTAGTCAGTCTCTAAGATAAAAATTATTAGTGATAATTCTATTCTTACAAAGTTATATTGTATATTTTATACTATATATGTATTAGATACATAAAAATGAATAGAAATATGTATATGCATATATTAAAGTCAAGTGTGTCAGTTGTTAGCTGTATAGTTTGTATTTATGTCCTTTCCACCACACCCCAGTTTTAGTGTGGTAGAATTAATTAGACAGATAAAATTATATATATTTAAATTGTACAACATGATGATTTGATATAGGTATACATGTGAAGTGTTCCCACAATCAAGTTAATTAACACACCCATCATCTTGCATACATTTTTTTGGGTTACATTTTGTGTGTATGTGGTGAAATGCTTAAGATCTACTCTCTCAGCAAATTTCAAGTATGCTATACAGTACTATTGACTAAAGTCACCATGTTGTACATTAGATAAAAATTGATTTTTTATTTAAATATTTTATTTATTTATTCGACCAAGAGAGAAGGGTTACACGTAGGCAGAGAGGCAGGCAGAGAGAGAGGAGGAAGCAGATTTCCTGCTGAGCAGAGAGCCCAATGCGGGGCTCGATCCCAGGACCCTGAGATCATGACCTGAGCCGAAGGCAGAGGCTTTAACCCACTGAGCCACCCAGGCATCCCGAAAAAAATTGATTTATTTTTAAGTCAAAATTTATACCTTTGACCAACATCTGGACTTTTCCTGAGATTTTGAGTCTAGGCGGCCGACGTTCCAACACTCTTCTCAGGCACAGTACTCTCCTTCACAGTAATTGAACTTCTGGTTATATCTGCTCTTACTATCAGGATGAGCAGCAGTACAGGATGGTTCAACATTAAAGACAGGTTATGCTAGAGAACAAACAGCCTAGAGGATCTAGGATCCAGGTATTTTCCAGCCAAGTAGAAACTAATTAAGTTCATAATTTTGGCCACACAAAAAGTTGAGGTGGAAAATGTCACTTTGAGTAGCATAGAAAAATCAAGTAGGATATGCTATCCAGAACCCTGAAGTTATCTCCTATTTCATTTTGCCTCCTTTTTATTGTACCCTTCAGTCCTTCCTTCATAATGCTATCAGGACTCCCAAACCATGCTATCTTTCTCAAGCCTTCATGCCAATATGCAGATAGATACTCATCTGCCTATTAAACCATAGGTCTTGATGATTCAGCCTAAACTTACTGTCTCATCAATGTAATCCTTGGATATATTAAAGGACTTCTACTATGCATTCCTTATCTTCTTTCATAGCATTTATCAAATGGCAGTCAATCATAGATTCCCTTATTCTCGTTTTTCCATAAGACCTTGAGCTCTGACTCTTTAATGGCAGGGGCTGTTAAAAACTCTAAGTTCTATCTATTAGTATGTTTTTCTGAATGAATGAATAAATAAATAGCAGTAGGTAAGCAAAATCTAAAATTTGGGGGGTGAGAGATTTGAAAAATGGGCACTGGTAGGTAAAACTGAAGTAGAATCTGAGACTAAGACAGAAATTATTTTTTTTAATTTTTAATTAAGTTTTTAATTTTAATTACAGTATGTTAACCTATAGTGTTATATTTGCTTCAGGTGTACAATACATTGATTCAAAAATTCTATGCATCATTACTCAATGCTCATCATGATAAGTGTACTGTTAATCCCCTTCACCTATTTCACCCATCTCCCTACTCACCTCCAGAAAGTTATTTGTTTTTTTATAAAACTATCTCTGGAAATTCTGAATTTTTTTTTTTTAAGATAGAACATGCACATAAGCAGAGAGCAGAAAGGGCAGAGGGAAAGGGAGAGAGAAAGAATCTTAAGTAGGTGCCATGCCCAGTTCAGAGCCCAAAAGAGAGCTTCATCTCGTGACCCTGCGATCATGACCTGAGCTGAAATCAGGAGTCGGATGCTTAACCAACTGAGTCACCCATACACCCCTCTGGCAATTCTGAATTAATGAAATAACCTAAATGTATTAAATAGCAAAATCTCCAAATCATAACTTTACATTTTAATTGAAGTGAATTATCTTAAAATGTAACAAAAATATATGTCAGTTTTTTCTCTTAAATCTATGTAAAAATCTTTATTAAACAGGAATCTGCTCGCATAGTAATACAGGACATCTTAATGTATTATAATGACTGATTTTTAACTTTATTCAATATTTGTGCCCATAGCTACACAAGAAACACTCTGAATTTACTTTATAAAAGCAAAACCCTGGGGCGCCTGAGTGGCTCAGTCGTTAAGTGTCTACCTTCAGCTCCGGTCATAATCCCGGGGTCCTGGGATCAAGCCCCTTATCGGGCTCCCTGCTCTCCCTCTCCCACTCCCCCTGCTTGTGTTTCCTCTCTCGCTGTGTCTCTCTCTGTCAAATAAATAAATAAAATCTTAAAAAACAAAAAAGCAAAACCCTAAAAAAAAAGCAAAATGTATACATTTTTCTAATGTTGTGAATCCTATGGTCGGCTTGCCTTTAATATCTCTGGCATATATTTTAAGGTGTGACGTGGATTGAATTGTGTCTCTCAAAATATATATGTTACAGCACTAACCCTCATTTGACTGTATTTGGACACTGGCCCTAAAACAAGATAATTATGGTTAAATGAAGATATAAATGCGGGGCTTCCATGTAGTTGAAAATACATGTAAAACTTGACTCCCTAAAAGTTGACTACTAGTAGACTAGTATTGACTACAACCCTTAGAGAAATTAACACATATTAACACATTTTTGTTATATGTGTTATATACTGTATTCTTATAATAAAGTAAGCTAGAGAAAAGAAAATATATGAAGAAAATCGTAAGGAAGAAAAAAAACATTTACAGTATGTACTGTCTTTATCAAAGAATTCCACATATAAGCAGATCCATGCACTTCAAACCCATATTGATCAAAGGTCAATTGTATTCCTCAGAAATATGTCAGGCTTAGCATAGCATGATAAAATATTTATTACTGAGTTAGCTAAACAATGCTAATTGTACGATCTTAATTCTATTAAAATACATATGTAAACCTAAATAACTAAAACAATAGGCTGACACTCAGTTATTAAAAAAATTACAGTTTTAAATGTTTAATCTTGCATTACTCCATAATATCAATATATTTATTGACAATATGAAATTAGCAACTAATTGTCAAGTCAAGGACAAAACCTTGTAATATCCTGTGACTCTTTAAAGTGATTGATTTTAACCATTTATAGTCTGGTGAATATTTATCTCTTTCTTTTGTATAGGTAAAATAATGTATGTGTTTTCATAAAAAATTCATCTAAGTTTAAAAGCTTTTGGACATCCATTTATAAAAAGAATAAATCCATCATGTTAGAAGCTTTGCATTTCATTAAAAACTTTACATTAATGTGACAAAATAAAAAGTCAAAAACTAAATACTAACCATATTTAATACAAATAAGTAAATGGATTTTATTTTGTTTTATTTTATTTGTCCTTACTTTTCCTCACTCCATGGCTTAAATTTAACTGTTGTCTTTGGGACTTTGACACCATGGTGAAAATTGCCATCTTTAATTCTTAAGTAATGTACTTCATTAAAATGAATACACATATTTTCACAAGGCAAAGAAACTCATAGGATTGTTTAATGAAAGATATGATTTATAACATGACCACATTTCCCCCTCAGTTCCAAATAGCTAATGTGTTATCACTATTAAGTTCTGAATTACTTATGTAGTCAAACATTTTGGCATATGAGATACCAACTTGCTAATGCATTTCCAGGTCTTTTAAATTATAAGTATTAACAAAAAGGAAATATTTACAAGAAATAATTAAACTTCTTATCAGGTAAATAACAAAAAACAAAAGAACTGTGAAATCTGGAAACTGGTGAATGGAATGTGAGCCTTCCTTCCTCATATACCTATCTTTAAAACACTTGCCAATTTTAATCCAGGAAAATTAATATGAATAAAGATTCCATTGAGATCTCTGTAGAGAGAACTGATAGGGGCTCCCTTCCACTCCAGAATATTCCTGAGATATTCACAGAGGAAAGCCATCAAATCCAGTAGCAAAAACAGGAGTCTTTGGAATAGATGGTAATAAGGGATATCTAATCTCTAAATCCAAAAGGCACAATAGTGCTGAATGTTTGGCCTGAGTCTTCCCTGTCTTAATCCTGCAATTGTGCAGGAAAAGAAGTGTGAAATACGCTCAGGAAATGAAATATTTTTTAAAAAGATTTTATTTTTATTTATTTGACAGAGAGAGAGAGATCACAAGTAGGCAGAGAGGCAGGCAGAGAGAAGCAGAAGCAGGCTCCCTGCTGAGCAGAGAGCCCGATGCGGACCTGGATCCCAGGGACCTGAGATCATGACCTGAGCTGAAGGCAGAGACTTTAACCCACTGAGCCACCCAGGGGCCCTGAAATGAAACATTTTTACTGATGCTCAGAAGACCTTAGCCTCAACTCTATCTTCCCTCCCCTTTTATTAAGTCCAAATTGACTCTTAGCAAGTTTTACTGTTTATGCATCCTTACGACAATTAACGCAATCTTAATTTTCTCACACCTTTAATGAACAGCACTCAACTTTGACTTTCTCCAATCTATCCCATTAATACTTTAGGCAACTGGTGTCCTGTAGAACACTCATCTTGACCATTTCTATATTACAGCATTTTAAATAAAGCTTGAATTAATAGGTTTGGTTGACTTTTCTCCTGCTGTACAAAAGAAGCATTTATGGGAGCCCAAAAGCCCACCCCCCCTTTTTTTTTCTACACTACGACCCATCATAGGAGCAGAAATCATTTTCTCCTCTCACCACCTACAATAAACCCAATCTTATGAATGTCCAAGCAAGATGTGTTGACTCCATTAAGCTAAAAGAGATAAATTATGGCTAGAGAGATCAAATGAATTTTGAAATGCAAAACCAGTGAAACAGAATTGTTGGATGAGAAAGATTAAGTACATATATGTATCATTTCTGAAGATGTGTATGAAAGGAAAAGTATGTCCTGAAAGTTAAGAATATATGTTTAAACTAAAATCAAACAAAAAATCAGTAATTTAACCAAAAAGAAACATATACACTATTAATTATATGAAATAGGGAATTTTAAAATGATCTTAAAAAAGAAGAGAAATAAAGGGAATTATGAGAAAAGGGGTAGTGATGTGACCAGTAAATCCAAGGGCTCTCATTTGTGAAACCTAATTTTTCAAAAGGAAAAAGAAAAAAAAGAAAAAAAAAAGAGAGAGAGAAGTTAAAAGATGAGGAAGAAAATCAGGAACTACTGGAAAGAAATATTCCTGAGTAGAGGGCAGATCTGTACCTGAAGAATTAAGTTTATATAGTAATAAGCTGTATTTTAAGAATGAATATTTATGGGCGCCTGGGTGGCTCAGTGGGCTAAGCTTCTGCCTTCTGCTCAGGTCATGATCTCAGGGTCCTGGGATAGAGCCCCACATCGAGCCCAGCATCTGGCTCCGTGCTCAGCAGGGAGCCTGCTTCCTCCTCTCTCTCTGCCTGCCTCTCTGCTCTGCCTACTTGTGATCTCTCTCTGTCAAATAAATAAATAAATAAAATCTTAAAAAAAAAAGAATGAATATTTATTTAGGCATAGTCTGCTTAAAATTCTTTATTCTTAAGTGGGAAAAATACTTACAAGACTTCTGGCAGAAGAAAACTTTTGTACAACGAGAAAAAAATTATCATTGTATTTCTCATCTTCAAATCTGAAAGCTAGATGAAAATATAGGAGAAGCTACACACTACTGAGAAAAATGACTGCAATCCTAGAATCCTATGTCTAGCCAAGCTATCATTCTTCTATCAGGGTGAATGGAAAATAAATGAGATCATCACAGAAATAGAGAATATCTGATCCAAGCAACTCATCTGAGGAAAATATTTGAGAAAAAGACCCTTATAAATAAACCACAGCAAATGCATTAAGGTAGAAGATGATGAAGAATGAGCAAGATTTCACTTAGTCCCAAATGGAGAACAGGCACTTCTTAGTTCTCCACAACACAGCACACACTGGGTTAAAAGTATTTTCAAGACTTAAAGGAATATATGGAAAGGATAATGTAGTAAGTAACAGATAATTGCTATTTCCTTAAGGGTTCTTTAAAGACCAGTTCATTACCTCAGTCATGACTTGAGTCCCTGTACGTAAGGAGAGTTCAGCCCCCTAATCTGAAATTACCCCAGATTTTCTATGCTGGTGAGTTAACCCACACTACCCCTGACACTAAACCTACCCTTTGGTCCCCCATTTTTGCCTTAGTCTTGACCACTTACTTCTGTGAATGGTTGAGTTTTGACACTGATTTTTTTTTCTGAACATCACTCACAGGATCTAGCCATATTACCTCAACCAAATAATCACACAATAATCTGATATTTATGTTTACTCCAAAATTTGAGTTATTTGGGTTTAAATACCACACTAACTCTAGTGTTGGATTCACCAGATTCAGTCAATTTTCTCTTCAGTTGCTTCTCATCAAATGTTTAAAAGAATCTAAAATTCCTTTTGTGCTTGAATGGCATAAGTGGCTGGTGTTCCAGCATCCCACTGTGAGAGAAAATCCTTAAGGAAGCTCTATGCTCTGGAAGGGGTGCTAAACTACAGGGTGCACATTAAGAGATGCCCTGAGAGAAATACCTACTGGAGCACATAGTACCTTATATATTTTGTGAGACAATCCTACCTTAGATAGATGTTAAAATACACCAGGAAATAAGGGGCAGTCAACCCATCATGTTCTGAATCAGGAGGAAACACAAGCAGAGTGAAGACTATGAGGGGCCTTTCCTTGCTGAGCAATGGTTGGCCAGAAGTTGGGAAAAACCATACTGTTAGAACTAGTAAAATGCTCAGATAATTAGGGAATTCAGTTTTCTCAAAGAAAAATGCATATAAATTCAATCTGCTTCTTGCCTTAAGAGTTCATTTTTAAAATTTCTTTTTGATGCAAAGTAACATTAATCTCCTATAGAGAAAAAAATGCTTGTAGCATAATTTGAATACCAAACTATTAGTATCAGTAGGAACATGTCTTTCTGTCTTCCATATTCTTTTTTTTCCTTGGGCATCGCAAATATAAACCATCTGGTATGCCAGATGCTTGCTTTTCTTTTTATACATGCAGGAAGTGTAGGTGGAAGGCCTCCAAAATCCCAGACACTATTATCCACTTTGCTTATCATCATCATCATTATCAACTTTCCAGCATTTTAATAAATGGTGCTGTTTCTCTGGTTTGAAGTCAATAAGATTTGTAGAGATTATTCACTTTTTTTCTACCTACAAGATGTCAGTGAAATTATAGTTGGCCGGAAATCTGGAATATTGTTTATAATTTCTCTGCGGTTCATAAGCTCCAACTTTATAGAGTATGTTCCATTTTAAACTAAGTGTTGACTTAAGTTTTATTGTAGTATTTATCAACCTGTCTCTGCAGAAGGATTTACTTTTATAAACTTTTATACTTTTATATTGAACCCAATTATATGTACTTTCAAATATATGCCAGGTTTTATCCAAAGTAGACTGGATTTTAACCCAGTTTATTATATACAGATCTTTTAACCAAGAAACGTGTGTGTGTGTGTGTGCGTGTGTGTGCAGTTGTGCACATGCACACATATCCTTTCATGTGTGTGAATGTATATGCATACATCCAAGAGGAAACCATTTCTACATGTGGTGAGCATATCATAATTAAACAAGAAAACCTAACAAAGCAATAACTGAAGGAAATAGTAGGAACTTGTAATACTTAGTGTATCAGGACAGTGCTGGTATTAAGAATTAAAATAACCCCCAGGTTAGACAATTCATTTGTAGTAGAATAATTTGTTGCAAGAACTATTTAGCAAAATATCTAGAAAGAAGCATTTTAGTAATGCAGTAGCTATTTTTGTACAATGGTTCATTTAGTAAACCCCCTGTGTAATCATAAAGCTATATTAATACACAACAGCACAGTAGTGATTACTCAGAGAGTTTCATTGGAATTAAAATTTCAGGGCAGTAGGTTCACATCTAATATGAGAAAATGATTATCAATGCCTTTGTCATAGAGTTTAGGAAGACTAAATGAAATATTACACATAAAAAGATCGTCCTCCACCAAAATCAGATCGACAAGTGCTTGTTGAGTTTGAAATAAATCTCTTGAAGCTGTTCTTTCAAAGATCTGTAAAATACATAAGCTTAAAAATTGAAAAATTAAAAGAGCTGTATCATTAGACACATGATTACTGAAGTTTATAACTAAGACATAACATCTGGGCTTTAAGGACTAACCTCTGAAAGTTATAGATGTAAATAGAAAATAATCAAAACTTTATCACTAAGATTAGGAACAAGCAAAGTAAAACAGATCCGGAGGAAAACAGTAGAATGATGAGGACTAAGAAAAAGAATTTTAATCAGAATGAAGGAATTAGGACGTCTAGGTGGCTCAGTCGGTTAAGCATCTGCTTTCAGCTCAGGTCATGATCCCCGGGTCCTGATATCAAGTCCCACATCAGGTTCTTTGCTCAGTGGGGAGTCTGCTTCTCCCTTTGCTTGCTGTTCCCCCTGCTTGTGTTCTCTCTCTCTCTCTTTCTTTCTGACACATAAATAAATAAAATCTTAAAAAAAAAAAAAAGGAATGAAGGAAATCTCTGGCTCCACTTGCCTGCAATGGCTGCAAAACAGGTTGCTTCTAGGTGGTGGAGAAAAAGTAGTGGAGGTGTATCGTGCCTCACATGCTAAAGTTACTACAAATTAACATAAGTTATTAAAAAGTGTGTGTGTGCTCTATAATCGCAGTTTTAGGAAAAAATCAATTATTGTGCCTTCTTTCCAAGTACACTGCTGCCCCCACATGCAGAGTGTGGAGTTGCCAGAATTTGGCAAAAGGCGTCATGAGCACATTAGCTGGAAGAAAGGTTTCTTAACCCAGTCACACATGCTATTTATAAATACATATCTACAGTAATTTACTAAATATATAGATTCACGTGCAAATATATATGCATAATTATTAGTACATATTTTTCACTTTGCAATGTTTGCTAATTATTATTTAATATTATGTGTTCTTAGATAATTCTGTATTAAAATGACTTTCTAAAGTTGTTAAAGAGACATATCTGAACTATGTACTTCAAAGCAAGTGTTCTTATTTTTCTACTACTCTGGTGCCATAAAGCCCTTAAATGTATACTTTTCATGTGACTGGTTTCTGCATGAAAACACATACCTGCATGTATACTGAATTGACAGACACAGAAAAAAAAATGTAGTTCCTAATTTCATTGTTTTTATACTTCTGTTTGAAGACTAGTATTGAATTATTTTACTAGAACAGCCGTTTTCATCATAACAATATATCTATTTTGAAATGAAGACGTGTAAAGTTCAAATATTCAATTACTTGTTCCACTAATATCTTTAATTAGGCAAATTCAGATTTTAAGTATACATAGGTCTACTTTCCTAAGGAAACATATCCTAAGCCATATTTATGTATGTATTAACTGACTTCTCTGTTACAAATGTCATTTTGTTGTCTTAAAACATAGCTGTTTATTAATTTTCCTGTATACGAATGAATATAATATTCTACTTCAATTATTAAAGAAAAATATTTTTGATTAGTCATAATAGTTTTGAAGTAAGGGTTGAAATATTTTATGATCAGAAAATGAGAATATATTATTTCTAATAGAGGCTGTGGGAAAAACAGAGAGACAGATGAAGTAAAGACATATTTGACAGTAAGGATAAGACTATTTCAATGAAGTATCAAAAATATAAAAATAATTTCAGGGAATTTTCTTCTTGAATTAATTTAAAGATAATTAACACTGATATTTAGATTTTTAGGGCAAAAAAGAAATAAACAGAAGTCTCCACTGGTTTTATTAGCAGGGAGGGAAGAAAACTGGCTTTCCCTCTGGAGTAAGCATAATTGAAAGACACAAAGGTGACCATTTTCAGAGAAGGTTTTGAACACACATTCAATGCTTTTTTACAGACAGTTTTATGGGACCAACTCATTCAGATCCAAAGTCAATTTGCTGGTAAGGGAGACTTTCTTCCATAATTCTGTGATGTACTTATTTGGAAGAAGACAACAGGGAAGGAAGAACATTCTCCTACTTAAATGGAGAGACTGAGACCTTGAGATGGCCCTTGGGTGACAAATAATATCTTCACTAGGATGTTTTTTTCTGTGATGAGGCTCATGGTCATCTTTTAGGAAGCTACGCCCTCCTGGGAAACATGTAAACAGAGTTCTATGACTACTGGCTGATCTCAGATAGTATTTTTTTTTAATTTATTTTCTCAGTGATCCAAGATTCATTATTTATGCACCACACCCAGTGCTCCATGCAATACATGCCCTCCTTAATACCCACCACCATGCCCCCTCCCCTATCCTCTCCATAACCCCCAGTTTGTTTCTCACAGTCCACAGTCTCTCATGGTTCATTTCCCCTTCCGATTTACCCCAATTCACTTTTCCTTCCCTTCTGATGGTATTTTAAAAAGCATGTGCCATGCTCACCAGGCTAAGAAGTTACCACCCATCACCATGACTCTTGTAGGATCGTACAAGTTAACCAAAGAAGGGTGGGGCTTGATGACTTGAACCACTGCAGCCTGCACCTGGGTTGTGTTGTAAGCAGCATTATCAAAGTAGCAGTTAAAATTTAAATATCTCTATCAAGATGTAGAAGAGGCAAACCTGCCAGATTAACACCTTAATGGGGCAAGGTGACCAGAGTCTGCATATAGTTGATGGAGGAGAACCCTGATTGGCCATGAAGCATTCCCCAATACCAGTGCTCATCAGTTTGTTAGTGAGTGTGATGGTATTACCCTCTTTAAAACCCAATTCCCCTTCATTTATTGGTTCAAAGTTGTACAGAATTTAGCAGCAAGGCTGATCCCTGAGGCACCTGGGGGTGTCCATGGGGGAGAAGCTTTCATTGGGCTGAGCTCCTCCAGGTGGAAACCTGGCTCATTTGTGGTTTAGGTTGATATTCCACTGTAGGCTGAAATGAAACTTGTCTTATTCTTTCTTCAGTCTGAGGGTAACTTGCTGCAGGATCTGGGCTGTCCACTTAATGGTACTCCAGCTGGTCTTGGAAGAGTGCAGAGAACTGGCTCACATGCTGAACATGCTTGACTCAGCAACTTCTTGAGACTCATCAAATTTCTTCAGATCCTTGTGGAACCCTTCACTGGGAATCTTGCCTTGTTGTTTCTTCTTATAATCAAAGTCCAGGCTTCAACCCTCCAGCTTCTGTAGATGAATTTACCTCAGCTCTCTGTCATGAAGGTTGTGAAGGAGGTCAATGAAGTTCCACTTCACTTCCATATCCAAGGAATCTCAAACCTCCAAGAGTTCTTGAGTGGCCTCTCCCACCTTACCAAGTGCTGGACCAAAGTTACAATCATCTCTAAGCTCTCTTTCAAATTCGAGCATGACCTCTTCCATCAGTGCTTCTGCCTGGGGATATCCTGGCTCCTTCTTCTGGCTGCAGATTTTTGACATAGTGTGGATCATACTGAGTTTAGCTCTGGAAGTGGGTTGACTTAAAGATACTCAATTGTTTTGGGAATTGTTTCTATCACAACCTTGATGGTGACTTCTACCTTCCTCTCCACCTCTTCGAAGTCATCATCTAGCTTGGCTCCTTCTGCTCCTCCAAAATTCTCATCCACTTTCTGAGTGGCTTTGTGGAATTGCTTCATTAGCCTGGCCACTGCCTACCGACAAGGTACAAGAAGGCACATGGGTATGAACAACTATGGGCATGGGTGTGGGTACTGTTGCCTTAAAGAGGCTATGGAGGAGCTGGGTAAGAAGGCTGAGCAGAGTCCTGCCACTGTTCGTGCTCCCACCATAATTGGGGGCATGGGCCACATAGTGGTATGGGACCTTAAATAATTTTAAATTTTACAAAAGGCAATATTTTTGTATTTATTTTGTGATATAAACTTGTGCAGAAATTATCCAAATTCATAGATATACTTGGAAATAATGCATTTGTTTAAAGTTATTGAAAAGTAGCATATGCTACAGGTGGCTGCCAACCTTTAAAAAAAAGGGGAGGGGGAGCAATTCAGCCAGCAAAATCAAGTTTATTAGGGAATAGCAGAGGAATTGCAAATCAGGACATGCAAATTATGGTGAACCATGGGCAAGTCCAGAGAACAGAGGAGAGCTTCCTTTTTCCTTTTATAGAGGAAAAGAGGAAGTTGAGAGGGTTGTTTCAAAGACAAGTTCATTGGAGGAAAATAAGAGTTTGAAGTGGTGGCCTCTCATTTGCTGCAGGCCAGGGCAGCTGGCTTTTGCAGGGTACCTACAGCCTGCTGTTGCCCAGAAAGTATATTCTTCCTTCTTCCTGCTGGACTACACAAGCTACATAGAATGGTATGTGCTTGACAGCTCTCCTTTCATGGCTTCCTGACTCCAATTTTGAGCTGGGTTTCCTTAAAACATTTTCAGATGGCTAATAAATTAAGTTCCAGAGATAGATGAGTCATTGGTAGGGGATCGAAGCTTGTAGTCACTTTTAAGTCTGGGAATTATTGCCTGGTCTGGGTAAAAGGGGAAGGAGGAGTGGGTTTGACACAAGCATACATGTTATCGAGAGGAGGAGAAAACAGTCAAAGTGTTAATGCTAGCTTAGTTTGCATGATGAATTAAAATCTGGAACAAACCCAAATGCAAAAATAAATTTATCAAGAAAAATAAAAAAGAGCAAAATTATAGGTCTAAATCCAATTATGTCAACTTTTTCATAAAATAGAGAATGAAGACTCGAATTAAAAGATAAAATTGTCAGATTGAATAAAAAAAAGCAAGATCCTGTTAAATATAGACACATATTAAAACAGAGACCTAGAAAGATTGACAGTCAAAGGAGGAAAATAATTGTACTGTACCAAATAGTGAATATATAAAAATGAAGTGGCTATATCAGTATGAGATAAAATAGACTTTCAATAATGGAATATTACCATATATAAAAAGGGAAATTTTGTAATACTAAAATTTCAATTTATCAGGTAGATGATAATCATGTCTGTGTAGGTAGTAATAGAGCTTCATAAGAAATACAAAAATAAACACTTAAGTAGAATGAGGAAACAAAATCCACAATCTTTCTTGAAGATTCTAACATGCTTCCCTCAATATTTGATTGTAAAAAATGTAGAAAAATTAAATAAAGTTATATACCACTATCAACATTCTTTGTTTCATTGAGTCTTATAAACACTTCACCCAAAAATTGCAGAATAATATTTTCAAGTTCATATGGACTGTTCCCAAAGATAGACTATATACTGTCCAATAAAAAAATTCTTGGTAATTTTCAATAAACAGAATTAAAATAAAAACAATTCCCTGTAAAATATCTAGAAAAGCCACAAGTGTTATTAGCTAAATGACATATTTATAACTAATCCATTGTTCAAAAAAGAATACAGGAATTGTTCAAAGAATTGCAGGAATAATTGCAAACTGTGCTGAATGATAAAGATAATATATAAGTGTATAAATGCATAAAGCAAGTACATAGAAATAAATTCACAAACATTGGAAATCAAGAAATTAACATGTAGACAAATGGTAGAGGTATTTTTTAAGAGATTGTTTCTTTTAAAAAATTAATGAAAAATTATATAACTCTAGTAAGTTAGTATAAAAAAGAAAAGAAACACAAATTACTAATAACAGGAATGAAATAGAAATATAGATCCTTCAGATTTTAAATATAGGCAAAGGAAATTTAATAAATAACTTTAAATCAATAAACTCGACAACTTATATTAATAGAGTCACTGAAAGCAATTTATAAAAATTACCCCTCCCAAAAAATCAGAATAGCCTTATGTCAAAAAAAAAAAAAAAAAAAAAAAAAGAATGTGTTTAAAACAGATACAACAAAATGTCTCTCAAGGAAAACTCCAGGACTAGATAGTTTTAATTATAAATTCTAACAGGGATTAAAACAAACAAGTTTATACACATTCTTAGAAAGTAAAGACAGAGAATAAAGTTTTTTACTTGTTTATTGAAACCAAAGCAACTGTGATTCCAAAACTCAATAAAGCTATGATAAGAAAAAATGTATATATACAGCATCCCCATAACATCAGGAATAAATCCTTTACTAAAATATTGTCAAATCAGATCCATCAAGAAATAAAAATAATAACACATCATGACTAACTGGGGGTTTATCCTGTGCCTATAGTTAAAATTTTGAACAAATTTTAGTAAAACAAATATGAAAATATATAAAAAGGATAATATAGTATAACCAAGTGGAGTTTATCCTGTGAGTGTATAATTATTTTAACATTAACTAAATTTATGTTGATATCAACATAAAAAATGTATTTGAAATTAAAACAATGAGAGTTAATATATATGCCAAAGAGAAAAATTCAATAGTTGCAGAAAAAGCATTTGACACCTTACTAATACCCATACTTCATAAAAACTATCAACAAGCTAGAAATATAAAAGAGATTCTAAAATGTAGTAAGAAGTACATACGAAATACCTACATTTAACATCAAACATAAATTATAAAGTATTAGACCCTTTTCCTCTAAGATCAAGAACCAGATAAGACTGTCCACTCTCACCACTTCTATTCACCATTGTACTTACAGTTTCTGTCCATACCATAAGTCATGAAGAAGGAATAAAAGACACAAAGATTGCAAACAAAGAAAACAAGTTTTGTTCACAAAAAGGAAGATTGCTCATGTAAAAAATCCTAAAGAATCTACACACTACTAGAACTAATAAGTGAATTTATCAAGGTCACAGATCAATATACAAAACTACATGCATCTCAGTATATTACAAGTAGCTGTGTTTATGCATACCAATAGCAATTTATTTATAAAAGTGACAAAAAATAAAATGGAGATTAATTAAAAAAATACGTGAACTATCTCTGCATTGAAAATTACAAAACATGGCTGAGCTATACAGTGTCCATGGATTAGTTGGTGGAATATTGTCAAAAATTCAATTCTTTGTGAATTGATGTACAGGTTTAATAGCAATTTCAGACTAAACTTCTGAGGACATTTTTAAAGGAAATGTTTGGGTGTTTTTAAAGTATACATGAAAATGTGAAAAACCAAGTCATGAAAGAGTCTTGAAATAGAAGAACAGTGGTTAGAAGACTGACTCTACCTGACTTCAATACTTAATATAACATAACAATTATGGGTCGCCTAGATGGCTCAGGTGGTTAAAGCATCTGCCTTCGGCTCAGGTCATGATCCAAGGTTCCTGGGATCTAGTCCCATGTCAGAGTCCCCCTCAGCTGGGGAGCCTGCTTCTCCTTCTCCCACTCCCCTTGCTTGTGCTCTCTCTCTGTCAAATAAATAAAATAAAATCTTTTAAAAAAGGAAAAAAATAAGGTAACGATTATCAAAACAGTATAGTATTTAAATATAAAGATATTTAAATGGGACAATAGAACAGAATAAAGTGTGTAAAAGTAGACCCATGCTTTTATAACTAATTGATTTTCCCAAATATGCATGAAATAATCCAATGGAGGAAGAAAATTTTTTCAGTGATTGGCACTAGAACTAGATGGCCATATTTAAATAAAGGAATCTCAATCTTTATCTCACATGATGCAAAAAGTTAGTTTTAAATATCATAGATTAAACATATAACTAGAAATACAAATCTTCTAGAAGAAAATATATGAGGATTATCTTCTCAAACATGTGCATAGGGAAAAATTTCTCAAGACATAGAAATAATAATGAAAGAAAATAAAATGATAAATGATTAAAAAAATGAAAAACGTCATCAAAAGACAACATGAAGAGTATTTTTTAAAGATTTATTTAATTATTTATTGAGAGAGAGAGTAGGGGAAGAGGAAAGAATGTTCAAGCAGACTCCTCTCTCAGCTGGACACAAGGCTCAATCTCATGACCCATGAGATCATGACCTGAGCTATAATAAAATGTTGGATGCTTAACCAACTGAGCCACCCAGGTACCCTGACAACATGAAGAGTATTTTAAAAAAAAATGTTTTGTTTTGTTATCTACTCTGAAAACCATTTGAAACAGTTCTAGTAGTCAATTTACATAATTGGTTAACATCAGGGGCTATAATCATTGATTCATCCCTGTAATAGAGAATAAGAGTAATAACAAGATAACATTTAACTCTACTAAATCTTCAGTTCAAATGGTTATATTTATTCTAAAAACTAAATATATTCCATTAGAAAACTAGTAGAATCTAGACAAAAATAATATTATTAATATTAATTAATAATATTATTAATAGTGTCAATGATTTTACCTCTATTTCCTAAAATTTTCAGTCAGACTTGAGTATTTAATTGTTAAAACACTCTCCTTGATTTTGATCTATACAATATAGATCCACTGTAGTTTATAAGTGTTTAACTTTCATACTTGGTGCTCCCAGAGTAAAATGCTCTTTTACTCCTCCTATGAGTTTCCATTGTCAGAAATACATTATCCTCTCTAAAAACTGTCAGGCAGAGCTATGATGATGAAGGGTATTTACTTTGCAATTATATGCAACAAACTCTATTGCATAAAAAATTGTAAATGAGCAGTTCATGATATATAGGCTATGTTTATCTAAAGGAGCTTTCTATTTTTCAGAATCATTAACTTAGAACTGTCCATTTATTACAAAATACCAAACTAATTTGTTAATTAAATGTTACTTTCAAATTCAAAACAATTACAAGGAAGGAAGGGAGAAGATCATACAATGGTCATATCAGACTTGCTTGTTTTTCATAGGAATCAATGTAAAAACCCTTTAGTATAATGAAGTGACTTTAGCTTAGACAGGGAAGCTAACTTGTACAGGTCAAACTATACCAGTTATGTCACCTTAGGCAAGTCACTTAGCTTCCCTGTCACCATTTCAAATCTAAAAAAAAAATGTGAAAACAATAACATCTATCTCATACATTTCGTGAGAGGATTAAATCGATTCATAAAGGTCAAGGTTTTAGAATAGTTCCTGACAAAGAGCAAGTACCAAGTGATTTTTCTTTTTCTTTTAGTAACAAAAATGTGTGAACATTTAGTATATTTTCAACATGTGTAAGGAAAACACTACACTTAGGAAGCCTAAAATTTATCTAAAACACCTTGATTACTTAGATCAAATTACAAATAAAGATTAAATATATTACTATATATCCACTAATATTTATATACATATATATGATACAATGGAATATGTATATATATTTAATGATGGTGATATATATATAATATATATTACCATTATATATATTTATATATATATATATAGGTTTCAAGGTATGTTTATCTCCAATCCCATCAAATTGTATATATATATATATATACATATATGTATATATATATACCACCTTCTTTTTATCCATTCATCTGTCAACGGAAATCATTATTTTGGGTTCTTTCCATAATTTGACTATTGTTGATAATGCTGCTATAAAATGTATTATTCATACTATGAAATTAGAGGAAGATTATTGTTGGAGAATTACAATTTATTAAGAATATAAGCAACAATGTGCAATCATCCAAGGTCCTACTATTATGACATGGTTGTTTTTAACTGTTTTTCTAATTTCTTTTCATAAATGCTTATGCTGTATACTATGTATTGCAATGATCTTTTACCAATCTTTAAGTGATCACTTCTTTTTTTATTGTAGATAAAATATCTGTTCATTAATAGTATTTTGAAAGATGAATATAATAATTTTTATAATTAGCTGTAATTACACTACACATTCATAACCAATGTTAATGTTTTAGTAAGTTTTATATATGTCCTCTTTTATTCATTACACAAGGATTTGTTGAGCACTGATTAAGCACCAAGATGGTACTAAATTGAGGGGATTTGATGGCAATTATGATAAACATGCTAAAAGTATAGCTCTCATGTTAAAAGTTCTTATCACAACAAATGACTATTATAATAAAGAAAATGGGATGAAACTTTTGGAGGTGAAAGATAATGTTATGGTATAGATTTTGGTGATGGTTTCAAGGTATATGCTTATCTCTAAACTCATCAAATTGTTATCTATTAAATACATACCGCTTTTTGTATGTCAATCAGACCTCAATAAAATTTTTTTAAGAGGGGTGCCTGGGTGGCTCAGTTGGTTAAGCTGCTGCCTTTGGCTCAGGTCATGATCCTGGGGTCCTGGGATCGAGCCCTGCATCGGGCTCCAGCTGGGTTGGGAGCCTGCTTCTCCCTCTCCCTCTGCTTGCTGCTCTGTCTACTTGTGCTCTCTCTGTATCTCTCTGTCAAATAAATAAATAAAATCTTTAAAAAATTTTTTTTTAAGATTTATATTTTTATTTATTTGAGAGAGAGAGAGAGAGAGGAAGAGGTGCAGAGTGAGAGGGAGGAAGAATCATCAGCAGACTCCACACTGAGCTTAAATCCCAAGGCAGGGCTTGATCCTAGGACCCTGATATCATGACCTGAGCCAAAACCAAGAATCCATGCTCAACCAACAGTGCCACTCAGTTGCCATTAAAATGTTTTTTTGTTTTTGTTTTTTTAAGATAAACATGAATCTCATTGAGCTCATTGGATAATGAAAGGTAAAACAAGTTCATAGGAAACTGCAATGCAAATTGACAAGGAGTATGCAATGAGGGGTTAGTTTGTTGGTTGAAAAGAGCAAATAGAAAAAATAGTTTTATCTTTGCTCTCACACTCAAAACCCCATCGATACAAAGATTAAGAAAAATCCATGTGAACATTGGGTTGGAGCCACAGTGAAAGTGGGAAGTTAAAATATTTCTGGAAAATACTAAGAAGTTAGGGGAGATGGGAATGAGGAACCAAACAAAGAAACCCAAACTACAATCTAAATTTAAAAAGATTTCTAAGAAATTGAACACTCTTCTCAACAGAGCCCAGAAAAAATTCTAAGTGTAAAGACAACAACAATAAGAACAATAGCAACGAGAAATACAAGGAGCAGAATTAACCCAATGGGATAAACATTAGGCTAATTAAACTACTCCCTGAAAAGCCATCTGACCAATCATGCTTTCCTCATCAGGAAAGTATTAAGCAGCAAATTGGAAATTTATTCTGTAATAAATCAATAGATCAATAAATAAAAATGGTACATTAGAAAAATTCACATATCTATCAGCTTGGAGACCGAACTGACAAATTGTGGTATATCTATAAAATGGGGTATTTTCAGCAAGAAATACAAAATGCTAAATGTAACAACACGATCAATCTCAAAAACATGTTCGATGGAAAAAAAAATAACAGAAAAGAGTACATATGAAGTTATAGACTAGTTAAATTAATCTGTGATGAAAATCACCAGTAGAGGTCACTTTGTGATGATGGGGAAATTGGGGAGGAAGGGGTTTCAGGGGACATTTCTGAGGTGATATAATGTCTATAAGGGTGTCAGTCACATAGGTATATGCATTTGTAAAACTCATTGAACTGTACACTTAAGATTTGTGTGTTTTACTGTATTTCAATTATACCTCAATAAAAACAAATGAATAATAAATGCATTTATAAATATGCAAAAATTGGAGACTAATCAATTTAATCATGATATCTGAAAAAATACTAATAATCTTATTTAGAAACATTAAAATGAACTAAAGAATGGCAACAAGTTTAATAAGCAATAGGAAGAAAATAAATTCTAGTTAAGACTGAATAAATGTATAGTTCTTACTATGAAGTTATATAATACTGTTGTGATGCATATTACAAAGAAGATGTTGTAGTCATTAAAATTTTGTATACTGAACAGTTATGGTCATAGAATTACAAAGAAAAATCATGTAATGAGTTTTTTTGACAAAATCAATAGGAAGCATTAATCAATAGGTCTATGTAATATTCAAAAAATGCACTTATTTCTCAAGACGTGTAAAATAGTTGCATATTGGATCATGTATTAAACAAAAATCTTAATAATTTTCCAAGCAATAGAAAACAAACAAATACCATATAACAAAATCATGGAGTACAGAAGTCTTTCCCAAGCAAAATGCAAAATTCTTTCAAAAGCCTTAAAGGAAAATTAAAGCCATCTGCCTGAGAAAAGACGTTATAAACCAAGTTAAGTGAGAAGAAAGAGTGGGAGGATACATTCATTTTCTATGTACAATAAACAAAATATCCTATCAATAATATATGGGGAACTTCTATAGATCAGTAAAAAATATGATAAATAACAGAAATAAATAATGAAAAGTATAAAAAAGCAACGCTGAAGTAAAAAGTAAATGTATTTCCTAGAGATATATTAAAATATGACTAATTTCATACCAAAAAACTGCATCTTCTTCAAGATTTTCTTGGCTATTCTTAGCCCCTTAATCTGCAATATTAATTTTAAAATCAATGTGTTGAATTCCACAAATTATATAATGATGTCTGGGTTGAATTTGATTTATGGAAAATTTAGTAAAATGTGGAAATAATTGACAAAGTTAAGGCTTTATATTTATTCAGACTTCCTTTTATGACAGTGAACAAAAATTTTCACTTTTATTCATATATGTTTTTCTGACTTTCTGTATATTATTTGTATTGACTTTTTAACTTACCAATTTATAGATTTTTAAAATTACTTATTTAAGACTAGTGGTTAGTTGACTCTGTTGGGATTTATGAGATGATCATATCTCATATAATATGTAAATAATAATAAGTATTTTCATTCCTACCTTATTAACCTCATTTATTTATCTTGTTTTATTGCATTAGTAATAAATGAATAGAAGAACAATAATAAATAGTAACAATAGTAAGGGGCATTATTGCCTTGATATTGACTTCAACAGGAATGCACCAGTTGTTCTGTAGTATAGAAATTTGTATAGAGATTTAAGCTAACCCTCTATTTTATAATTTATAAATATTTTAGAGAAGATATGAATATCACATTTTAATATCAGAACATTTAAAAATGTATACCTTGTATAACATTTTGAATTTTGAAAAAAAGCTATATTTAACACATCAGAACAGAGGTATGATATATTGGTTTTAATTTTTCTTTGTACTATAATCATGTAATCATTTATATGTGTAAACAGATATTTGAGGTGGTGCCAGCAACCTCAGCAATGGTTTTTTATACAATATCCATTCATTCTATGCATATCAAAGTGTTTTGATGATGTTTTTATATAACAAGCATGACTCAAGTACAAGTGAAAGGTAATAAGCATTTGAAGATAAAATAATAAAGTTCTGATCATACAAAGAAAATTTTAATAAAAATGCAATTTCTTAAACTTGAGTATATAATACTACACTGAAAACTGTATTGGTAGATATGACTCTTATTAGGGTAGCAAAAGCAATTATATTAGAATAATATGCATGAAACAGGGCGCCTGGGTGGCTCAGTGGGTTAAAGCCCCTGCTTTCGGCTCAGGTCATGATCNCTATATAGAATAATATGCATGAAACAAAGCATTGTGATAAGTTACTGTGGAAAGTTATTGTGGATAAGACTTGTGTTTCCAATGGGTCAGAGATACTATGATGGCAATTTCTTGTGTCTGCATTGTATACATTTATTGAATTGTAGTTCTTAATATTAAAATAAATACATATCATTAAAGAACAATATATTTAAAGAGGCAGGTATATTTATTTGTTCGAGAANAAAAAAATATGCATGAAACAAAGCATTGTGATAAGTTACTGTGGAAAGTTATTGTGGATAAGACTTGTGTTTCCAATGGGTCAGAGATACTATGATGGCAATTTCTTGTGTCTGCATTGTATACATTTATTGAATTGTAGTTCTTAATATTAAAATAAATACATATCATTAAAGAACAATATATTTAAAGAGGCAGGTATATTTATTTGTTCGAGAAGCAGTGGTTCCCTACAAGTATAAAAGAAATATAATGTATACTTTTCTATGGATCAGAATGTAAAACCGAAGGAAGAGAGAGAGGTGAAATGAGAAACATCGATTACTGCTCTGAGGTATCCAATTCTTCTGAAAAATGAACAAAGGTATGGTAGAATTATCCTTAAATATGGAGTTATACTTCACTTGTAAATGTGTATTATAAATATCTTTTTAAAAGTTAAAAGGCAAGTCAAAAACTGGGAGAAAAGTGAAAATATAGGTATTCCTCAGTTTTCAAAAGGTCATATTACACTACTTGGCCTTTACAAAAGACCTACTTTAGGGACACTTAGGTGGATCAGTCAGTTAAGCATCCAACTCTCTCTCTCTCTCTTAAGATTTTATTTATTTATTTGACACACAGAGAGAGACAGCGAGAGAGGGAACACAAGGAGGAAGAGTAGGAGCTGAGAAAGCAGGCTTCCCGCTGAGCAGAGAGCCTGGTGCAAGGCTCGATTCCAGCGTCCTGGGATCATGATCTGAGCCTCCCAGGCACCCCATAGGCCTCCAACTCTTGATCTCAGTTCAGGACTTGATCTCAGAGTGATGAGTTCAAGCTCTGCCTTGGGCTATATCCTGGGTGTGGAAACTACTTAAAATAAACAAACAAAACCCTACTTTAGTACCAGTTCCCCCTGCTATCTGAAAGAAATACAAAGAGGATTTTCGCTTTAAGGATAAAAGTCAAAAGACAAAAATAACATTCAGAGTTTGTTTTGCAGTGAGGCATTATAGAGGTGGCACCTACTCCAAGTTGTGAGAGTGGCGCCACCAAGCTCCTTCCCTGGGAACTACACTCAGCATCTCAGCATCAAGCTACCAGAGCTTTAAATGGTGTCTGTGAGCATCTGATGCTTTAGCTTGATTTATTTTGTGCATCTGTGTCCTAAAGGATCAGAAAAGCCTAAGACAGGTAGTTTTGGCTCTGGGAATGTTCACAACTTTCTCCATATAAATTAGTGATAATTGCTTCTTCACTTTACACCATTTCAGCTTACATAAGGTTTGATAAGAATGCTCCACTTTCAGATAGTGGGGAAAACTTTCAGTACGTAAAAGTTTAGTATTCAGAGCAACTGTAACAAATCAACATATAAAAGAATATAAATAACCAAACAGGAAATCAGGCAAGAGAAACAGGCATTTCACAGATTAAAAATAAGATTGCCATAATTCCATAAGGGTGGAGTCAGGGATATGAATTTTTATTAGTTTAGTTCATGTATATCAATAACGCATGATCAGAATTAAAAAATATATTTGCTGGCATATCTGTAATGAATGGTATTATAAATAATAATAGCATGATTTATACTATTTTTTAAGTTTCTTGAGAAAACTATCGGAAGGATTCATTTCTTGGTAGAAGACTTAAAAAAGAAAGCCAGGCTGACCAAAGATGAGCTCTACTAAATCAGGGAAAAATGATGTTCTTTTTTCATAAAAGATCTAATGAAAGTTTCTTTCATTTTAACCAAAATGAGATAACTGAAAAAATAATTGAGTTGAAGGAATTAAATTCAGAGAAGAATACTAGAAAAAACCGAATATTAAATTGATCAAATATTGTATTTTTTTCTAAATAAGTTTCTTTAAATAATTGTAANATTCAGAGAAGAATACTAGAAAAAATCGAATATTAAATTGATCAAATATTGTATTTTTTTCTAAATAAGTTTCTTTAAATAATTGTAAAATACCCTATCAGGGGTAATATCAAGGCAATATTTTTTTCAAGGCAGATTTTTACAAGTTCCTAGATAATGCCCCCATCTCTATTTTAGGCACTTCAGTTTTGACAGGTATCCTGCGATAAGCCAGATCTGGGCACAGAAGAATGGCTCCGGGGAGAGAAACTCCAGGTTTTCGCCATGAACATGTTGAGTTTGAGGTTCCTTCCCAATATCCAAAGAGTTGTGTCTAAGCATTATTGAAAATTCCATTCCCAAATCTAAGAGAAGCTGTGATAAGCTGTGATACAAAGGTACGTTTTGGAGAAGTTAAAAAAATGGATGAAAACTGAAGCCATGACAATCAATGTGATAGCCCAGGAAAAATTTCTAGTATTAAGAAGAGGACTTAGAAGAGACATTTCAGAAAAACAAACCAAAGTTTGGGAAGGAGGGACACCTGGGTGGCTCAGTTGGTTAAGCATCTGCCTTAGGCTCAGGTCATGATCCAAGGCTCCTGGGATGGAGCTCAGTATCAGGCTCCCTGCTCAGTGGGGAGCCTGCTTCTCTCTCTGCCTGCTGTTCCCTGTGCTTGTGCTCTCTCTCTCTCTCTGACAGATAAATGGATAAATACAATCTTAAACACACGCACACACACACACACACACACACCCCAAAGTTTGGGAGGGAAAAAGGTGTTTTTGTTGTTTTTTTTTTAAGATTTATTTATTTATTTTAGAGAGATGGGGAAGGAGGAGTGGCAGAAGAAGAGGGAGAGAGAGTCTTAAGCAGACTCTGTGGGGAGCATGGAGCCCCACACAGGGCTCGAACTCACTACCCTGAGATCACCACCTGATCCAAAACTAAGAGTCCCAACCTTAACCAACTGCACCACCCAGGTGCCCCAGGAAAAAGTGTTTTAAGAAAATGTTTCTACAAAAGTGGTCAGAGATGTAAGAAGAAAAGTAGGTGGTGTGTGTGTGCATGTGGTGTGTGTCTGTGTGTGGGTGTCTGTGTGTGTGTGTGTGAGTGTACTCATCTAAAGCAAAGGAATAGGGCACCTGGGTGGCTCAGTTGGTTAGGCAACTGCCTTCAGCTCAGGTCATGATCCCAGAGTCCCGGGATCAAGTCCCAAATCGGGCTCCCAGCTCTGCAGGGAGTCTACTTTTCCCTCTGACCTTCTCCCCTTTCATACTCTCACTTGCTCTCTCTCTCAAATAAATAAAATCTTAAAAAAAAAATGAAGAAAGGCATTTGATAGCTTACCAGATAGGCCTGGACAATATAGGTAGTTATGTAGGGAGGGACAGTTATTTACTTTTTTCATCAATGAAACAACCTGAATATTTTCAAATATTTATAAAAAGATCCAGAAGACAGGAAGTGAATAAAGATAAGAGTATGCTATTAAAGAAACCTTGGAAGACAGGGATTTAAGAGCATCGAATCAGGGCAGAGATGAAGAAATCAGATTTTAGTTGCAGGAGAAACTCTTATCCATGTATGTATTTTTTTCCTTTTCTTTATTTTGTTGTTTCTTTTCTTTTCTTTTCTTTTCTTTTTTTCTTTTCTTTTCTTTTCTTTTTTTTCTTTTTTTCTTTCTTTCCTTTCCTTTCCTTTTTCTTTTCTTTCTTTCTTTCTTTCTTTTTTTCCTTTTTGAGAAAGTTGATATAGTTCCTATCTAATGCATTTTATTTTCTCTCTGAAATGAGGAAGGTCAAATGAGAGTGGGAGGATTAAACTGCATTTAATAGGATTGGGAAAGGAGCAAAAGAGTTAGTGTAGGGAATAGAAAATAAACCTCAGTAGGGGACTTAAAAGAATTTCCAGGTGGTGGTGAAGTCTGGTTCTATAACATTGTCTCCAAAATGTAATGAAGGAAGGCAGACCTCAAGTCCATTGCCTGCACATATGCGACCAGTGAGTACTGAGAGCAGAGATCATTTCTTTTTTTGGCTGCAATATGGTCCTGCATTAAACTTTACTGTTACTTTTTTTTATTATCCACCAAGTATTCACAATATCCAAATGGCATCGCCATCTGAACATGGGAAAACATTTAAAAAATAAATAAAAGCTGTTCCTATCAGCAAGTAGATATATAATGTCATAAAGTTTCCTTTCACTTTCTTAAAACTAATTCTCCTCTTATCAGCCTGTGTCATTCCCAAATCCTTATAGAATAGTTGCTGTATTTGTTTACTTACTATTCATTTACTATTATGTGTACATAAAGATATTCCCATACATACCATATATGCAAGGGTATCTGGGAATAGACCAACATTTATATTCTTACATGTTTAGACATCTTGGTATGTATAGGTGTTCCAGCTTTTAACAGCCTTTGTTGTAGACTCTATTTGCATAGTCCCTGTTTTCCCCAAGTATTTTACTTTTAGCAAGTTTTGTAATCTTAGCATCTGTTCAATTAAAAAAAAAAAGCTCATGTGTTACAATTTGCTGTACCTGTACATCAAAACTACAGTATGTAAAAAGGAATTTGCATAATTAGAAACAAATTAACTGTTCTAGTAAACTACTGGAATGTGAAATTTCGACAAGTGATACAAAAAGAACATCTTGCTATATAAAGATTTCCAGAAAACAAAGTATTTACTTCTTTTAACTTCAAGTGAAGATATTGGAATAAAGAATAAGAACAAAGCTTCTAACCGATATTGTACCCTAATTCTTGCAGGAACATATATTCTGTAATAACAAAACAAGTTTCATGGTAGAGATTCATACACAGGTATTTGTATGGATGTGGGGAGAAGTATTTATAGTATATTTAGAATCCAATGCCATTTGCAGTAAGACTAAGAGAACTTTCCAGAATAGATTATATTTGTGTGTACTTTAAGAGTTAGCCACTGGGGATATGGAAAGAGAAGAATATAGAGTATGCAGTGCTGCAGGGACACAAAAGTTCATTGGTAAGATACCCTTGGTTAGTTACAAATGTGTATGTCTGGAATATTAGAATTAGAGGGTAACATCTGAGGAAACTCCACTGACTTGTGATGATCTAATTTGAAGTGTCAAATTCTGGTTTATTCAAAAACAAAATCTAAGAAACTGGAGGGTATTTTTAATTTTGAATGATCATAAATACACACAAATGATGAGGGAACAGAAGGCTAGCTGAGGACAAAACAGAAGCTGACACCCTGCAACGTCTCCACACCCCACAATCCGGGTGGGACATGTGTGGCATTCTTCCAGGACTCTCCCAACTATCTTAATGCTAATACCTTGCTGGAGGGGAAAAACAACCTTAACCTGACAATGGCAAGGTCTCTGGTATCTTGCAGGTCCTCTTTAGCATATGAAAGTTCTTTTGAAACCTCCCTTTTCTTAACCTCCCCCAACCCCATAGTATATATATAATCAGCCACCCCTCACAAGCCTGGTGCAGCAACTCTTTCTGCCCACAGGTCCTGTTCCCATGTTTTAACAGAATCACCTTTTTGCACAGAGACATCTTAAGAATTCTTTCTTGGTCGCCAGCTCTGGACCTCACTTATATTCTAAAACTTCATCACTAATTTACAAAGATAGTACAGTGAGTCCAGTTTACCTAGCTCCGTACTTCCTCCCATAGTCTCATCTCACGTAACTACAGCACAAAAAGAAAATCAGGAAATTGATAGCAATATAATACTGTTAGGCTATAGATTTTATTCATATCTTAACAATTTTTACATGTACTCATTTGTGTCTGTGTGTAATTCAATGAATCTTCACCACATACAGATTTGTTTTACCACCACCAAAACCAAGAAACAGAACTCTGTCATCATCTCAAAGAAACTCCTTTATACTACCTTTTTTTTTAAAGAAGATTTTATTTATTTATTTGACAGAGAGAGAAAGATCACAAGTAGGCAGAGAGGTAGACAGGGGTGGGGGCGGGGGGTGGGGAAGCAGGCTTCCTGTTGAGCAGAGAGCTTGATGCAGGCCTCCATCCCAGGACTCTGAAATCATGACCTAAGCAGAGGCTTAACCCACTGAGCCACCCAGATGCCCCATCGTATACTACTTCTTTGTAGCTCTACCAACCCCACTGTTGCTAAACTCTGACTGTATACATTAACAGGCAATCTGTTCTCCATCCTCATGTTGGCTCAAAAATCTTACATAAATGGAATGTATAGTATGTAGCCTTTTGAACTGACATTTCCACTTAGCACCTTGAGATCCATAGAAGTGGTTGCATGTGTCAATAGTTCATTCCTTTGTAATATTTCATGGCATAGATACACCACGGTTTGTTAAACCATTTACTAGTTGAACAGCAACAGGGTTATTTACAATTTTTGGCTGTGACAAGTAAACCTTCCACGGATATCCACAGACAATTTTTTGTGTGTGTGTATGTAGATAAGGTTTCATCTCCCTGAGATAAATCCCAGGAATGGGGCTGTTAGGTCACATAGTAAGTGCATTTTAGTTTTATAAGATACTGCCAAATTATTTTCCTGAGTGTTATAGCATTGTATAGTCTTATCAGCAATTTATGAGAAATTCAGTATATCCTTTACCAGGCCAACATTCAGTATTATCGTATCTTATTAACTTAATCTTTCTAATATGCCATGATTTAAATTTTCATTTCCTTACTGTTTAATGGTATTGAACTTATTCATATGCTTACTTACCATCAGTATGTCATCTTTGGTAAAAATATCTCTTTATGGTATTTGTCCATTTTCTAATTGAATTCCTTATTTTTTCTAAGTTTCAAGAGTTCTTTAAATATTTAAGAGGCTTATCCTCTGTCCAGCATGTGGTTTGCAAATATTTTTTCCCAGTTGTAGCTTGTTTTCCCATCCTCTCAACAGGGTCTTTCATGGAGCATGAATTTTAAATTTTGATGAAATGCAATTTATCAATATTTTCTTTTACAGATCATTAGATGCCATGCTTAATATTTGTTGAAAGGTCATTCATACTTCATTTAATTGTCTTTGTAAATTTGCCAAAATCCAATTTTGCATATTTGTGTGGGTCTCTTTTCAGGTTTTCTAATCTTCCTTTGATGTATGTGTCTCTACCTTTTCAGTACTACAGTCTTGATTGTTGTGGATAACTAGAATTCCTAAAATTAGGTATTGTTTCCTCTCACTTTATGTTTTTAAACAATTGTTCCAGGTATCCTAGTACATTTTAATTTCCATAAATTTTACTATGTTTGTTGATAGGGGCACCTGGGTGGTTAAGCAGCTGCCTTCTGCAAAGGTCATGATCTCAGGGTCCTAGGATGGGGCAAGAGGGGCCTACATTGGGGTCCCTGCTTAGGGATGAATCTGCTTCTCCCTCTCCTTTTGTCCCTCCCCCCACTCAGGCTCTCTCTCAAATAAATAAATAAAATCCTAAAAAAAAAAGAATGTTGATTAAAACAAAACAAAACAAAATAACTAGCTGGGATTTTAGTAGGCATTGTGCTGATCCTAAAGATCAATTTGGGGATAATTGACATATTAACTATGTGAAATCTCCCAAATCATGAGCACAGTATATATCTTCCTTTATTTATCAGGTTTTTTGAGTAATTCTTCTGCATATAGATTCTATACATGTTTTATAGATTTAAATCTAAGTATTTCATTTTTTTTGAAACAATTTTAAATGGTGACATATTTTAAATTGTGGTTTCTGAATGTTCATTTCTAGTACATAGAAACACAATTGATTTTTGAATGTTTTTTTTTAAAAGATTTTATTTATTTATTTATTTGACAGAGGGAGAGAGAGAGAGAGAGAGAGAGAGAGAGAGAGAGAGAGAGATCACCACTAGGCAGAGAGGCAGGCAGAGAGAGAGGAGGAAGCAGGGTCCCCGCTGAGCAGAGAGCCTGATGTGGGCCTCGATCCCAGGAGCCTGAGATCATGACCTGAGCCGAAAGCAGAGGCTTTAACCCACTGAGCCACCCAGGCGCCCAATTTTTTAATGTTTTATTGTGTCCTGTGACTTTGTTGAATTAGATTATTACTTCTAAATTGTAAGTCCCTCATGATTTTCTATGATTTTCCTATATCAATTGATATGATTATGTAAGTTTTCTTCATTAGCTTATCAATGTGGTTGATTATGTTGATTGATTTTCAATATTTAAATAATCTTGCATTTGTGGAATAAATCACACCTGGTCATGGATTATAATTATTATACATAATATATTTATTTTCTTTCATATGTTCCAAAGTAATAATTGCTTTTGAAAATATATCCTTTAATATAAAAGTTTTCATAATATTATTTTTTATTTAGGAATCTTTAATATAATTGGTTTTAGTCAATGAGATATTGCTTGCAATATTATTTGTATGAATAGAATTTCTATGTTTTTCAAAAAGTTACGAGGTATTTTATGTGTTAACTTATCTTTTAAAAGTTTGAGTTCATTTTATCTTTGTTTAAAAATACTCTATGTGATCCATCAATACATCTTTTTGTATTCAACTTAAATAACAAAACACGAATCCAGTATTTAAACTCTTCCTTTTTTAAAGGATTATTAAAATAGTTTCCATTTTCTGAGCTTGAGAACTTTTGGTAGCATTTATTAACTAATGATGATGATGATGATGATATTTAAATAGTATTAAAATGATTTTTTTGTAACACATTTAGTAAGAGCACTAGATGCCCAGGATATGTGTTCATAGAGTCTTCATGTAGGGTCAATGACCAAAGCATTAAAAATGATTTGTAGTATTTTGTTTTGATCGTTTTGCTTTTAATAGGCAGGCCTATTTTCTAACACCAAAGGGGTAGATACTATTATTAGGGCAGTTTACAGATGAGGAAAGTAATGCTCAAAAAAGCTAATTAATTTTCTATTTTTACATAGATAGTAAAGATCTTATTTATTTATCTATTTATTTATTTAGAGAGAATGCATACACAGATGCCCATACACATGAGTTGGGGGAGGGGCATACATAGAGGAAAGGCACAGAATCTCAAGCAGACTCCTGGGGATGAGCTTGGAGCCGACAGAGGCCTCAATCTCATGACTCTGAAATCATGACCTGAGCCAAAACCAAGAGTGGGGTGCTTAACCGACTGAGCTGCCCAGGTGCTCCTATTTTTACATAGATAGTAATGATGAAATTTGTAACTAAATCTACATGTTTGACAAACTTACATTCTGCTTTCTATTTTGAATAAAGTATTATAATTCAGCTTGCTATAGTACAATTACAACATTTTCTTAGTGTCTCAGAATGAGGTAAGCTTTTTTAGGCTACAGTATTTAGGCTAGTAATTTATTGCCATATTATTGCTCGGTGAAAAAGCACCCCCAAACTGAGTATTTTAAACAATAATTTACTATTCCTGATATGTTAAAAATTAGGCCAGGGTGGAGGGGTTCTTGTATCCGCTGATCTTCCTTAAATGGCTGCTACTGAAACTAGGTGGCTTTGCCTCTGGGAGTCATATGGTTCTTGGCTGGGGTGCCTCAGCTCTCTTCTATGTATTTATTGAATACATGGAAGAGAGCTATCTCCAGCAAAATAGCACTGGCTTTCTTTCATGGATAAGACAAAGGTCTAGGAGAAAATGTATAAAATCCTGTTAAGGCTTGGGTTCAGAAATTCCACTGATAAAATAAGTCGGGGCACCTGGGTGGCTCAGTGGGTTAAAGCCTCTGCCTTTGGCTCCGGTCATGATCTCAGGGTCCTGGGATCAAGTCCCACGTCGGGCTCTCTGCTCAGCAGGGAGCCTGCTTCCTCCTCTCTCTCTGCCTGCCTCTCTGCTTACCTGTGATCTCTCTCTCTCTGTCAAATAAATAAATAAAAAATCTTAAAAAAAAAAAAAGCCATCTGGCTACTTCAGATTCAAGGAGTGAATATATAGACTCTGCCCTTTGAAAGAGGGATGTGGAAAGGTATTTATCTATTTATTTCAGAGAGAGAGAGAGAGAGAGAGAGAGAGAGAGAGAGAGAGAGAGAGATCTGAGCCTAGAGCTTGACCTGGGGCTCAATCTCACAACTCTGAGATCATGACCTGAGTTGAAAGCAAGAGTCAGATGTTTAACTGACTGTCACCCAGGTGCCCCTGGAAAGATATATTTTAAAAGGGATGAATATAGAAATGTGTAGAGAATTAGGCCAATCGTTCAATCATAGCTGACATAATTATGAGACCGGGGAACTGAAGGGACCCCATGAAAGAAAAAGTTGGGTTCCCCCCCCTTCTTTTGCTTCTTATCCAGTTTCTATTCTTGCTAGAACCTGCATCCCCACCCCACGCTGCACATGCCTTGTAATGCAAATAGCATATGTCATCCTTGTAAGGGACAGAGAGATAACGATATCTTTGGAGTCTTCCAGTACTATAAATAACATCTAAGGCATGACTGCGCAGGGTCCTCATAAACGTTCTCTAAAACCACTGACTCCAAACACCTGACACCAAGACCCCTGCCTTCAGGGAATGAGCTGACTTATGAAGGACACCCGGACTCTGTCCTTATTCTGAACAGTTCCTGGATCCCTAAGAGGATACGTGCACCAGACCACAATCACCAATAAAAAACCCCAGACTCCAAGCAAAGAGGAGACTCATGCTTTTTTCCTTTCCAAGTCTCCTGGATGCTCTATCCATTTCTCTCTAGATACATATATCTTCAGTAAACTCTGCTTTCACTTCCTGCTGGCTCACATTTGATTTCCACCCTGCATGAAGCCAAGAGCCCTCTTGGCTAGTCCTGTAGGACCCCTGCTGGGTCTTCAACTGCCCTGCCTGCATTAATTATACTATGTCTCAAGCTATTTATTTCCAAACTTCACTTCACACTTTTAAATTAGAGTGATATTCACTCTTGTTAAATAATTAGTCACACTTTTTACCAAAAGCAAAAACTAAGAAAACAGTAAAGTCTTTATGATTTTGTTTTTATGAATTAATGATTTGTATAACTTTATTTTGATGGACAAATTGGATTATTTCCATCCATGATTTTTGTGGATTCTTTTTTTAAAATTTTATTTATTTATTTATTTATTTATTTATTTATTTATTCATTCATTCATTTGCGAGATACATATAGTGAGAACACAAGTGCGGGGAGGGCCAGAGGGAGAAGGAGATGGACAAGCAGACTCCCCACTGAGCATAGAATCTGATGCAGGGCTCATTCCCAGGACCCCAGGATCATGAACTGTGCAGAAGTCAGAGGCCCAGCCCACTGAGCCACCCTTACACCCCTGATTTTTGTGGATTCTTTACCACCATCACCACTACCATTTTTTTCTCCCTACATATAGAAGTCATTTGTTATTTTCCCTAAGAAAATTAACTTTCGGGCGCCTGGGTGGCTCAGTGGGTTAAAGCCGCTGCCTTCGGCTCAGGTCATGATCCCAGGGTCCTGGGATCGAGGCCCCGCATCGGGCTCTCTGCTCGGCAGGGAGCCTGCTTCCTCCTCTCTCCTCTCTCTCTGCCTGCCTCTCTGCCTACTTGTAATCTCTCTCTCTGTGTCAAATGAATAAATAAAATCTTTAAAAAAAAAAGAAAATTAACTTTCATCAAGTGTCATCAAATATATTTTACCATTATTAATTCTGCTGATCTTTAAACTGTACCAAAGACAAATAAGACAAAGGGAGTCTGGGCATCAGGGACTTACAGATCTATGTTTGAACTTCAATTTTTTATACTGGTTTTGATATAAGTACAGCATTTTTCTTTTTGAGATTTATAGACTGAAGTGGTTTGACAGCAAACTGAAGCAATTCTCAATTTTTTTTTGTTTATAATTTATAAGAGTTGAAAATTATATAAGTTCTCCTAATACATATTCCTTGAATATATGCTCTCTGCAGGATTTGAGTTGCGTCTATTGCTTATGAATTTTTTGCTTGTTTTTCAATCTGTACTGCAGTGTTGGGAAAGTTTTATGACTCTTGATCCTACTGAGAATTATGGAGGTTCAATACTGAGAATGACCTGAAAATAATTCTCACGTCCAATTGTATCAGCTTCCACTTTTATTAATTAACTGTACATTGCCCAGTATGTACCAATCACTTAAGATTGTATATACATGATCCGATTTGGATTTTTTTCAAAGATTTTATTTATTTATTTGACACAGAGAGAGATCACAAGTAGGCAGAGAGGCAGGCAGAGAGACAGGAGGAAGCAGGCTCCCCGCTGAGCAGGGAGCCCGATGCGGGGCTCGATCCCAGGACCCTGAGATCATGACCTGAGCTGAAGGCAGAGGCTTTAACCCACTGAGCCACCCAGGTGCCCCTGATTTGGATTTTTTTGAAGTGAAATAATGCTGTCGTAGTGTGAGCCCTGACTGATTTTTTTTTTCTTTTTGGTAATGAAAGTGCCTGACTTAAGCTTTGATTGCTAGTATCTATTTGAAAGAGGCATCCAGTTCAAAGCCAGCATATAAACACTTTATCAGCCACAGGATTAAAGAGCCAGCCTCTCCTCCCCACAAGCTCCTGTGTTTTAGAAAATTTGGTTGATTTCAGTTACTCACCACCATGTCTTTTCTGTTTCCTTCACTTTAAATTCCTGCTGTTGTATTTTAAATTCACCATTAAAGACTGAACCTGTAAAACCTGAGGCTCCCACTCTTGACCCCAATAAAAGCAGAATCCCCAGTGCATGAGCTTTCTCTCTCTCTCTCTCTCCCTCTACCAGAGGGCCCCAGGGATATTGTGTCACTTCTAGGTCTTGTAAGTAATAAACATTTATTTTTTTTTCAAAGTTTCCTGATGGTTGTTGCTGAAGGGCATTTTGCAAGCATAATAAAAACCACAGGGGTCAGTCCAGTTATAACCATGGTTTGGAAAGAAGATGTCTGTAGGAAGCTCCCTGCAAGCCAGGTGAATGCTTTCAGGCATTTCTAGCTAGTAGGGTCACTATTAATAGGCTAAGACGAACACTAAGTAGTTGTATGCACTGGGAATTATATTTGTCTCCTAGAATAAATTATTTAAATAACATTGAAAGATAAAGGTTGATATTTTTCTCATGTAAAGGAATTCCAAAGTAGAGAGTCCATCATAACTGTTGTGAAAGGTCTATGGCATCATCAACATCCCAATTTCCTCTCTCATAAGCATCATTTTCACTTCATCGTTCTATTGTCAGACTTGTCTTATGTCCATGTGTTTTCCTGTGAAGCTTCAGTCATCATCTCTATGTTTCCAACAAAAACAGAAATAAGACTTTGTGAAATCAGCTTTCAAAAACAATCATGAAAAAAATCATCTTTCTTTAAAGAGTTTTCTTGGAAAACCAACCCAGTAATTTTTATATCCAATTGGTCCTACCAATATAAAACCAAATAAAACTAAGAAATGAGGTAAATATCCAGCAATAAGTCATCCAGAGTTTTGATACTAGAGAATTTCAAAAAACAATGGATGTTGGATAAGTACTTTATACTCCAAACACCAGTTAACCATAGTGCATTCCATAAGATCCCACTGATACCACGTAAGAGATTCTAGTCAGAGTAAATATGTTTGGATGTCAAAACTAGACACAACACCACTTTCATGGTTGTGGGTGGGAAGCGGGCATTAAATTAGACTAGTATATAAGTGGTACTAATTAAATCGGACAGTAAAGAAACTACAAAACCATAGGAAGCATTTCCAAATCCATCTGATTCAATCAAATGAAAATTAAAGTCAAAATTACTGTCATTCTCCCCTAAGATATTTATCATGGATGAAACAAAGATGAGAGGTATGCATTTGAGCAGAACAGGATTAGAAACAGTATATTAAAAAGCGAAAAGTTTGAAAGTTCAACTGGTTCTATAGATAGTATATCTGAAACACGGCTAGGCACTGAGAATTATTAAATATTTGGGGAAATAACAAGAGAAAGGAGAGCTGATCTTCAAATATTTTTCCTCAGGAAATTTGGCATGTTCATATACATATACATGAAGCTCACTTCTTCTAAATAAGAAGCAATTTAACACACGTACACACACACTGTCACACAAATTTCATATCATTTTAATTCATGTCTATCATACAATTTATTTGTTGAGTAGATCTGTTTTGTATTGGATTGTTTGTAAAGGTTGAAGATTTTCGATAGCTGAGATTTTTCAGTGAAAAACAGTAAAGACATCTTCTACCAGACAGAGGCTCTTTCCAGCTCGGTATTTTGCAGTCCTCTCCTGATCTGCTAACACTTAGTGAGCATATATACCAAGAACTGAATTTGCTTTTAATTACCTGCCTGTTGTATTTATTCTTCTAAGAGAGATCGAGTATGGAATCTCCCTATAGGTCTTTTCTGTAATCATTAAGTATTTCAAGGAGCAGTTGGTTTATATTAAAAGTTTAATAGGGCATAACTATTTCTCCTCATCTTCTGAAGTAAAATAATTCACTCTTGTTCAGGTATTATATGAGACACCATTTCATTTGAAGAGGCAGAGAAAATTATTATTATTATTATTATTTTTTATAGAGATAGAGAGATCATAAGTAGGCAGAGAGCCAGGCAGAGAGAGGAGGAAGCAGGCTCCCCACCGAGCAGGGAGCCCGATGCGGGCCTCGATTCCAGGACCCTGGGATCATGACCTGAGCCGAAGGCAGAGGCTTTAACCCACTGAGCCACCCAGGCGCCCGAGGCAGAGAAAATTAATGAGTTTGAAGGCAATTGAGCTATATTTTCAAATAGTAAAAGCAATGAACTAGACATACATTGTTGATTTTCTACTCTAAAGGCAATATAATTGTACTACACAATGGTCTATAAAGGAATAAAACCTTGTTGCAATCCTCAGGTCAACAAACATTAAAATCATCACAATACTGAAGGTGGAACCTAGCTGCACCCAGAATTCAAAGAGGGAAACTAGGGAAAATTAGCGTCTTGGATTTCAAAAGAACTGTAATGAAAATGATAAACCTAAAGTCTAAAGAATTTATTTTTAACTTAAAAAAGGAGAAGAGAAAAGAACATTTCAGAAGTCACTTTTAAGGCATTATCTATGTGAATTATATCTAATGAGAATCCTATCCTAGAAGGCAATATTTGATTTGCCAAGAACAAGAATAATGAAATCGTTATTAATTAAACTTAACTAAAATCATTCATTCTCTAAATATGTACTGTTTATTAAAATATTTTTCAGTTGAGGAAAAGAACACAACAAAACATCTCATTTTAATTAGGTCTTTGGAGACATGGTGAGTTTTCAGTTTCTAACACTGATTAAGCATGATGAATTATACTAATCCCTGAATAGACATTTTTCAAAAAAAGACATATAGATGGCTAACAGACACATGAAAAGATGCTCAACATCACTCATCATCAGGGAAATGCAAGTCAAAACCATAATGATATATCACCTTATACCTATCAGAATGGTTAAAATAAAAAAAAAAAAACCAACAAGAAATAACAAGTGTTGGGGAGGATGTGGAGAAGAAGGAACAATTGTGCCGTGTTGGTAGAAATGTAAACTGTTGTAGCCATTGTGAAACAGTATGGAGATGTCTCAAAAAATTAAAAATAGAAATATCATATGGCCTAATAATTCCACTACTAAGTATTCATCCAAAGAACATGAAAACACTAATTCAGAAAGACACACACCCTTATATTTTTTGCAGCATTTTTTACAATAACCAAAATATAGAAGCAACTGAAGTAACCTGAGTGTCCATAAATGTGTAACATAAGATGTTATGTATACACACATGCATGCACACAATGGAATATTATGCAGTCATAAAAATGATGAGATCTTCCCATTTCTAACAATATGGATGGACCTAGAGAGTATTGTGCTAAGTAAAATACACCAGACTGAGAAAGACAAATACTATATGTTTTCACTCATACATGGAATCTAAAAAACAAACAAAAAACAGAATCAGATCTATAAATACAGAGAACAAACTGATGTTTGCCAGAGGGGAGGTGAGTGGGGAGATGGACAAAATGAGTGAAGGGGAGTGGGAGATACAGGCTTCCAGTTATGGGATGAATAAATCATAGGAATAAAAGTCCCAGCATAGGGGATATAGTCAATGATATTGTAATAGTGTTGAGTAATGACAGATGGTAGCTACACTTGTGGTGAGCACTGCATAACATATAGACATGTTGAATTGTTGTGTTGCACACTTGGAACTAATGTAACATTGTGTGTCTACATACTCAAAATTTTTTTAAAAAAACATGCTAATCCTTTCAAACTATTCTGATTTTCAGAATGTATTTAATATTCTCTATTTAAATAAAGTTTGAAAAATTCCCCAGTTGTGTAACTGTTTAATGTCATACTTAGATCCTGTGTGTGTTTCCAAATTCTTCCAAAATTCTTTATTAACTATAGTTTTTAAGAGGTTCTGGGAACAATTTTTTGTGATCTGAAAAGATTTTCATAGTATTTATTTTTTGTTTAAATTTTAATGATAATAAAGAAGTTCAGTCTGATTCATGATTAAAATTGTTTTTTTCTTTAAAATGATTAAAATGTGTCATATTACTAATTTTTTTGTTTCTTTAGTTAATAGACTATAGAGTACTTTAAGTTAACAGAACAATTGAGTGAAAAGTACAGAGAGCTCATAAATTCCCCCCACATCACTCCATTCCCCCAGTTTCCCCTATTATTAACATCTTACTTTTGTGTGGAACATTTGTTATAATAGAGAAGCCAGTATGGACACATTACTAACTAGTGTCCATAGTTTTCATTAGAATTCACTTTGTGTTGTACATTCTAAGAATTTGGACAAATATACAGTGTAATGTGTCCACCAATTTGAGTATCATGCAGTATAATTTCTGTCCAAAAAAATCCCCTTTGCTTCTTCCTTCCCTTGAACTATTAGCAATCACTGATATTTTTTACAGTCTCCATAGTTTTACCTTTTCCAGAATGTCAAATAGTTCAAATCACAATGTGCTGCCTTTTCAGATGGGATTCTTTCACTTAGCATTACACATTTAAGTTTCCCCATGTCTTTTAATGTCTTAACAATTCATTTCTTTTTAGTGTTGAATAATTTTTCACTATATGAATGTACCCCATTTGTTTGCTGATTCACCTACTGATGAACATCTTGGTTGCTTACAAGTTTTACGATTATGAATAAAGCTTTTATAAACATTCATGACCAGGATTCTTGTGGACATCTTTTAAACTCCCTTGGGTAAATACCAAGGAGTGTGATTGCTGGATCATATGGTAAATACATGTTTAGCTTTGTAAGAAACTGCCAACCAACTCCCAAAGTGGCAGTAACATTTTGTATTCCCACCCACACCATCACCAGTATTTGGTATTAGATTTTAGATATTCTAAGTAAGCTTGTAGTGGCATCTCATTGTTATTTTGTACCCTAATGATGTGATGATTAGCATCATTTTCATATGCTTATTTTCCACCTGTATATCTTCTTTGGTGAGGTATCTGTTCACTTTTGCCCACTTTTTAATCAGACTGTTTGTTTCCTTGTTTTTGAGTTTCAAGTACTATTTGCATATTTTAGATTTCAGTCCAGTAACAGATATGTATTTACAAATATTTTCTCCAAATCTGTGGCTTGTCTTTTCGTTCTCTAAATAATGTCTTCTTCAGTTTTTAATATTAATGAATATTAATGAATTAATATTAATGAATCCATTTTTCTTTCTTCAATAATGCTTTGGCACTAAATCTAAAAAGTTACCACTAAACCCAAATCACCTAGATTTTATGTCAGTCTCTAGGAGACTCGTCGTTGTGCATTTTGCATTTACATCTATAATATATTTTGAAAATTAATTTTGTGAAAGGTGTAAGTTTTTTTGTTTTGTTTGTTTCTTGTTTTTATTTATTTTTTTTTGTTTACTTATTTATTTATTTTTTTGCATGTGGATATCCAGTTTTTCCAGCACCATTTTTGGAAAGACTTTCCTTTCTCCCTTGTCAAAGATCATCTGTCTATATTTATCTGGGTCTATTTCTGGACTCTCTATTTTGTTTTATTGATTATTTGTCTATTCTTTTGCTAATACAGCCCTTTCTTGTTCACTACCACTTTATAGTAACCCTTGAAGCTCTGTTGGGTCTGTCTTCTGATTTTGTTTTCTCTCCATTAATATTGTGTTAGCTATTATGGTTCTTTTGCTTTTCCTTTTGAACTTTAGAATTAGGGGTTCCTGGGTGGCTCAGTCATTAAGGGTCTGCCTTCGGCTCAGGTCATGATCCTAGGATCCTGGGATCAAGCCCCACATCAGGCTCCTTGCTCAGCGGGAAGCCTGCTTCTCCCTCTCGCTTGGCTTGTGTTCCCTCTCTCGCTGTGTCTCTCTCTGTGAAATAATTAAATAAAATCTTTAAAAAAAATAAACTTTAGAATTAATCTTTAGTAACTTTGGGAAAAAAATGACTAATATTGAAAAGTGGCAAAGAGGCTTAATCTTTGTGTTGGTATTATTCTGTTAATGATTGGTTGAGATAGCTTTTGTGTTTGTTTCAATCAAAGAATATTAACAACCTTGTTTGAGTATTGCTGTATAATTGTGTGTGTACATATATATGTATATATGTAAGATGGGTTTTTATATTTCTGTTGATTATGTAATCATATACATTTATATATAACTCATACATAGTATATATTAATTAAACAAATATTTTGTTAAAGACACTGTGTAAATACATGGGACAACACTATATTCTTCATATATAAAAAATGTGATGATATCTTTGGTTAAAACCTGGAATTTATTACTTCAATTATATAAAAGGCTAGCATATCCATGGCAATGAACATGAATTTTAGTGTTAGAGAGCCATGCATCTGTTGCTATTATAATATAACTAGATGTATATTCACTGATTAATTACATGTCTATACAATGGCATCAGTGGATTAGAGGAATTCTAACCTTTCTTCCAAATTTTATATTCCAGGATTTTATTCCTTTCCCATTTCACCTTTACTTTTTTCATGCAATACGTGATAAAAAGGATGAAACTTTCATAAATATTTTTGTATTGCTATTTCTATGTGTAGCTTTGTCTATGATTTTCAAGTCTTAGATTAAGTTTCTTCAGAGTATTTACTAGAGAAAGCCCATTCTTGCAGGTATGATAGAACAGAGGTGTAAAATTCATGAAAAATTCTATTTATCTTTGGAAATTGCCTTAGTTTATCTATGAGTAAATATTAACCTTTACATTGCCCATAATACCTTAGTGCACATTTGCTTTGGTTTTTTTCCAAACTAAGAAATGTATTTAATTGATAATGAAATTTGATTTCAATGTTTTTAAAATAATCAATGACAGAAACAAATCAGAATAACAAAAGGGAGAAATCTGTCAAATGGATATTTCTATAATTTTCATTATTCTATATTACAGGGAACTTTCAGTCATTTATTTTTATCCATAAGGCTTTTTCATTTTTTTTGAATATTAGTGATCATTATGATCAGATTTTTTTCTGTAGTCCACCATCTGTTTAATCAAGAACATGGGCAAGAATAGGCTTGTTCTCAGTAAGGTGAATGAGCTATATCCCATGAATTATTGTTTATCCAGTAAATAATTATACAACAAATAATATCAGCTTATTAAAGGAAATAGAAATCCTGGCTTATAGTGCATTTTTAGTTTTCATGTACTGAAAATTTCAGTCTATGAATCCAAATTCTGCAACACCCCAGTCCCCAAGGAAAAAAGTGCTCATCCTATACCTTTGGGATCGAGCCCAGGCAGTCAGTGGTTGACAAATGTATTTTGAAAAATAAATATAAAGCAGGAGGCATAGAAAATCTGGAGCTTTAGTCACATCTTTCTCAAGATAGATGTGTGATCTTTCAACCTAATTGATTATATTTTATTTATATGATGAAGAGGATTTGCTAATGGATCCTAAAGTTCTATTAAGCTTCATGTTTGTTTGTCTGTTGTAGTCTTTATGAATCTCTAATTTCGCATTCCAAGGATATTAGGGAAATGGAAGAGAATATAGGTTTTGGGGAGAAAATATTGGTAAGGGCTTATAAAATATCACCTATTGTTTTAAGTGCCATACATTAATGAATCCATTTTATTGTTAGAAAAATCTTTTAAAAAAGGAAATGTTATTTTTTTCTACATTGTACAAATTAAACAACTAAAGAAGAAAGAAGTCAGACAATGGGACCAAGGAGACACAACTACTAAAGGAGAGAGCCAAGATTTTAATCCAGCTATCTGAATCAAGAACTATACTTAACACTCTAAAGCCCTGCACATGTCAAGTGCTCAATGCAGATTTCTTATTTTTAGTGTTAATGTTCATAGCAATACTTACTGCTCTTTGAGACTTCTGCCAAGGAGTTCAAAGATCAGTTTAGTACTTTGAGATGTATGGAATCTAAAGTCTGACAATTTTATCCTAGATTTGCTCAAGAATTGTTAACAGGGTCTGTTCTAATCAGACCTATATACCATGTAAGAATATTCTCAAAAAATAATCCACAGCCTGCATTAGTATAAATTTGAGTTTGTTAAAATGCAGATTTTTGGATCCTAACCTAGACATGTTGAATCATTTTATGAGAAGTGAAGTCAAGAAATGAATAATTTAACCATCACAATTATCACTGCTGTAGATGAAGTAAAGAATTCCTTAGTTTTTATTGTTCATTTTAGACAATCCAATAATAATTTCAATTAACAAGATCCCAAAGTGTGAATAAAAAAATGCAGTCATCCAGCCGAGCAGGCAATCAGAGAACCATCCAACCATCCATTCATTCAAAAAATCTGTGTTGACTTTTTACTCTATGACAGATGTTACACTGAATGCTGGAGATAGGAGTTTAGCCTCTATGGAGATTACTCTAAAATGATTTAAAAAAACAAAAAATAAGGAACCAAGCTTAACCATTTTGAAAATATTTTTGTGATATAGTTGAAGAGAGAACAGTCCTTCATTATTAAACATCCATTCTTCTAATATGTCAGTGCCTGTTGTGCCTGAATGGAGTGTAAAATGATTTTTACTGATTAATTTAAACTAAGTGTATAGCTTGATTCAGTTGTTGTAGAAAGCAAAGCAACTGGCAAGTTTCCAATCCTGAATTTGTCATCTATTAACATAAGATCTAGGACTGGTTGATTTTATCTGTAATGCAGCTGTAGCTCCACGTTTTCCATCTACGTCACAGACTCGTTATAGCACTATGCAATCTAAAAACTGCTTAGGATTATTCATAGAAAATATGGCATCCTAAATACATTCTGTTAGCTTACACTTCTGATGGTTAGATTTCTAAGGCCCAGGAAACATGGAGAACTGAGGGGAGTCTACCTTGAGGCACTGTTTCCCAACCTATTTCATATTTTCCTACTGCTATTGTCTTGCTATTGAAGTCTACATTTGTATAATTGATGCAGTTCAATGTAAATAAAAAGTTAAAAATAGTTCATGTGTTTCATGATGCATATCTCTCTTTGAATTGATGCAGTTGTTGGGATAATAATTTTTATTACCTTGCTAAATCTATGGTCAATATTAATCTAAACCTAGATGAGAGTCTTACAGCAATAAAGGTGGCTAATGCCAAGGATAGTACTTATACCATCCTTTTTGAGTGTGGTGATTTTAGTTATAATAGCTAAATCTCTGCTTTGGTGTAAGTGGTAAAAACAAAGGGAAATGGAGAGCCAAAATGGTACTATATGAACAAACTGAAAACACAAAGAAGCTGTAAACAAGTGTTTAAAATGAATACTTAGAAAAACAAACATTCTGATCTATTTTCACAATCACACCTCACTGTAGCCATAGCAATAAACTCCTCTAGGTTATCCAGCCGCTTGAAATTCAGAATTACACAGAGAATAGAACAAGTGCAAAAGAAGGCTTTGTAAATCTATTAGGAGTCAAACTTTGGCACTGCTCTATGGGCAATCATCAAAGAATAGTGTCTTCAAATATAAATTGGGGCAACATTGTATTGCTGCTTTTATTTATAGATGAAACTTTTCTCAACTCTGTTCCCTGAGCAGTTTGCCTGACCCTGAACTTGTTTCACATTCTTTCCCCTGGTGAAGTTCTGTATTATTTGGCTTGTGAGAATTTTCCTCTTTCTTTGCATAGAGCCTGCTGAATTTAATGCAGCACAGAGTTGCCAACTGATGAGGTCTCACAGCAGGGAGGGTAGTATATCTACAGGTATCCCTTAGAGTAAACCATAAGATAAAACAATAAGTTGCATTTTCCATCCTGATGTGTAAAGATTGTCAACTATTAATCTTAGTTTAATATCACCTTCCATTCTTCCAGAAATCTTAGTTTTTAGTTTTGTGTTTTTATTTTCCATTCACCATAATCACTACTAAAACATCTTATTACATAAAATCTTAACACATAGTGGTTTTGGTCATTTTATGTTGATAACATTTTATGTTAAGATGAGTTAGCCTTTGGTAGATTTTTTTTCCCCTACCATTTCTTGATGGAAAATAATTTGAGAAGGAAATGTGAAGTGTTCATTAGGCAGTATTTATTAGCAGGGTGGTAACAATTTAGGAATTCCAGGATTATTTGCTATCTCCCATTAATTAATCCCCAAAAGTAACTTTAGTCTTTTTTCATGGACTATGAGTTGGGGGCAATTTATCAAGTGGAGCTCTCATGGTCCCAATTCTATTTCTCACTGTTTTTTTCTCAGCTTATCAGTCAGGCGTGATAGTTCCTCCAGGTGCTCTTGTAAGTCTAACAGATCACCATCATCACTGTCATTTATTGACTGCCAGATAAATACTTTGCAGAGCATGGTGTAAACTGCTTCTCTGGGAAATCTAGTTCCACATAGAAATACATCTTTCCTTCCTAAAGTGACACTCCCGTATGTGCTACTAAGCAACAGCTCTCTCTCTCTGACAGATCTAGTGTTCTTTACTTTTTTCATGGGTCATGTAACCAAGACTTGGGACAAACTTTTAGGCTTTTTGATTGAAAGATTCTTTTAAGGACCCAGAATTTTAAACTCCAGAAACTAAAAAAATCAGTTGACAAAAAGTAATACATTACCTAACTTTTTTTTTTTTTAAAGATTTTATTTGTTTATTTCACAGAGGGAGAGAGATCACAAGTAGGCAGAGAGGCAGGCAGAGAGGCAGGCAGAGAGAGAGGGGGGAAGCAGGCTCCCCGCTGAGCAGGGAGCCCGATGCGGGCCTCGATCCCAGGACCCTGAGATCATGACCTGAGCTGAAAGCAGAGGCTTTAACCCACTGAGCCACCCAGGTGCCCAATACATTACCTAACTTTTAAGTAGAAAAGTGTGGGCAAAGTAACAGGGAGACAATGCAAATCTCAGTTATCATTCTGAGCTTCGTGTGGATTTACTAAACCTATTTTCCATATTGTGACCTTGCATGAGTTCTATGTCAATATCATCTTTTCCCTCCAGGAAGTGTACAAATAGCAAGTTATTTTGTTGCTTGGCAAGATTTATTCCCTCCTGTTCTAGTTAGCAATGTATAACCAGACTCTGTTTTCAAAATCTATATTGGTTCTGGTGTTTCTGAAGTTGACCTGGAAAAAATAGTTTTATTTATATTTGATTGTTATGGTGAATATCATAGAATCAATACAGATCTAGCTATATGATCTCTACTCCTTTTCTCAGATGGGATCCTTAACAAATAAAATTAAAAAAATTAAATAATAAAAATAAAATATAAAACTGAACAAATTTCCAGAAACATTCTGCAGAAAAAAAACAAGGAGGACTCAGCCAGGAAGTGGACTTAAAGAAGGACTATTACCTAAGGAAATCTGAATTGAAAAAGAATATTAAATAAAACCTGTAGATGCATGTACCACAACAAAGTAATAAATAGGCCAGGTCAATTGGGATTGAATGTAAGCTTACATAAGTATATGAAAGCTTCAAATGAAAATAGATCTGATACCCTATTGAGGAAAATAAAATTACCTTGTAATGTTTAAAATCCATAGGTAGATTATTAAGAGTAAGACAATCTATACTGTCTTCTATTGACCATGTAATTTCAAGTTCTCTGAAGACAAAAATGATCATTTGTCCCATATTTCAAATTTCAATATGAGTCTGGAATATTTAAACTTTTTAAACATTCCCAAGGAGAATATAATTTACTTCATGCACAAATAGATAATTTTTTGATTCTATTAATTTTTTTATAAACCTCTCATTACAACCACCCTTGAATTCTATAATGCCATATTGTTCTAGTTTTTACCTATTATCTGAATATTTCTTCTTTATCCCCTTCACTTGCTCATCCTTCAGTTTCTGCTCCCATTCCTAGTTAAACATTTAAGCAAATTTGGTCCTGTGTAGAAGATATGGTTGGGGCTCCATATTCCGTCAGCATTCAGGGTGTCCATACATTCCAGTGGCTTTATTCTCCAGTCCCTGCAATACTGTGTCTGAGGACTATCTCTGGCCACAGGGATGTTCTCCAGCCACAGCATGAGGCATGTCAGAGATGGTAGACAATTAATGTTCTTAGAAGCAGTCTTTAACAAATGACAGGCAGGTATAGCGGATACATAACCCAGCTTCCTAGTCCCTTGGGAAGATAGGGGCAGGGTGTACCAAATCTCAGGTATATTATAGTCTACCCAAGTAATATGTTCATTAACCCAGTCTATATTGACTTCTTTTCCTTTTCTCCTCTGTCTCACTTTCCTCCCAGTGCTTCGTGAGATTATTTTTCAAAGAGACTATTTATGCTCATATATATTTATTCGGCCTTTTCTTTTTGGGTTACTCAACCCAAAACAGTATGTTATTTGACTTTCTTAAGGTTCAATTTACTTACCATAGAAAAGAAAAAAATATCAAACTACAGGATTTTTGTGAGCATAATGAAATAAGTTATGTGAAGCATTTTATATAATAACTATTTTGAGCACAAGAAATATTATTTCCTTTCTTTTCTTTCACCATAAGTAATACTTGCTTATTTCAAATCATCTGTGCATCAGTCGGGTGGCTCTTTTTAAGATTGTATTTTCACTCTTTTTCCCTGCTGGAACATTCTCAAAAAAGTGTAGGCTTGTAGACTATTGACCAAATGTGGCCTATGGACATGGTCAGTTTGGTTGTCACAGTAAAGGTTAGCCCAGCACTATAAGCTACAATTTTCTACCAACATTTAAAACAAGGAAATTTTATGTTTTAAAGCCCAGATCCCAGGCTTATTTTGAGAAAAAAAAATACAATAAAAACAAAAAACAAACAATGACAGCAGATAGAGAAATTTGAGCCTGGGTTCCTATATGGCAAGATTCGGCTAGCATTAATAGGCAACTATCCACACTGGATGGAACATGTACTCTGCTCTTATCTCCTCAACAAGAAGATTGCCTCTCAGTTGTTACTCATGGTAACATTTACATTATTTTCCTTAAGAAAAGTTAGGAATAAAGTGAAATGTTTCCTATAATTACTTTTATATCCAAAGAGAGAAAACAAAGAAAAAAAGACAGATAATGTTTTTGTCCAAATGTATGTGTCAAAATTTAATTTATGGAAATGAAAGGGAATTCTATGTTTCTAATTTGCTAACTACACCCTACCGCCTTCAGTATTGCCTGCAGGTTTAGGAACCAAAGTCTGAAGGGGAAAATTCCAGACTCCTCGGCTTTTTCTTAAGAGACTCCACATTTTGGAATCTGTATGTCATTTTAATCTGCTGTTCCTAAATAGCCATTCTACAATTAGAAAAGTCAACTTTGACATCTCTCGTTTGTGAAGATGCTTCTTGGAAGAGATGGTAGAGCTCACTTATATACATTTCCCTCAGCCACATTCTTTTTTACAAGATTATAATCAACCAATCCAAACCTAGCACATGTTTTATGGAGATTCCTCCCTTTTGGATTTGTGTTCACTATATTATTCAAGATTAGTTAACATAGTTAAGAGTTTGAGGCTTTGAAAAATGAGATCTCTACAACACAATGGATTAAAGATGCTGGACATTTAGTTCTCTCATGTGCTAGTCTCAAAGTAAATAGTCTGAATAGGCAGGGCATCTTTACTCTGCATAGTCACTCAGTGGGGCAGGTCCTTCTATCCTGTTTCATGTTTTCATCTTCATGATCACATCAGTGTTTCCAACATCTAAGTTACTGGAAGAGAAAAGAATATAGAGGAGCCCATACTCAGTGGTGGGTTAATGCTGACAGCGACGTATTTCAGTTCTGTTTATATTTCATTGCCAAAAATTAATAATATGGCTGCATTTGCCTGAAAGAAGGACTTGAAGTGTACTTTCAATATGGGTGTCTGTATGACCAGCTATAGTTCTGTCCTACAGAGGAGAATAGTTCTGATAGCAACCTAGTGCTCTCTACCATTGTCACATTATTTCTCATACCAGGTGTGCTCCTCTTGTTTCTTTCTTTCTCTAACTTGAACCTATTTTTCATATAGGTTGAAATTTGAATAATACCTGTCCCTTAAGGCTCCCCAGTTGGACTCGCTTGCCTTTCTTTGACCTTAGATTGTGATTATTGGCCCATCATCTGATAAACAAGTGTGTTGAGAAATATCAATGTGCCCAAATGTGCCGTATTCCTGAGAATAAAAGATGAGTCAGAAATCCAAGGTTTAATATCAGATTGCAATTCGATCTATACATTTTAAATTGTTACTTTTTAAAATTATCTCCTCATGGGTTCAAGGTTTATTTCAAGAAATTAAGTGCTTTGTTTTCAAAGAGAGTAAAATACCACCTGCTGTATTTATTTTACCCTTATCTGGCACAAGGAATTGTGGTATAGCTGAATATTTTTCAATTTACATGTAGATTTGGGAAAAGTCAGCCCCTTCCCAATTCTACTCTGTATCCTTAACTGCCTTTATACAGTGGGGTTTTAGGTAAAATATGTGAAAGTACATTTGTATTTTAAGGGTTTTGACATATGAGATGTTGAATTGTATATTAAATACACATATTATTTGGTGGTTGTTTAGTCTGGGAATCAGATTATGAGAGATTGTTATTCCCAGACTGATGATCTTACAGTTTTTCATCTGTGAACTTGATTTTATTATTGTTTTTATGTTTTTTAAGAGAAATAATTTGCTTTTATTTGCAGTAAAGACAGCAATATCCATTTACCTTCTAAACCCTTAACAAAATGCCTCCAGAAACAATTACTAACTTCTAGACATTTATAGCTAGTGAAATAGTTGATGTTTCCTGAAGCTGTAGCAGTTTACAGCTATGCCCCATTTTTCCTTAAATTATCAGAGTTAAAGAATATCCTTAAATCATAAACAAAAATAAACTTAACTTTTTAAAACTTAGGAATGTTGATTACAAGATTAACAAGAAAGATAAAAAGTCAAAAATAAATGTGAAATATTTGGAGTAGGAATTCTGAGTAGCTGTACACAATGTTTGTATCGTAGTAAATACCTCCTCAAATTTCCTCCATAAATGACAAAAAATAACCTCACACCTATGGAAATCTTATGGAAAATCACACCATAAATATTATTTGAAGACAGAATGCTGAAGCTGCAAAATAATTGGGTGTAAAAAGGATATATTTGGGCAAGGTTAAACAAAAAAATCATGTAAAATACCCCAATATCATAAAATCTAAATAAAACCCCTAAAATCCTTAGTAAACTAATATGGAAAATCATGAAACAAACTTGTTCATGTGTGAACTGAAGGAAATTGATCCTATAAAATATATAAAAATAAAAGTTCTATGAAATAAAGAAAAATATGTTAATGCTTTAAAAATTTATGGTCGAAAAGCTTTGGAGATATGAAAAACTAATCAGAAATTCAAACTAAAAGTAGAAATGGACAAAAAAGGGAAAGAAATGAGGAAAATGCAAACTTATCTCGTAAATGAATATTCTATTACAAATTGCCCAAAGGAGAATAAATTCAAATAAAAATTTAATAAAGAATATTGTAAAAAGGCAGGAAAACAACCAAGAGATTTTAAATGAGATAAAGAAGTAAAAAGTCAGAAACTAATTAACACGGAAGAGAGAAAGAAGGAATATGACTTACATTGCTGGGGTTTCTGAAGCTTTCACTAGTTGACTGAAAACATCTGAGAATAATCAACTCTAAGACATACTCTAGCAAACCCATTAAAAGTCAAAGACAAAGATTAGATCCTGAAAGTTTCCAGACAAAAGATCAAATCAAATAACTTACACAGGTAAAACAAATAGCCCAATATCACACTTTTTACAGCTGACATATAAAGTGAAACATCAATGAAGGAGCTTTTTAAAACATTCAGTGAAAGTGTATGCCAGGAATGTTACATATATAAACAAATAAAATTAGAAATGAAAGAGAGAACAGTACAACTGATGCTACAGAAATACATAAGATCATGAAGGACTACTATGTACAATTACATGCTAACAAATCGGACAACCTAGACGATACAGATAAATTCCTAGAAACATACAACCTACCAAGATTAAATCATGATGAAATAGAAAATCTGAGCAGACTGATTACTTGCAAGGAGAGTCAATCAGTAATCAAAGACCTCCCAGCAAACAAAATCTAGGACCTGATGGCTTTCCTGGTGAATTTTACCAAATAAAAAATTTTTAAAAAATTAAATAAATAAATAAATGTATTCATGGGAGTACACTATTTAGATTTTTCTGTTTAATAAGCCACCTCAAAACATGATTTATTTGACTCACAATTCTGTGGTTCAACAATTTGGGTCAGGTTTAGCTGGTGGTCCTTATGTTGTTGGTTGGACACAGTTTTCGTGTTTGCAGTCACTTTGTGAATATCAGATGGCTGCTGTTCTGGTTGTGGTAGATTCATAAAATTGGACAGTGTCTTATCCACATGATTTCTAATGTTCCAACATGTTGGATCAGCTTTGGTCACATGGTAGGAATAGAGTTCAAAGAGAGAGACTAGAGTCACAAAAAAAACCCACTTTATACCCTAACTCAGAGTTAGCATACTGTCATCGAAGCCACATTCTGTTTCCAAAAGCAAATCATGAAACTAACTCAGATTCTGGGTGTGAAGGTATAGTACCCACCTCTTGACTGAAGGATATATGAAATCACGTTGCAAGTGCCATGGACATGGGACAGAGTGGGAATTGTGGCTATCTTTTCATTCTACCATATAGAGCACTAAAACAAATATTTTTAGAACTTATTTGATATTTTAGTGCTATGTCTACTTATTGGTGCATTTATTCAAGAAATATTTAGTTAGTCTTTGTTACATTTCAAACACTATTCTTGCCACAGTAAAGGAATTATAAATAAGCTTCAAACACTTTTTCTGTCCAGCTATAAACAATACAGGGAAATTCAAACAAACTTGCATAAATAAAAGTTTAACATTTGTGGCACACAGCTGCTGATACCTCTCAAAGAGATCCCTGCCTCCCAATATTCATTCACTTGTATAATCTTCTCTCTAATGTGAGCAGACCCTATAGACTTGCTTCTAAGGAAGAGAATATGGCAAAAATGATGTAATATCACCTTTGAGATTCAGTTACAAAAAGACTCTGGCTTCTGCCTTGCCACCGTCTTTTGATTTCTCACTCGCACACTCAAATGGAAGCCATCTGCTATCAAGTTAAGTGCCCCAAAGAGAGAACCACATGGCATAGAACCACAACTCATAGATGGTCTCCAGTCAGCAGACAGTGGAAAACTGTGGTCCTTCATCCAACAACGTGGGAAGAACTGAGTCTTGCTAACAACCTTGCAAAAGAACTTGGAAGTGGGTCCTCTCTGAGTTTTTCCTGATGATAAAAATTGTGGACTTGGCCACCACCTTGATTTCAGCCTTGTATGAATGAGACCCTGAGTCAGTGGACCAACTGAGCTGTGTCCAGATTCTTGACCCAGAGAATCTGAGAGAAAATTACTCTTTTTGATTTTGTTTTAAGCTACTAAGTTTTGAGGCAATATATTACACAGAATTAGATAAATTAATACACTATCTATAAGGTTTAACACATCATAAAAATGTAAGATGTGAGACACCATGAACACATTTTTTAAAACAGTGACTGACTAAAATTAAATGTTTGCAATGCATAGAATAAAAAGTGTTTACATATATAATAACACATTTTTGAATATTGATAATTAATTCTTAAGGTATAATTAACAAAAGATGAACAACTTAACAAAGAAAAATGTAAGATGATATGTACCCTAAGAATAATCCATAAAAAGATAAAACCTGGATGAGCTACTAGAGAACTGGACTCATAACAGTTACTGCTTATGAGAATGTAAGTAGTAACATCCTTTTGGAAGGCGATTTAGTCATATCCTTGTCATCCCTGATTTGTAATACTGATTCCAAAACTATAGCTACAAAATATTGTGAAAGTTTATGTATAAATGAATACTCAGTGCAGAATTATTTATATAACAAAAATATAGGTAGCAACCTAATTGTTCATCAGCTGAGAAATTATTATAAATAAATAAGGACATTTATATAATGGAATATTCTATCACTATCAAATACTTACTTATAATGTGGATAGGTTATTATGTATAAACAATCAGTTCCAGATCTCAAATTCAAGGTAGTATATGATGTGTCACAAGAGGAGCAAAATGCCACAAGAGTAACAAAAATACCACGGAAAAAAAAATTTTTCATCACTAGTTGAAATACATTTTTTCTTGGGCATTTAGATAACATTGCATCTATAAAATTTTTCCTCTGCCCTCTGAAACTATTCATTATCTCTGTGGAGCAGTAGGACAGAAATTTTAGAAGTATTCCATAAAACAATAATCTTACATCTTAATATGAGTTTCTAAACATATTTTAAAAACCTATTGAAAGCAATTCACAATAACATATGAACACTTTTAAGCAAAATTATTACTATATAATAACCTGATGAGATAAATTTCCTGGTATTTTACAAGTGGATAATTCTATAAATGTAGTGATATTGAAAACTCCTGTAGAAAACAGGCAAAGGATTTTTCATTTTGACAAAAGTAATTCTCTTCATTTATAATGGAGGAGAATCACCATTTTCTCAAAAGAATTAGAAAGGTTTCCCACAAAGCTTGTGCCCTTTCCATGTTCATTTACTTCTTAACTGAATAACATAGAAAATGGAAAATTAATGTCTATCTATGAATGTTAACAAAATTGGTTACTAAATAGTTACCACAATCTATCTAATACTAATTTCATCCATATGGAAAGAATAAAATGGACCATTTAAGTAATTATATGTGTAATTCATTCTCATCTTACTTCAGTTGAAATGAGTGATTGGAATGAGTCTGACAGCAGGTAATACAAAAAATAATTTCTATCTATGAAAAAGATTTTGTGACTTTGTCCTTCAGTAACAAATTTACCACTTTAATTACACTTTGTGACTGCATATTTTAAAATTATTTTTAATACTTGAAATACCTGTCAGCTGATAGGAGGAAACTGAAGGTCAGAAGTTCATATGGTGTGGTTTTAAATAGGAATAATTTTTAGTTTTCTCACATAAGACTGAAAGTGGATAAATCATGTGTAGAAAAATGAGTCAACTTAGCCGTGAAATTATCTTATAAGATGCACATTTTAAAGCAATGTGAAAATATGATAACCTTTTCCCACTCAAGGGACTTACTGAAGAGAATGACTAGCAGATTTGGAGAAGAGTGGAAGACATTGTGACTGAAGGGCTACAGTGTGGGGACCAGGAGAGATGAGATCCGAGAGAGAGTGGATCCAGATCATAAATCACATTGGCAACCTTGAACTTTTCCTTTGAGTAAGATGGGAAGACATTGAAGAGTTTTGCACAGAGGAATGACACAATTTGGCTTACAATGGGATCTTTCTGGAGTTTGTGCTGTGAGAAACTGCAACAAGAGCAGAAGCAGGAAGACCAGTTAAGAGGTGTAAGAAATAGAAAATATATATAGGTATCTGTCCTGAGTCCTGGCATAGAGCTCCTAAAACCCTTGTAATTTCCTAAGTGATAAGAGTGATAGGAGCATCTTTTGTTTCAATGAGGAGACTCTGAATGTGTTGCTGGCTGGTCACGACAGAGACCAAACCATGATTAGAAGCTTGGAATTTTCAACTCCACCACCCTATTCTCCAGAGAAGGAAGAACGGTTGGCAATGGAGTTAATAATTGATCATGCGGGCACCTGGGTGGCTCAGTGGGTTAAAGCCTCTGCCTTCGGCTCAGGTCATGATCCCAGGGTCCTGGGATCGAGGCCCGCATCAGGCTCTCTGCTCGGCAGGGAGCCTGCTTCCTCCTCTCTCCTCTCTCTCTGCCTGCCTCTCTGCCTACTTGTAATCTCTCTCTCTGTGTCAAATAAATAAATAAAATCTTTAAAAAAAATAATAAAGGAAACCTTTAAAAAAATAATTGATCATGCTTATATGAGAAGATTTCACAAAATTCCAAGAGTTTGGAGGTTTCAGTTGGGCAAACACATCCACACCAGAAGAGCGACACCACCCAACTCCACAGGGACAGATGCTCCTACACTTGGACTCTCCCAGACCTAACTCTATGTATCACTACATTTGTATTCATATTCTTTAATAAGTTGGTAAATATAAATATTTCCCTGAGGTCTGTAGCTTGATCTATAATAGGTTGGTAGAAGCACAGGAGACAACCTGGGTTTGCAAATGGCATCTAAAAAGGGGGGTGGGAGTATCATCAATGAGACCCCTTGGCTCCCTGGACTCAGGATTGACTCTTGAACTCAGAAATGACCTCCTGAACTCAGGAAATGTCTAGAACTTCTGTCTGTTACTTTCATCTTTCAGAAACTAATCAATTGCTAGAACAAGAAAAGAAATATTTGAGGACCCAGCACAAGCACAGATGACTCAGAAAGTGCTAGGCAGTTACCCCAGCTCTATTGTAATGTTAAAATGCCCCTGTGAATAATCCTCTTAAGCCCCAGTAAAAAGAGCCAGATTACTCCTGTCAGGGGGTCACAGCTTTGGAACTTACTCCACATGATCTTCTCATTTGCTGCAGATAAAGAAGACTTTGTGAGGCAACTCCACCTGGTTTAGTCTCTCTCTAAGGTGCAAACCCTACTTTGGTTTGGAAACAGTTGGGGAGAGCCTTGAGGGGCTGAGTCCTTACTGGTGGGATCAGATATGTCTGGGTAATGTCTGTATCAAGAAATGTAGGATACTCACCTGGTGCTTGAGCCTTGCTTATTGTTCTGCTTACTGTTCATTTGGTGACCAGAAGTGTCCCAAGTAAAGTGTTCTGTGTGAGAATAAAGCAAGACTCACACAGTAAAGGAACACAGCAGAGAACTGTTGTTGTTGTTATTATTATTATTATTATTATTATTATTATTATTATTATTATTTTTCCCTTACACAGAAGGAGGAAAACTGAATTTTTCCATTTAAGAGGCTATTGCATTAATCCAGGTAAAAACAGAAATGGCAAATTACATCTGGGTAGTAACAGTTAAAGTTGGAGAGTAGCATTCTCTATATATTTTCAAAGTAGGTTATCCAGATATCTGAGATATTGAGTATGGCATTGTCTCTTATTATTGAACTCAAACTTGTTCTGTATAGATGAAAGAAAATATCAGGATCCACAGTTGGTAAGGCAGTGACTGCAACAGTAAAGTTAGTCTTAACTGATGTGGGAAACAAAGGCAGGAAAAAAATTATTAAATTTTCTTACTACCCACAGCCCACTGACAAGTCCTTGAAATAAGCAGAGTGACATTCCTCTAGGAACTCAACTGCCTCGATGTTGACACTTTGCTAAGAGCAAAGGCAATACTAAACCCCTACACTCCCATCCTGTAAGCCTACTTTAACATATAGAAATTCCTTTGGAAACTTCCTGTTGGCATGTTGGCAATCATCCCCCCAAGCATATGACCTACCAATATACATCTGGAATGTCTCACGACTAAGGTTTTATTAGATGGTAATAAATGACCTTTTCCCAACAATAGTTAGGCCCCTCAAGGTCCTGGAAACCTTGCTTCCATAGTCTTTAGAACTTATGTTATCCCTAACCCCTTCCCAACTTAAAAGTATAAAATAGGCCACTCCTCATGACGCCGATGGAGCTCTTTCTGTTCACGGGTCTTTTACCCATGCTTTAATAAAATCACCTTTTTTGCACCAAAGACGTCTCAAGAATTCTTTCTTGGCCATTGGCTTTGAACCCTAATGTCTTTCCTATATCAATAACAATGGGTTTAACAATTCTGCCGCACATGAATTTCTGGGATGTATCAAATTTGGGGAAATATTAATACTGGGATCTCAGATGAATGCTGTGGGTCATTGAGACTAAAACAATGGCACTACACAAATACCAAAGGTATGGAAAGAGGAAAATTTCAAAAAAAGCAGAGAGGAAAACATTGGCACATGCAGAAAGATAATCTGGAGGCTCCAGCAGCAGCTTCTAGTAGATTAGGGAAGCACGTGGTCAGTATCAGGTTGTCTGGCCAGCTAAGTGTAGGTATACATATGGTGCAAAAACCTCGTCAGCTTTTTATGGTGAATTTGAAGGAATAAAACTCACCATTAATACCCTCATTCAAGAAAGAATGGAATACTCAGCAGTATGACAAATATAGGGATTAGGTAATGAGGTAAGGAAAAAGCTACTAAAATTGAATTACAAAGACAAAGCAAAGTCTCCATGAATTTGTAAAAGAATGCAAAAACCAGGAAAGAGGCAGAGATCCCGGGACAATGAAATTATCAATCTAGAGCTCCTTGATTTTTTTGAAACTGTACAGGCTGGAGCCTGGCAACAAAGGCTGAGGACAGACCTTGCAGGTTAAGGACAAGTAGCTACTTTATGATGGTGTGGGGCACATAGGGGCAGAGACTCTGGTGGTATAGAAGTTTTTCATGCACATGTAGATAAAACATCCACCTAATTAAACATCTGAAAAAAATAAGTAAAAGGAATATAGAAAATGTTACTCTCATATTGCTTACAAACATGCACATTTGAAGTTACATATAAAAGTAGCAAAATCACTTATTTACTTCTTTTTTTTAAAGTATACTCTTTTTTTTAAAAAACATTTTATTTATTTATTTGACAGAGAGATCACAAGTAGGCAGAAAGGCAGGCAGAGAGGCAGGCAGAGAGAGAGGGGGAAGCAGTTTCTCCCGGTGACCAGGGAGCCTGATGTGGGGCTCAATCCCAGGACCCTGAGATCATGACCTGAGCTGAAGGCAGAGGCTTAACCCACTGAGCCACCCAGATGCCCCTCACTTATTTACTTCTAAATTGAAAAATCAATAGTGTTAGAGACTCTATACATTCAGGAACTCTGGCACTGAATTCAGAAAAGTGGTCCTCACTGAATGTCTGGTACTCTTTCTGCTTTTTCACCCATTTTTATTTTGTTATGTGGAAATATCTTTTATACAAACAAAATCATAAATGAAATATATAAAAAAAGTTGAAAGAAGATGTACTCTGGTTGAAGCAGGCAGACAGGAAAGTGAGAGTCATATCTCTTCGCTCTTCCTCTTCTTCTCTGTGGTGACTGGAGGCTACTCAATGGACACTTGGAATTTTCGGAACATACATTAAAGAAGTACCATGTGTTGTCATGAAGGTAATATATTATAGTGAGGTAATATATTATATAGGTAATATATTATAGTGATATTGTTTGAATAATGTTTCATTCCTAAATATTTAATCATTTCATTGCAGAAAGGAAAGAAGAAAGGACATGAAGTAAACATTTGATTGACTTTTGTTATGGACCATGGGCCCGCACCTGAAGGAGGTAATAGGTCATCTGTGATCAATATTACCCTGTTATGTCCCTGTTTCTTTGTTGAGCACCAGATGCAGTTGCCTTGCATTTAAGAATCTCTTGTATTAAAACTAGATATATTTAGACACCAGAATCTCCTGAGTAAAGTGGTATTAGAAGAACAAAGCAATTGAGACCAATACAGATCAAAATCCATCTAGAACATAAATTAATTGAATTAAATACTACCTGGCATCTCATATACTGTAAAATCAACCTTTTTGTCCATCTTTCATGTTTTCTCCTTTTCAAGTGCGTGGTTAAATTTGTATAAATCTTGTAATACGAGTCCTCTGTAGCTGAACTCTTTAAGTTAGGAAATTATACTTTTACATTAAAAAGTAAATTTAAAAAATGACTATTTTAATTATATGTTCTATCTCTATACCTCTGATATGGTGGTCTGAAACTGATTAATAGAATTTTAGAACTCATTGGCGAGCATGTGCCGTATGTGTGATGTAGGGTGTGTGTGTGTGTGTGTGTACACATTTACTTTGAAGTCTCAGTGAACCAGAAGTTTTTGACAAAAGAACTAATGATGGAACAAGGCAGAACTTAGGTTAAATGACTAGAAATTCATAAACTTGCAAATGAGGACAATGTTGGTATCTGAATTAATAGGAAAAAAAATGAACAGCCTGTTTTTAATTATCACCTCTCCAGTATAATCCTCTTTTACAGATTCATTTTAATGACTCTCTATATTTAAAACAAGCCTTTACATAAATAAGCAGTTCTTTTATCTTCTTTTTTCCCCTTTATGAAATCTGCCCATTTCAACAGCTTTTCCTACCATTTAGAAAATTTCCTCTAAACTTCTTTCATCTTTATCTTTTTTTGCCCCCTAGATTACCTTCTTTTAATTATTCTATTGTTCAAGAAAAGCCTGAGTCAAAATATCACATAATATTCTTTCTATCTCTAGTTCATCCTTATGTCTTTTATTTTTATTTTTCAATTTGTACAATAATGCACTAGTTTTACTTTTAGTTTGAGAATGAACATCTTCAAGTTTGTAAGCAGTCAGAATTGCTACCCAAACTAAAAGTTGTTAACAACCCTGCACTTGTTGAAACAACACTTCTAAAAAACTTCAATTATGATGAGTGATACATAGTTTGAATATACTCTTTTACCTTATGTGAAACCTCATCTTGAAATCTAGGTTTCTGATTTAATATTCATAATACTCAAATTTTTTAGAAATAGAAGTAAATTTTTTTAAGTATTTCACTTTTAGAAAAATGTATAAACACAACAATCTTCCTTTAAAAATTTAACATTGAAAGGCTTATAACTTCAATGTAAACACAATTGCTTCAGGTTTCAAATTCAAGCACAATGGCTTAAATCGCTATTATTCCTGGGAGGCGCCTTATCTAGTGTTTGATCTGCTGACTGAAAGTAGAGTGTTCCCAGAACCACGAACAACCCCAGCCACAACAACATCCTTAGAGTAGCTGAAGCATTCGCAGAGTTCATGCCCACTCAACCCAAGATGTTTCCTTCTCTTGGTAGCCTTGTTCTCAAACCCAAATTTCACACTTTTATGTGAAAACAAAAAAAGGAAATCTCATTTAAAATGGAGTCAGGAAGCCCCAAAGGGAAAGTTCTCACATACATCCCACTCACTGCAGCCCACATAACCAGCAGGGAAAAGGAAGATAATTATTTCAACAAGGGAGGGCACTTTCCACATACGAATTTATGTCCTGGTTTTAAGGAAGGAAGAGCCATGCCTGCCCAACAACGTACTAACCACAGCCTGCAACCAATGAGAAATCTTCACCTCAAACTCTTGTTCGTCTTCAATAAACTTTTGTTTAGAACAACCCTCCCCAATTTCCTCCTTAAACCTAACAAAATCTTTCCTTTGTCTCTTCAGACTTGCCTATGGTTCACCATAGCTTGCTTGCAATTCCCCTGATCTTCTGAAATAAACTTTTTAAAAAATTAAATAAAATTGCTCTTTGTTCTGTTTAAAGTTAAGACTTGTCTCATACTCTCATTAACAACTGTTTTTGGTTTTCTGGGCCATTCTTGCACTTCTCTGCCCTCTAACAAACCTTTTTACTGTGGCCCTTATTCCATGGTACATATACTCTCTACCACCTCAAATGTTTACCCAAACAGTCTCATCATCTTTTTACCCTAATGAACAAAAAATCAGATTTTAAAGGAATCATTACGTTATTTCTCACACTCCACATACAGTTGATATTCACGGTCCTCCTTATGCCCAAATACCACTTTCTCCTTTTCTGAACCATCATTTTGCTTTGATGCTAACTCCATTCACTTTTTAAGACTTTTTTTAAACACAAACAATAAATTTCCCAATCATAACCTCTCATTCTCTGGACTTTGAAATTGGCTCATGTGCTTCCAAACCAGGTTTCTCTTTTCTATTTTCCTTAGTGACAGTAATAATATCTAATCCACTAAGAATTCATTCAAATTCTCTCTCCTTCTTCCTTTCTTTTTGATAGTTCTGAATTTTAACTACTTTTACCTAAATTCCACATTATCCATTCACTCCAATGGCCATATCCAGGATGGTCATCACTGGTAGTTTTTCCAAATCTGTATCTCAAATTTAAACATCTCTTCCTTTTTTATACAATTTATAATCCTTCCAGCCCAGTAATTCCATCTGCCTTCTTACCCCTTATTAGCCCACTCAGAGTTATAATTCACTGTTGTAGAGATCACAATTCTCCTTCATCTGGAATTTTAGATGCAATGCAATCCAAATCAAAATCCCCCAACCATTTTTTTCTTGGTTAAAATTAACAACATTGAATTATTGTATAATGTCCATGGAAATACAAAGATAAATATAACATAAATGCAATATTTAAAGCAGTGTGATAGTGGTACAAAAATATACAAAGCAGACAAGTAATCAAACCAAATTGAAAATCTGAAAAGAGATTCATGAATATAAACATATCATTGATAGTAAAATGGCACTACAGAGCAAATGGCAAAATATGCATATTTCGATAAATGTAGTTGAGACAAATAGGCAACCATATAGGAAAAAATAGACTCCACTCTCATGCCGTGCCCCCCAAATTAATAAAGTATTGAGAAGCATATGAAAATATTTTTATATTCTAGTTGTAAGAAAAATGTCCTAAATAATACACAAAAGCAACAAACTTAAAGGGAAATGTTCATAAATACTACTACATTAACATTAAGAATTTTTGTTTATAAGGATGGTTTTAAAAAGTTATTGATTGTATTTTCATCCAGAGGTTATAATTATTTTTGAGAGAGTCAGTATGAAAGGAATGTACTCAACTATTGGGGAAAAGTTATCTTTTGAAATATTTATGCTGCCACATTGTTTCTCCCTTATTCTTTCTTTTGTCCTCTTTTCTCCAATTACATGTATGTTTGACATTTGATCTTCATTCATAGATCTCTTGTCTTCTTCTTTCTTCCCTTTCTTTCTCCCTTCCTTTCTTTTTCCTTCCTTCCTTCCTTCCTTGCTTCCTTCCTCTTTGTTCATGTTTCAGTGTTCAGTGTGGATAATTCCATTGACCTGTCTTCAAGTTAATTAATCATGTTCTCTGCTTTTTTGCAGTTTTCTAATAAACACATCAAAATATCTTCATTTCTGTTACTGCAACTTTTCTACTTCTATTGGACATCTTTTTTATTGTTTCTATCTTTCTCCTGAAATTTACAATTTGTTCACACATTCTTCTTGCCTTTTCCACTAAATCCTTTGATGACTTTTCCACACTTTAAAAAGTCTCTAGGTCAGGCATGGAGATCTCCTTCAGCTCTCTTGTTCCACTCCTAGCTGCATGCTGCCACTGCTTTATACCACTGTTTACACTCTTGTTGTCGTATAACGCGTTATTAATATAACACAAAGAGCAATTCAGTTTACTTGTGATATCATGTCTTTCTGCCTGGAGTGTTCTTTCTTTAATTATCTGTGTAGCTAGTTCCCTACCTCCTTCAAGTTTTTGCTTAAATGCTATATCAATAAGAGCTCACTTGATCATCGACTTAAGATCGCAACTACTCTTATTCCCACCTCCCCTGATACTGCTCTCCTTCCCCCCATAACTCTTTTAATCTTCTAACATACTTATATGTTGCTTATTTATTATATCTATTACATATTTTTGGTATGCTGTCACTGGAATGGCAGCTCCTTGAAGGCAGGCACCGTTGTCTCTCTTGTTTACTGATACATATTAAGTATCTAGAAGAGCGCCTTGACATATAATCGGCTCTAAATAATATTCGTAAAATGAATGAATGAATGAACACATTGCTATAGCATGAGGAGATATTTGGTAATGAGAATCTGTCACAGAGGTTAGAATTCTGATATTTACAGAATTATTTACCATACATCATCTTTAAAAATAAAGGATTTGAGGCTCAGGGAGGTAGGGGAAAATAGAGAACTACAATTCATAAAACAACTAAGAAAAATTCATGTACCTCTGGGTCTCAGTATTCATCTTCTAAGGTTCATTTTTGAATAAAATTGCAGGCTTAGCATCTAGCAGAATACTTGAATGTAGAGGATGTATAAATTTCACCACAAATGTGTGCATAATATATCAAAATAAATATGGATGCATATATGAATATATGTGTATGTAATGTAAAAGTATTAGTGAAACTAATTGTTGAAGAATTAATATAAAAAACTTCATAAAATTTATGTTTTCTATTATGTTTTCTATTAGATCATCAGAATCTTTGAACAAGTTTAGAAGTTTTACAATCACTAAAATTGTCTTTTTTTTTTTTGAGAGACAGAGAGAGAGAGAGAGAGAGTGAGTGTGTGTATGTGTGAGCTGGGATGGGGAGGAAAGGCAACGGGAGAGGGAGTGAGAAAATCTTAAGGAGGCTCCAGGCCCATGTGGACCCCAACCTGGGGCTCGATCTCAGAACCCTTAGATCATGACTGAGTAGAAATCAAGAGTTGGATACTTAACTGACTGAGCCACTGAAATTTTCTGGTATTTTAGGACATAAGAATTTATTTTTTGAAAATAAAAATGTTGAATTTTCATTTTATTTATAGATCTTATATATTTTAGTATTGGCAACAGTAAAAGAAACACATTTCTTTGCTATTTTACATATTATCTTCATTTATTTATCTTAAGTAAACCTCTCCTATGATTTAAAAGTAAATGTATTTACACTGATTTACTTTCATAAAGTTTGATCCACACTTTTATTTTGTATAAAGTTATTCTCAGACAAAGCTAAAGAAAAAAAATCATAAAAATATATAGACCTATTCATTTTACTCCATGGCTAGAAATTAATGCAACAGTTGGCACCTAAGTTCTACCACTGGTTCCATGTAGATATATCAGAAATAGCATTTTATTCTGAATTAATCCAAATGCTTGGGGGTAAAATAGCAAAGTAATTAATGTTGAGATACGTTTTCAAGAACTTGTTGTGTCAAAAGGTAGTAGAAATGAGGGGAATCTGATTTATTTTTATATCTTCTTATATAGGTTAAAGGAGTAGAAGTGATTTGATATAAATAAACTTCTCTCTTCAGAAGATGTTATCTTGAGTTTTAGGATTTTTGAGTACAAAATGTTCTAGTCACTCAATTGCAGAGACTGTAGAAAATTTGTTAAAAAACAAATTAGTGTTCCAGATTCCTGTGCATTAATACACTTTTTCATGAAATTTAATTGGTATATTCTAAAACATTTATGAAAATTAAAAATAATTGTTTATCATGATACATTTATATTTCCTTCTTTTTTCTTGCTATTTCGTATGAAGAGAGAAAATTTTTAACATTCCAAAAATAAGCCATATAATTCAATAATTTTGGGGCCTTGTATCTATGCTTTTATTTTTATTATCCAGACATTGAAATAATTAAAAATAGGTTAAAGAATTTAAAAATAATTTGAACAGGGGGAAGTAACAGAGAGAATGACAGCAAGTTCAAATATTTTTAATTATAATCTGATAGCTTATATTACATTTGGATATGACAGAATACCCTTAATTTAAGCTGCCAGAATACATTACGATGGACAATCAGATACATAGTCTTTTAAAATTTGCTTAATTATAATAGTCATTCTCTGGAGAGAGCTGAACACTGAAGTGTCCTTTTCATCATGTAATGGAATATTAATGTCTCCTTTTCCATTCTCCTTCCCTCCAAATCCTCACAAACAGTGACGAGGAGTAATACCCTTCTTTTATGCAGGTTTTGCCCAGAAGGATAAGCACAGTTATAATCATATAAGTGTCAGCCTCCAACTCTGCTGCACTAGAGAGAGTAACCTCTCACCAGTTTATGGTCATTCAGAATGGAGCTGGAGAACAAAAGAGCGACACATCAGCTCTCCTCCCTGACTGTTTTCCTGCCATGGACATTGATTGTGAAAGGAGAACATCCAGTAGTTTCTGATTACAGAATGTAATTAAAGTTTTTTGAAATATTACATGACTTACTTTAGAGAAAAAAAAAAACCCAGTAGTATTTGTGATTTTTATAGCCTAGAAGTTTTTACAAGATGGATTTCAATAAAAGACAGATGGCTTTTTAACAAGTGCCTCCTACATCAATGCCCTGTGGTATTATAGGATATAAGTCATGATTCGATTTTGTTTCACTCTTAATGTTGACAATAAGTGTTAGAATTAGAAACTCGACTTACTGTTAGAGTTTTAAAATTTTTTTAAATTAATTGGAGAGTATATACTTGATGATGGTGACTATTGGGAAAATATAATTTTGTTTTAAAGATCTTATTTATTTATTTGACAGAGAGAGAGAGAACACAAGTAGGTGGAGAGGCAGGCAGAGAGAGAAGAGGAAGCAGGCTCCCTGCTCAGCAGGGGCCCGATGCCGGGCTCGATCCCAGGACCCTGAGATCATGACCTGAGCTGAAGGTAGAGGCTTTAACCCACTGAGCCACCCAGGCGCCCCAGGAAAATATAATTTAAAACAAGACAAAATCTCCTTTTAACCCAGAAATCTCTCCACAAAGGTAGAAGAGAAAGAAAACAATTTTATTATTGAATAAGCGTTAGCCGGCAAGTGATGTGCATCACAGGCATTCTGCTAAGAGATTGAAAAGACAGAAAGAAATCTCACCATTTAAATAGCAAAGCTGATATAACCCATCACATACATGTTCACAAGATGAACAATAACTAGTCTTCAAGCAAAGACATGAAGCACAATTTGTCACAGACAGATCATCCTAAATTCACTTGATAATTGCAGCGACCATCTGCATTAGCTAATTGGCTTTATCCAAAGGAAAATTAACTTGCCCTATGTTTATAACAAGAGGTAATTTTGCAACTTGGAGCAAGGCCCTGCAGACATAGGCTTCTACTCTTCCACAGGAACTGGGAGATGGGGCACAATGTTCTTTATGAATATACTTCAAAAAGAGAATTTCCAGGTCCTTGAGAAAAACACCCCATCAAACTGGCAATAGTTCCTTTAGCATTTAAAAAGATATACAAATTTCAAAGGTACAGAGAAAGAACTTAGAATCATAGTTTTTCTAAAGTAAATGCTCTAAGAAAAGGGAAAGTGGGAAAGTCTCTTCTCTTATTTTCAGCAAGGAGAATTAAGGCTCTTGTTTTAACTTGTATTTGTCCTTGTATAATAAGAGTTTACTTCATTTAGTCTATTTGCAAAATAACTTTCAAAATTAAAGTCCAAATGTAAACACACATACACACATATATGTACACACAGACACAGCAAATATCTATGCTAGAAAGCGATCCTAAGATTACCCTTTCATTAATACCGTATGTAGTGTGGGTTTAACATTCAGAGTGAAACTATTCCTAGTTCAGTTGTACATATCTTTTATTTTAAAATTGTGTTAGGTATCGTTTTCTTTTTGAGGTTGCCAACAATGAAGAAGAGCAGATATTCCTAAAGACATTCTTTCTCTTGCCTCTATGCAGTCTTCAATTCTAGGGCATCCAAAAGCTAAACTCGACCCTCTTGTATCATACCAGGAGGGTAGTTAAAACTTCTACTACTTATCAAGACTCATTTTAATGCATGCTATTCCAAAAGCATTCAGGAGTTGCAATATTATTTGACCCATTATATTATCATTTTAGCTATTCATGCTGGGTTCGGATTAATAAGTATTTTTATTTAGATTTTTTTTGCAGGAGTACTTTAATGGAGTTTTCAAAGCCAAAATAGGTTGTATGCAATGATCCTTTTAGTTTTTCCTTGGCACCAATCTCCCATTCCATTGCTTCAGAATAACATAGTCTTTGCATAATGGCATTTTACTATTTTACAGCGAAGGAATTTTGCTTTAGCTCTGCAATTTTAATTCTGTCAAGATTGCAACTGTTTCATCACTTTGCATTGATTCTGGCAATTCCAATTAAACATGTTTGTTTCATGCAAGACTTCCTTTAAGGAAATCCTTTCAAGTAGTAAATTGTTTTTTCTACGAGTAATGAAAAGGATACTATTACTTAATCCCTCATGATTCTCTCCATCTCCGTCTCTCTCTCCCATTCTCTTTTCCCTTCTCCCTCTTTGTCTTTCTCTTCTCCTCTTCTCTCTTTTCCTCCACCTCCCTCTTGAAAATTTCGCATGTTTTTTATTTCTGATTTTCTATATTTAATTTTTATATTTTTATATAAATATATTAAATATATTTAATTTCTGATTTTTAAATATTTAAGGCATGATTTGCTGTTAAAACATCCCACATTAGAAGAAACATTATACAACTAAAAATACGCATCTTAAAACATAGCTTATAACAATTAAGAACTACACAAGATGCAAAGTATAGCACAACAAAAACATCTAAGGAAAAAAAAAATCAGGGTGCCTGGGTGGCACAGTGGGTTAAAGCCTCTGCCTTCGGCTCAGGTCATGACCTCAGGGTACTGGGATGGAGCCCTGCATCAGGCTCCGTGCTCCGCGGGGAGCCTGCTTCCTCCTCTCTCTCTGCCTGCTTCTCTGCCTACTTGTGATCTTTCTCTCTCTGTCAAATAAATAAATACAATCTTAAAAAGCAAATCCGCAATACTATGAATTCCTTTCCAATTATTTTACCCTCCTAACTTTCCAAAGGTAACTCCTAGAAAGATATTGTTTATCATTCTCCTTGAACTTCTTCACATGTTCTTACATCTATACATGATTATCAAAGTGTATATATAAAATTATTCTGCCTCTTGATTTTTTTCTGCCTCTTGACTTTAAAATATTTTATATTCACTACTGTGAGAATCATCCAATTATAAACTTATGAAACGAATGATTTAACACATTTCTTTTATTGTTCAATGGGACTCAAATAAATATGCTGCATATAATTAGCATTTCAATAGACACTTAGGACCCTTCCATTGTTTGTTGTTACATAAATGGTACTATTAACATTGTTTTACACTATTGTATATATTTGTAAGGGTCTTGATATAAAAATCATTAAAATTGAAAAAGTGAAGTCTTTATTTATTTCTAGAATATGGGTGAGTCTAACACATTTTTCTCTATATTGTTTTTTCTCTAATAGACTACTTTTTAGAGTAGTTTTAGGTTCACAGAAAATTGAATAGGAGATACTGAGATTTTAACGTATAGAGCTGCTCCTACTCATTCCTATAGCCTCCCACATTATCAGTGTCCCGCCCCCCCCCAGAGTGCTACATTTACTACAATCGATGAGCCTATACTGACATCTCATTTTCAAATTCCATAGTTCATATCAGTGTTCACTCTTGGTATTCAGTCTATGAATTTAGAAAAATTATACCATGATATGTATCCACCATTATAATATCATAAAGAATATTTTCTTTTTTTATGATTTTATTTATTTATTTGACACAGAGAGAGAGAGAGATCACAAGTAGGCAGAGAGGCAGGCAGAGGGAGAGGGGGAAGCAGGCTCCCCGCTGAGCAGAGAGCCCAATGCCGGCCTCAATCCCAGGACTCTGAGATCATGATCTGAGCTGAAGGCAGAGGCTTAACCCACTGAGCCACCCAGGCGCCCCGATACAGAGTATTTTCAATGCCCTAAAATACCTCTGTGTTGTACCTATTCCTCCCTATAAAACCACAACACCTATCACCACTGATATTTTTATTGTCTACATAGTTTCGCCTTTTACAGAATATCATATAGTTGGAATCTTACGGTATGTAGCATTTTCATATTGGCTTCTTAGTAATATGCCTTTAAGTTTCCTCCATGTCTTTTTAATAACTTGATAGCACTAAATGATATTTCATTGTCTGGAAATACCAACCGGATTTTCTTAAGCCATGAATCTACCAAAGGACATCTTGAATGTTTACAGGTTTAGACGATTATGTATAAATCTTCTAAAAACATCTACGTGCAGGATTCTGTGTGGACATAAGTTTTCAACTCTTTTGAGTAAATGACAGGAAGCATGATTGATGGATCATATAAGAGTATATTTAGTTTTGTAAGAAACTGTCAAAATATCCCAAAGTTGTTGTACCATTTTGCGTTCCTACCAGTAATGAATGAGTGTCCCTGTTGTTACACATCTTCCTTAGTTTTTGACGTTGCCAGTGTGCTGGAATTTGGCCTTTCTAATAAATGTGTAGTGGTATCTCAAGATCCAAACTTCTATTTTTTGTGTGTGTGTGGTTTTTGTTTGCTTGTTTGCTTTTTGGCATGTAAATATCCAGTTGTTTTAGCACCATTTTTTGAAAAATCTTTGCTCCTTTGGATTGCCTTTTCTCCTTTCTCAAAGATCAATTTACTATATTTATATACTATATTTATGTGGGTTTATTTCTGGGCAATTTGCTTTGTTCCATTGATCAATTTGTCTATTCTTTTGCCAATACCATTTTGTCTTGATTTTTGTAACTTTATAGTAAGACTTAAAGTTTGGTATGTCAATCCCCAACTTTGTTCTCCTTAAATATTGTGTCGGACATTCTGAATCTTTTGACTCAACATCAGTGATATACAATTCAAAACTACAAAGATATATCACCTCACACCTGTCAGAATGGCTAAAATTAACAACACAAGAAACAACAGGTATTGGTGAGGGTGTGGAGAAAGGGGAACCCTCCTGTCCTATAGGTGGAATGCAAACTGATGCAATCACTCTAGAAAACAATATGGAGGTTCCTCAAGAAGTTAAAAATAGAACTATCCATTTAAATTTAGAATCTGTGGATATCTACAAAATAATTTTCTATGATTTTGACTGGAATTACTTTGAATCTATTGTTCAAGCTGGGAAGAAACATTATCCTGGCAAATTGAATCTTCCTATACACAAACATGGAATATCCTCAAATTTATTTAGTCCTTCTATTATATCTTTCATCAGAGTTTTGTAGTTTTCCTCAGATACATCTTGTATATATTTTTGTTAGATTTATACTTAAGTATTTCATTTTTGGCAGTGCTAATGTAAATGCATTTTTAATTTAAAATTCCACTTGTTCACTGCTGGTATATAGAAAAGTAATTAATTTTGTATATTTTCCTTGCATCCCTCAGCCTTGCTAAAATCACTTATTAGTTCAAGGAAAATTTTTGTTGATTCTTTCAGGTTTTCTATATAGATGGTCATGTCTGAAAATAAATACAGGTTTATTTCTTCCTCCCTGAACTATATACATTTTATTTCCTTTCCTTGTTTTATTGCATTAGCTAGGTAGAATTTCCAGTACAATGTTGAAAAACAGCAATTAGAAGGATCATTTTTGTCTTATTCCTAAACAATGTAAAAACATCAAGCTTTTCAGCATTAAGTATGATGTTAGCTGTAGTTTTTGGCAGATATTCTTTAACAAGTTGAGGAAATTTAGATTTAGTTCTAGTTTACTGAGTTTTTAACCCAAATGGATCCTGAATTTTGTTAAATGCTTTTCCTGTGTCTATTGATAAGAACATGGGATTTTTCTTTTTAGCCTGTTGATGTGATGGATTGCCTGGAATAAGTCTGCTCATTCATGGTATATAATGCCTTCACATATATTGTTGGATTTTGCTTGCTAATTTTGTTGAGGATTTTTGCATCTATGTTCATGAGAGATATTAGTCTGCAATAGTTTTTTTTTCCTGTAATTTCTCTGTTTTTGACATTATAGTCATGCTGGAATCATAGAATGAGTTAAAAAAATTTTCCTCTGTCTCAATATTCTGAAAATGATTATAGAGAATTTGTATAATTTCTTCCTTAAATGTTTGGTCAAACTCACCAGTGAGCCCATTTGGGTCTGGTGATTTGTTTTGGAAGGTTATTAATTGTTAATTCAAGTTCTTTAATAGATACAGGCATTTTCAAATTGTGTATTTCTTTTTGCTTAAGTTTTGGTAGAGTGTGTCTTTTAAGGAATTGGCTTATTTCATCTAGGTTATCAAATTATGAGTCTTAGAGTTGTTCATAGTATTCCTTTATTATATTTTTCATGTCCATGGATGTGTCATGATGTCTTCTTTTTCATTTCTGATATTAGTAATTCATGACCTATCTCATTTTTTTATTTGACTGTCTGCTAGAGGCTTATCAATTTTATTGATATTTTTAGAGAAACACTTTTGTTTTTTATTTACCCAATTGATTTCCTTTTTCAATTCTACTGATTTCTGCTCTAATTTTTATTATTTCTTTCCTTCTGTTTACTTTGTATTTAATTTGCTCTTCTTTTTCTGGTTTCCTAAGGTGGAAGTTTAGATTATTGATTCCAAATCTTCCTTCTTTCTAATATATATATTCACTGTAATAAATTTCCCTCTAAGCACTGCTTTCCCTGCATCACACACATTTTGAAAAGTTAAATTTTCATTTTCATTTAGTTTAAAATATTTCAAAAATCTCTTTTGAGATTTCTTCTTTGATGCAAGTTTATAAGTGTGTTGCTTAATCTCTAAGTACTTAATTTGGGGACTTTCCACCTACCTTTCTGTTAACTGAGTTCCAGTTTAATTCCACTGTGGTCTGAGAGCAGACCCTGTGTGATTTCTATTCAAAATTTGTCGAAGTGTGTTAATGTGGCCCACAATGTGGTCTGTTTTGGTAAATATTCATGTGAATTTTAGAATAGTGTGTATTCTGTAGTTTGGATGAAGTACTCTATAGATGTCAATTATTTCCAGTTGATTTATGTTTTTGTTGAGCTCAAGTATGTCTTTAGTAATTTTCCGCCTGATGAATCTGTCCATTTCTGATAGTGTTGAAGTCTCCAACTGTAACAGTGGATTTATCTATTTCTCCTTACAGTTCTATGAATTTTTCTTCATGTATTTTGATGTTTTAGACATATTCTAAAATGGTTCAATATATATTCTTGCAGGATTGATCACTTTATCATTAAGTAATGAATCCCTTTATCCTTGATAAATTTCCTTTTTTTTTTTAAGATTTTATTTATTTATTTGACACAGATTGAGAGAGATTACAAGTAGGCAAGTAGGCAGAGAGGCAGGCAGAGAGAGGAGGAAGCAGGCTCCCTGCCGACGGCCTCAATCCCAGGACACTGAGATCATGACCTGAGCCGAAGGCAGAGGGTTTAACCCACTGAGCCACCCAGGCGCCCTCCTTGATAAATCTCCTTATTCCGAGGTCCACTTTGTCTGAAATTAATACACCTTCTCCTTATAGACAAATATAGTTGTGTCTTGTTTTTTTATCCTTTCTAACAATCTTTTATTTAGAGCTTTTAGACTACTGATGTTCAAAGAAATTATTGCTATAGTTGGGTTAAAATCTACTAATTCATTCCTTTTTTCTATTTGTTGCCCTCGTTCTTTGTCTTTCACTCTTTATGCTTTGTGGTTTTAATTGAGCTTCTTATATAATTCTATTTCTTCTCCTTTTTTTTTAGCTTATCAGTTAAAGTTTCTTATGATTTTTTTAGTGTTTGCTTTAAAGTTTGCAATATATATTTGCAACTAATTCAATTCCACTTTCAAATAACACTATACCACTTCATGGGTAATGTGAAATTATAATAAAAATTTTTCTCATCTTTATCTCTCCTTTCTTAAATATTGCTTTGCCCATTTTATTTATAATAAGCATGCACTGTACATAATTGAATACAGTATTGCTATTGCTTTGAATTAATTGTTATCTGTTAGATCAATTAAGGATAAGAAAAATAAAGTTTTTATTTTACCTTCACGTATTCCTTCTTCATTGCTCTGCCTTTCTTGATGTAGATACAGGTTACTGACCTATATCTTTTTCCTTCACTCTGGAGAACTTTTTTAACATTTTTGCAAGGCATGCCTACTGGTAACAATTCTCTCAATTTTTGTTTGTTTGAGAAAATATTTATTTCTCCTTCACTCTTGAGGGATAATTTTTCAAGGTACAGAATTCTAATTTGGTGGAGGGTTTTGTTTTTATGCATGTGTGTGTTTTGTTTTTCCTTTCCCAATAATTTAAAAATTAACTCCACTCTCTTTTTGCTTGGATGATTTCTGAGAAGTTATGTAATTCTTATCTTTGTTCCTCTACTGGTAAAGTGTTTTTTTGCCTGTGAGTTTTTTCAAGATTTTTTCTTTATCTTTAATTTTCTCTAGTTTTAAAATGAAATGCTTAAGTATAATTTTTTTTTTTAATTCATACTGGTTGTATTCTGAGTTTCCTGGATCTGTAGTTTGGTGTCTGACATTAATTTGGGGGAACATTCTTATTTATTATTGTTTTTGAGATTTATTCTGTTTTTTCTCTCTCTCTTTCTCTCATTCCTTCTGGTATTCCTATTACATATATGTTACACTTTTGTCGGCATTCCACTGTTCTTGAATATTATGCTCTCTCTCTCTCTCTTTTTTTTTTCATTTCTGTTTACTTTGTTTTTCAGTTTTGGAGTTTATCTAATGAGATATCTTCAAGCTCAGAGATTCTTTCCTCAGCCATGTCCAGTCTGTAATGTGACCATAAAAGACAGCTTTCATTTCAGTTCAGTGTTTTTTATCTGTGGTATTTCTTTTTGGTTCTTTGGGCTTTTTAAAGTTTTTATTTTTTTTTCCAGTTAGTTAACATACAATGTTATATTAGTTTCAGGTGTATGAGGTAGTGATTCAACAATTACATATATCACATTCATATATGTAATATACAACATAAATACATACAATATACATATATGTAATATACAACATATTACATACATACCCAGTGCTCATAATGACAAGTGCACTCCTCAATCCCCATCACCTATTTACCCACCCCCCCACCCCCCACCCCTTTAGTCACCATCAGTTTTTTCTCTATAATTAAGTCTGTTTCTTGGTTTGTCTCTCTCTCTCTCTTTCCCTCTCTCTCATTTTTTCCTCTTTGCTTATTTGTTTTATTTCTTAAATTCCACAGTTAAGAGAAATCATGTGGTATTTGTCTTTCTGTGACTTATTTCACTTAGCATTACACTCTCTAGTTCCATCCATCTCTCTGCAAATGGCTAGATTTCATTTTTTATGACCAAACAATATTCCATTGTGTATATATACCCCATCTTCTTTATCTACTCATCTATCAATAGATACTAAGGATGCTTCCATAATTTGGCTATTACCGATAATGCTGCTCTAATGAATTACTGTTTTCATATTTGGGTAAATACCCAGTGGTGTGATTGCTATACCAAAGGGTAACTCTATTTTGAACTTTTTGAGGAATTTTCTTCATACTGTTTTCCATCTTTTTGGTTCTTTGAATATTCTTTCACTTTTTAAATTACATTTGCCATATTTTCTTTCATGCTGTCTACTTTATCCATTAAATTCCTTACTATATTAATATAATCATAATTGTTTTAAATTCTTGGTCTGATAATTCTAACATACCTTCCTTATATAAGTCTGATTTTCTTCAGCACTAGTTCCCATAGAGATTGAAATAAGGTTCAAATAAATTTGATTCTCTGTATTCCTTTGTCTGTCTCTCCAATTTTGGGTACAGTGGTTTGTTTACCTTGTGAGCTCAATTCTAGTACAGATGGGAGAAACGCTTTTGATTTTTTTCTTTGTTCAGTTTTTTACATAATAAGGCAGAGTGGTGGGGTGCCTGGGTGGCTCAGTCCATTAGGCATGTGGCTTCAGATCTGATCATGATTCCAGGGTTCTGGAATCAAGCCCTACATCCAGCTCCCTGCTCAGTGGGGAGTTTGCTTCTCACTTTTCCTCTGCTTGATGCTCCCCCTGCTTATGTTCTTTCTCTCTTTTTCTCTGTCAAGTAAGTAAATAAAATCTTTAAAAAAATAAAGCAGAGTGTCATCTTCTAAGCTTCTTACATACTGGACTGGAAGCCAGAAATCTTCCAAATTCTTTAATGCTAATTCTAATTTGCCCAAAAGTCATCTCTGTATCAGGAATGTTACACAGATATCTTGCTAATATAATTTATAAGCCTTCAATAAACAAACTAAACTTACATATTCTTCAAATCATATTTAAAAATCTTTTTCCCCTTCTTGGGAATCAAGCTCTTCTTTTCTAGTAAGTTGTTATGAAAATTACTACTCAATTACGGATATCAATTTAGGTTTTTTTTTTTGTTTTTTTTTTTTGACAGAGAGAGAGAGAGACAGTGAGAGAGGGAACACAAACAGGGGCAGTGGGAGATGAAAAGGCATGCTTCCCGCGGAGTAGGGAGCCTGACGTGGGGCTCGATCCCAGGACCTCAGGATCATGACCTGAGCTGAAGGCCGACGCTTAATGACTGAGCCACCTAGGCACCCCATCAGTTTAGTTTTAAAGCAGAAGTTTCCTACACAATCAAAATTTTATTATTTTTCTTTTGGAATTTGTGACTCTTTATGAGGACTAGATATTCTTAAAGCTGCACATAATGATCAATTTTCAAAATTTTCTGTGAGCAATGGAGACAGGCTAGATATAAGAAATCTATTTTGACACACATACACACAAAGGAAAATTTTTACAGCTGTTTTAAATGATTTCTTTTTTTTGACAAACATATAATCTCTTAATGGCTTTCTTTTCAATTTTTGCTCTAAGTGCATTTCAAATAAACAGTCTTACTTATGTCAAAATAATAAGAAAGTTAAGCAAGGTTTCTGGACACTAGGTCAATGTGTAAAAATACTTAGCATTTCTATGCACTAGAAATAAAAATTTACAATTTACATAATGGAAATAAAAGAGATTAAAATATGAAAGAATCCAGATTTTTTAAAAAAAATAATGACTCATTTAGGCTTTTTAATTTACAGAATTAAAGATGATATAGGGTGCCTGGGTGGCTCAGTGGGTTAAAGCCTCTGCTTTCGGCTCAGGTCATGATCTCAGGGTCCTGGGATCGAGGCCTGCATCGGGCTCCCTGCTCAGCGGGGAGCCTGCTCCCCCCCACCCCCGCCTGCCTCTCTGCCTCCTTGTGATCTCTCTCCCTCTGTGAAATAAATAAATAAAATCTTTAAAAAAAATGACATAAAATATCTTAATTCTGGTAGAAATTGAACTACTTTAATACATGTCTGTTAGTAGTAATAATTTGGAGTGGTTTACATTTATGTTATTGAAATATTTAGTTTCAAATAAGAAACAATAAATTGAGTCATGTAAAAAGAGGTGAATCTGTAAAAGTTCATGAATCTGTGATAATGTTAATAGAAAGAGAAATAAAATAAAGTAGGCTAAGTGAAAAGCTCCCAAGTCCAATAGGAGGAAATTAGTGTCCAATTTAAAAAGTAGTTATAAGTAATAATTTTTTTGTAGACGGACATGTGATCATAAAGAGTTAGAAATTTGATCAAGGGAAATGGATTCCAGTTTTTCTTGAATAAACTCAGTTCTATTAAGATACACTTACTGTTTCTATCTATATAGATGCCTCTCTTTTGTCAAGTTCTATAGCTTTGGCCAAAAAAAAAAAAAAAGCCACTTATAAAATTGTGGTAGCTTCTTCATTACTTAAAATCCTCTCACATAACACTGAAAATAGTATTATTAAAAATATTCCTGTATTCTATAAAAATACTTATCACTCCTTATCAAGGAAATGCAATTCAAAACCACAATGAGATATCACCTCACCTCGGTAGGTCAGATTGGCTATTTATCTCTTTATCTAAAAACGAAAACACCAATTAGAAAAGATATATGTGCCTCTATATTTATTGTAGTAGTATTTACAATAGCAAAGATATGGGAACAACATAAATGTCCCTGCATTGATAAATGGATAAAGAACACTAGTGTATATATATATATATATATATATATATATATATTATATATATATGTATAGATATATTATACATATATATTATATATATAATAGACACATTCCATATATATATATATTCCATACAATATATATATGTTCCATATATATATATATATTCCATACTACTCAGCTATAAAAAAGAATGAAATCTTGCCATTTGCAACAATATGGATGGACCTAAAGGGTATCATACTAAGTGAAATAAGTCAGATAAAGAAATACAAATATCATAGGATTTCACTTACATGCAGCATCTAAAAAAACAAAACACATGAACAAGCAAAACAAAACAGAAACAGACTCATAGGTACAGAAAACAGTTGGTTACCAGAGTGGGGAGGCATTAAGGAGTAGGCAAAATAGGTGAAGGAGATTAAGAGGTACTGAATTCCAGGTATAAAATAAATGGTATAATGATATAGTATACAGCAGAGAAAATATAGTCAACAATATTATAACAACTTTGTATGGTAACAGATGGTAGCTAGACTTATCATGAGGTTCATTTCATAATGTATAAAAATATTGAATTACCATAATGTACACCTGAATCTAATAGGACATCATGTGTCAATTATACTTCAAAAAATGTGTTCCAAAATTGCAGATACTGTTGTAACATAAGTTTCAGTGAAAATTGCCAAAAATATGTATTAAGGCAGTTGTAAAATATATAACTAAATAATTTCTTTCCAAGGGTATCTCAAGTGAATTTTCTTTTTTTTTTTTTTTTAAGATTTTATTTATTATTTGAGAGAGAGAGAGCAAGATAGTGCATGAACAGGGTGAAGGGCAGATGGAGAAGTAGACTCCCCACTGAGCAGGGAGCCTGATGTGGGGCTCTACCCCAGGACTCCAGAATCATGACTTGAGCTGAAAGCAGATGCTTAACTGCTTGAGCCACCCAGGCACTCTCAAGTGAATTTTCTTTACGTAGTTAGTTATGTTAGTGGTTACATTTATTATGTTTTTTATTTTAATATAGCTTTATTTTTTACTGACTGTGAATATTCTGTCCATTACCTATTAGAATAAGCTATGTTTTATATCCTGGGGGTTTGGGATTGTGCTGAATGGCACATGGGTTATTCTTCAGTGAGCAGCATGACTCTCAATGGAAGTGTTTAATGGATAATACAGAATCTTCCTCTCCACATTTTCGGATTCTTCCTCAAGGCAGCACAATTATTATTTGGTGATATCTGTCATGTGGTCAGTGCCTAGTATTTCTAAAAACTATATCACTTTTAAACAGAATGGCTTCTAGCTTGTCCTGTCAAAGGGATATTTAGCAGTTTAATACTAAAGAAAGCATTATCTGTATCCATTCATCAGGTCACCACTTACGTTTTTCTCCACACAGAATAAATGTTGAACCACCTAGTGTGTAAGGATCTCTGGAGAAGGCTTATCTTTACTTTGAAATTATCAATCTGTAATTATCAATCTGTATCCATGTTCAAGTTTTTCATCCCATACACCACATATATCTAAATTGATCTTTTAAAAATGTCTAGATTTAATGCTTGTACTTTCTTATTTGAAATCCATCAATGGTTTCCTGCATTTTCTTGTTCTTTTCTTTTTTTCTTGATAATTTTAACATTACTGTTGCTCCCAAGATCTAGTCCCCCAACCTTATCTATAATGCTATTATTCTCTTCCTATTAGAATCTGAGCCCTAGCCATGCCAATCTTCTTTGAGCTCTCAAAATCAATAGAACCCCGTAAATTATCAATGCAATTTCAAATATTTTTTAAATGTTATTTTTTTCATTATTTTCTGTCTGAGGTAATTATAAGTACTTATTCTTGCTAAATCCTGCTCATTTTCCACATCTACACTTCATATGATTTTTTATTCAGGAATACTTTTCTGATCTCACAAATTTTGCATTACAACAGAATGCTATATTTCTTTACCGTGGCATACATCATTATTTTTAATGATCTGTTTAATACCTATTTTCTACAATGTCCAAGATCCATAAGAGCAGGGACCATATTGGAACTCTGTATTTATGTCTTCATAGTGACTTGCCTAGCGCCTGGTGGATTGTAGATGCTAATAAATATGTCAATATATATGTAAACTAATGGATAAATAAGAAACAAGTAAACTATTTGAAATCCATTTTTATTATTTATTTATTTTTAAACTTTTATTTATTTATTTGAGAGAGAGAGAGAGAGTGCAAATGAGAGAGGGAGAGAAAGAGCAGGGGAAGGTGGGGGAGGGAGAAGTAAATTCCCCACTGAGCAGGGAGCCTGTTGCGGGGCTCCACCCCAGGACTCCAGGATCATGACCTGAGCCAAGGACAGATGCTTAAGTGACTGAGCCACCCAGGCAACCCTGAAAATCATTTTTAAAAAGGCCATCAAAATATTAAAATTATATCATTCCTAATGAATTAGAACATTTTTACAAAGAAGAAAATCATTTAACATATTTTTCCAATAAATAAAGAAAGGTAATTTAAATTGTCCATGGTTTATTTTTCAACTTCACAGTATTATAGAAAACTAGTCAGATATGTTAGTGTTAAAATATCACTATTTAAAAGATTTAAATTCATACTATTCTTCTATAATCATGTAAACTTCATAACACAAAAGACATATGTCCCAAAATTACTTTGGTTCTAAGAATGTGCATCAGTTGAAGACTTAATTATTACAGAAAAGTATAATGGATTAATCTGGTACATGAAACTTATATGTTTGTTTGGTTGTTGGAAGGTTAAAGTAAGAATAATTGGTTATACAAGTCTCATGATTTGAAAGTATAAAATATACCAGTTCTGTGGAGAGATATTCCCAATAACATTTATTTCTTAAGGGAAACTAAGTGTACATTCTAAAAGAGACACTAGGGAAAATAGTGGATCAAATATAAATACTTATATTCATAGATATAAAAACATTCATTTATTTTTAACATGTGTTGGTGCTTTTATGAAAACAAATTATATTAGAATTAGCACATACATTTTCTTTTGGGATTTTTTTTTAAGATTTTATTTATTTATTTGTCAGAGAGAGAGATCACAAGTAGGCAGAGAGGCAGGCAGAGAGAGAGAGGAGGAAGCAGGCTCCCTGCTGAACAAGGAACCCGATGCGGGACTTGATTCCAGGAGCCTGGGATCATGACCTGAGCCAAAGGCAGCTGCTTAACCAACTGAGCCACCCAAGGGTCCCTTTCTTTTGGATCTTAACAGCATGTGTAGTGATGTTGATTAAATAGTGCCATACACAAATTATTTCAATTTTTAAAAATTGATAAAGTATTTAAATTGTTTGTGCAAAATACTTGAAAAAATTAAACAATGCCATATTTTGGGAAAATATGAATGTATTGTCACTTTATGACTTACATATGAAATAATGCATATTATTGAATTATGCCTTCTGTCCCATGGGAATGATCGAAATTGCAAAGTTGGATCACTTTTATTTTTAGGTTTATCTGTGGAACACTTCAATATAGAAAACAGAAATAACATTGAAAATGAGAAGTACTCTATGTCTATGCTAAGATATGATAGCCTTTGACTATAAGTATCAATTTGTATTCTATCAATATATTGATCACATATAAATATATGCATCCTGTGTTTTACACTCCTGAACTTTTATAAAAAAATAATTTTCTCTTTTGGTATTCATGAAAATGCATAATAGATTCAGGTGGATGTATTCAGGCATTTTATATGCCCTCCTTCTAACTTATTACAAAGAATATAAAAAACACATTTTATGGTTTACTGGAGGGGAAAAAACAAAAAAAATTACATTTAATTATATAGGGGTTTCAGATTAGGTTAAAATCATATGTTATCATATTCATAAGTAGTATCACAGTTAAGTTACATTTAATCTTCCCTTGACCTTGTTGTTCAGATCTCTAGAATTTCCCACATAGGTATGCCAATCTCAAGAAGAAAACACACATGAGACTGTAAAAATGAAAGTTTAATAATGTCTCCATGCAGAAAAAGCATATGACAAAGTACAACATCCATTCATTATAAAAACCTTCCAAAAAGTAGTTTTAGAGAGAACATAACTCAACATAATAGAGGCCATATGTAAAAAACCCACAGCTATCATCACAGTCAATAGTGAAAAACTGAGAGCTTTTCCCTTGGGACTGGGAACAAGGTGGGGATGCCCATTCTCTTCATTTTTATTCAACATAGTACTGGAAGTCCTAGCCACAGCAATCAGAGAAGAAAAAGAAACAAAAGCATTAAAAATGGTAAGGAAGAAGTAAAACTCTCATTATTTGCAGATAACATGATGCAGTATATAGAAAACCTTAAGGACTCAACCAAAAAACTACTAGAATTAATGAATTAAGCCAGTAAGATCACAGGACATACAGAAATTCATTGCATTTCTATACACTAGTAATGAAGTAGCAGAAAGAGAAATCAAGAAAACAATCCCATTTACAATTGTACCAAAAACTATAAAATACCTACAAAGAAACTTAGCCAAGTAGGTAAAAGACCTGAGCACCCAAAACTATACAGGATTGTTGAAAGAAATTGAAGATAACAGAAATGGAAAGATATTCCATGCTCATGGATTGGTAGAACAAATATTGTTAAAATGTCCATATTATCCAAAGCAATCTATAGATTTAAAGGAATCCTTATTCAAATACCAATAGCATTTTTCACCAAACAGGAACAAATCATCCTAAAATCTGTATAGAACCACCAAAGATTAAAATGACCAAAGCAATCTTGAAAGAGACAAAACTGGAGATACCACAATCCCAGATTTCAAGATATACTACAAAGCTGTAGTAATCAAAATAGTACCAAACCAAAACACACAAAAAAATACATAGATCAATGGAATAGAACTGAAAACCCAGAAATAAACCCACAATTATATGGTAATTTAATATTTGACAAAAGAGGCAAGAATATGCAATGAGAAAAAGTGTTTTTTTCACAGCAAAGAAAACAATCAACAAAACTAAAAGACAAACAACTGAATGGGAGAAGATATTTGCAAATGAAATATTTGATGAGGAGTTAATATCCAAAATACATAAAGAATTTACACAAGTACTTTACCACCAAAAAAGTAATTAATCAAATTAAAAATGGGCAGAAGACATGAACAGACATTTCTCCGGAGAAGACATACAGATGGTCAACAGATGCATGAAAAGATGCTCAACGTCAATAATCATCAGGGAAATCCAAATCAAAATCACAATGAGATACTACCTCAGACTTTTCAGGATGGCTAAAATCAAAAACACAAAAAACAACAAGTGCTGGCACGGGTGTGGAGAAAAAGCAATGCTAGTGCACTGTTGGTGGGAAGGCAAACTGCTGCAGCCACTACAGAAAGCAGTATGGAGGGTCCTCAAAATATTAAAAATAGAATTACCATATGATCCAGTAGTTCCTCTGCTGGGTATTTACTCCAAGAATATGAAAACACTCATTTGAAATGATATATGCAGCCCTAAGTTTATTGCAGCATTTTTTTACAATTGCCAAATACGGAAGTAGCTCAAATGCCCACTGATAGAGGGATAAATAAAGAAGTTGTGGTATGTATATACAATGGAAAATTACTTGTCCATAAAAAGAATGAAATCTTGTCATTTGCAGCACCTGGGATGATCTAGAGGGTAAAATACTAAGTGAAATACGCCAGTCAGAGAAAGACAAATACCATATGATTTCACACATATGTGCAATTTAAGAAACAAATAAACAGGGGCGCATGGGTGGCTCAGTGGCTTAAGCCTCTGCCTTCGGCTCAGGTCATGATCTCAGGGTCCTGGGATCGAGGCCCGCATCAGGCTGCCTGCTCAGCAGGGAGCCTGCTTCCTCCCCTCTCTGCCTGCCTCTCTGCCTGCTTGTGATCTCTCTCTCTCTGTCAAATAAATAAATAAAATCTAAAAAAACAAACAAATAAAAAACAAATGAAGAAAAAGTGACAAAGAAAGAAAGAAAAAAAAAAGACTCTTAAAGGACAAACTGGTGGTTACCAGAGAGGCGGTGGGTGGATGGACCTATAAGTGAAGGGGAATAAGAGTACACTTTGTGATGAGCACTGAATATTACTGAACCATTATATTTATTGTACACCTGAAACTAATATATTGTCAATTATACCGGAATTAATATTTAAAAAAAGAATTAATGTCTTAAATCAATACACAATTTGCTTATATCATAGTATTTGTTCTTAACTTTTAAGGTTGTCCTTTTCTGGTCATGATTAAATTTTAATGACTATTTTTTAGTTGCTACATTATATTGAAATTCTGATCAGCATCAATTGCCATTATTATGTCATTTTTCTTTTAGACTTGCTTTTCACTATTGTTTTCTTCTTTTTTTTTCAAGATTTTATTTATTTATTTGACAGAGAGAGAAAGAGAGAGAGAGAGAGAGAGAACAGATGCAGGTGGGGTGGGAGAAGGAGAAGCAGGATTCCCACTGAGTAGGGAGCCTGCCATGGGGCTTGATCCCAGGACCCTGGGACTATGACCAGACCTAAAGGCAGACGCCTAATGACTGAGCCATCCAGGTGCCCCTCAGTATTGTTTTCTAACTGATTAAAAGGAGCTCTTGGGTGCAGATAAGACATAATTAGAAAAAAAAATGGCTGTTATCTTGAGAATGAGTTCTGGTACTTGTGAGAAAGTAAAAAATGGCCCCTTCTACAGGCAAACTGTTCCTAAAGGAACATAAACTATGCTCAAGCAAGTCACATTGCAACCACAAAAATGACTAAACATCTCCCTCTTCTGACTAGCTTCTTTAACAATGACAACTTTGGCCATACTTTTATCCTTTTGGCTCTAGGTTAAAATAATAATAAAATCCCTAATCACCAAATTTTCATTACTTCTTAACACACCCAGTCTAGAACAGAACCTGTCTTCCTTTATCCATACTACTTATAATGATGCTACAATATCACATATTCTTTAAGAAGACCCTTCCTCTGTTTACTGAGACACATCCATGGTTCCTCTATAATTAGTAAATAAATCTTTTGTTTTAAGTAAGAGAGTGTTCCTGGAGATGTTTGTTCAATGATCTTTACAATATGTGTAAAATGTTTTTGGAATATCCCATAAAATTTTAATTTTTGCAATTAACAATGAAAATTCCACACATTTACAATTTTTCCAGCTAATTATAGTATTAAAATAATATTTACTTCATATTTGAACTGGCAAAGTATCTTAAAGGATCTTTTAAGCTAGTCTCACATTCAGTTTGTTGAATTGTCTACTCTTTTACCTTGGGTCATATACTTCAGTGGCAGAGCCAATAATTCCTTTAGTGTCATAATACATGTTTTTGATAAATTAACATAAAAATATATATCACTCATGACAAAAAATATTTTGTCTTACTATCATGATTTAGGTGCAAGTTTTAAGATAATGCATCCATTTAAAGGAAATATATTTTCTTCATAAAGTTGTGTTCTTAGTTGTTCTGAATAAATGCTTATCACAGCAATATTTTGAGTATAGAAATAGGTTTATTAAAACCTGTTTAATTTTAGCTCAAGCAATTATTCTGTATTAGATATTAGCTAACTTTTAAATCTTAAGTGTATTAAAACATATCATGTTCTTTCATTGGCTATATAAGTAAATTTTGTCCTAATAGTAGATAGTCTCTTACTTTGATAATTGCAACTTTTTCCTTATAATTTTGATAGGCAGAAAATTTAGATGTAGTTACTACAAAGATCCCATCAGTCTATTTTTATTTCTTTTTTTTGGTGGACCCCCGTATATTTTTAAATAATCTTTTTAGTTTGAACAATGATAAGTTTACAGAAAAATATTGAATATAGTAGAAAAAATTTCCATGTATCCCAAACCAGTTTCTTCTGTAATATTATTTTACATTAGTTTAGTACACCTGTTAAAATGAAGGAATACTGACACACTATTATTAATCAAAATTCATAGGTTATTTATATTTCATTAGTTTTTACTTAACATTATTTTTCTGTTTCTGGATCTAATTTAGACGTCATACTACATTAGGCTTAGTTGACTTCTGTTGGCTATAGCAGCTTCTCAGACATGCCTTTTTTTTTTTTTTAATGACCTCTCTCAAGAGTTTTGAGGAGTACATGTTAGCTGTTTTGTAAAATAGTCTTTTCCTCCGAAGTGGGTATTCCAGTTTGGATTATAGTAGGAATTAAGGAGAGTTCCTGATGCTCTGCATCTTTTCCAGGAATTGATATTTTCAGTGTTTTGGATTTCAATCATTCTAATGGATGTGTAGTACTATCTTATTGTTTTAATTCTAATTTCTCAAATACTTCAATTATATCGAGAGACAAGATAGCCTTCTCAATTAAAAATCTCATTGATTACTACATTCTATAAGATTGTGTTACTATGACATTACTTCATCTACCATTTTATACATAACTATTGTGGGTTTATTACTGTAAAACAGGCATAGACACTGGTGGTTTGAATGAGATAAGGTCGTTCAGGTTCTGTCGGGACTGGAGTCACAAAGGGCTGGGTGATGTTCTATAGGCATAATAGTAATATGCAATTAAATATCAGGATTTAAAATGTGCACAGCCCACTGGCAGATTCAGTGGACTAGTCATGTATTAGGGTCTGGCAAGTATTTAGGTGTCAGAATGTCTGAAAACATATAAAGCTAACCTAGTTATGAAAACATATAATATAAACTCAATGATAGATTATTTTGTCTTCTAAAATTGAAGGTTTCTTAAAAAATACATAAGAACTAGTGAAGTATCCAGATGTAGAAGAAACTAGGTAGACTTTTTTCTAAGGTACCATGCTAGTTTCATTTTAAAGAAACATATTGTTAGAAAACATAATATTATGAAAATAATTTGCAATATAAAAATGATTTAGAGTCTAGTATATTTTAAACTTGTAAACATTAAGTTATTTTCCCGAAGATATTTCAATAATAAAAATTTCATGTGGCTAGCACATAAATAGAAAACCTGAATCTAAACACAACTGGTATTTGGTAATGACTGACCATTGCTTAAGTGTAACAATTTTTCCTGTAATATCACCATCTAAGACTGACATCAACACCGTTCTGTACACTTACCACCTTTATAATTCACTGTATGACAAATAAAACATGACTCCTTAATCAGAGCAGCAGGATCTCATAAACAGTATAGTAACAGGGTTTAAATTTATTTTCCCCAAAAACAAAAACTAAAAAAAAATTATAAATGGTAATTTATAGCAGTGGAAAATATTATAAATATTTGGAAAGTTGTTATAAACAGTAGAAAACTGTTAAAAACAATAGTTGTATGCATAATTCAAATTATATTCATCAATTAATGAAGTATCTTTGTTTTGTTAACAGTGATATAGGAAGACTAATGCTGGGTAAGTTATCAAATCAGAAAGTAAAATTGCTCTTCTAGATTGGTAGATTGGTTTTCAATTAACATAGATACCAGAGTAATGACTGTGAATATCTATTACCAGCCAGGTGAACTACACATCATTTAAAACTTATCATATATGTAAAATATAAGGTATGTTTAAAGGATTAGTGGAAGATGAAAAATCATCATTAAAGAATCAGTTTTGTTGTCAGAAAATGTGTCCAGGACAATCAAACTCTCTGAATTTTACTGACTTATTCTCCTTTTGTAAATTGAGAAAATCAATAAAGTCCATGGCTCAAGAAAAGAAGGAACAAAGAGGATAAAGGAGGACTCTCATATTTTACAGAAATAATTCTACTGAAAGCAATCTGGTCTTTATCACTCAGCTGAATGAGAACAGCTGAGGGAAAACCCTGTGTAACTACAATAAAGAATGTTATCTGCTGAGGCTTCAGTGGCTAAGAGCAAACTGTGATGATTCACTGAAGCCATGTTATGAATAAAAGTGGTCAGAAATTATTATCCACAAAGGCAGTACATTTAATCATTTATTTTATGTTATTTAAATAGGAGAAAGGGAGAAATGTCTCAGCTCTATTTTAGACAATTCACTTAAATTTTCTTTTTAATTAGGAAGACAATATATTCTAGAATGATATTATTATGTGCAAAGAAACCAAAAAAAATTGTATATAATCTACTTTCTAGGTTCTAGACAATATGAAAATCTTCAAATATTTATTTCAATTATGTTTAGTTAATTGTGCTTTCTTAAGTTTAAATATCTACATTTTATCCATCTTGCCTCTGTTTTTAACTGATTGCCAAAGCAAGTCATTTCTAAAATTATTAATAATTATTGCATTAATTGCATGGTATCCATCACATGGATTTTCTGATAATATTACAGAATGAGATGGTTTCATATTTGTGCTATATGTTAAAAGTGAAAATAAACCCTTATGTAATTCTTACTATATGCAATGCTTCATTGCAATTATCTTGTTTAGTTAACTCATTTTTCCCTATAAAAGCCCCTATGAATGAAACATTAATAGCATCCCCATTTCATATCTGAGAACCCACACTGTGATTTCTGCAATATACTACTTAAAATGAATATTAAATTCATTAATCCCTGCTTCCTTTCCTTCTTCTTTCTCCTTTTCTTATGTTACCCACTTGAATTTCCATCTCAATTTGTTCTTGTTTTGTTGGGATTTATTATTTCATTAGAGAACCTATTTCTCTTTCTTATATTTCATTGGGGATGGCAAACATTTTTTTTAAGGCTAACCTTCAATTTGTATTATATTTTTCAGAGAAAGAAAAACAGTGAATGAAAGTCCTTGTTTCAACTATTTAATAAAAATAGTAAAAAAATCCTATACAATAAAAACATTAATTAAGCTAAAATAATGTATAGAATGGTATTTTCCAATGAAACTCATAGAGACTGGAGATAATATTCATCATTAACTTTACAAATAATTTTAAAGATACAAAGTGTAAGACACAAGTAAATGTGGAGAAGTTGAAGAATGTCAGCACTTGCCACATTGGAACCCAAACTGGCTAGGATGTGTCATATGAAGTCTCTGAGTGATGTATGATGTCACAAGTGTTTACATGGAAAGGAACTGTTCCAGTTATGAACTATCTCCTCACTTTACTCCAATAGTTATATAGCTTACATGATATTTTCCCAGAGCCTTGATAACATATGGATTCCAGATTTGTTCACAAAGTAAGTCCAAAGATACAAAGAATTGTATCATTGTAGCAAATATTGTTGCATTTACAAGAGGTTTGCCTTTGGTAGGTTGTTTTTTTTTTTCTTTTTTTAAAGATTTTATTTATTTATTTGACAGAGAGAGAGATCACAGGTAGGCAGAGAGGCAGGCAGATGGAGAGGGGGAAGCAGGCTCCCTGCTGAGCAAAGAGCCCAATGTGGGGCTTGATTCCAGGACCCTGGGATCATGACCTGAGCTGAAGGCAGAGGCTTAACCCACTGAGCCACACACGCACCCCCTTTGGTAGGTTTATAAGGAGATTCAACAGGTCACCATTCTGTCCTTCCCATTGGTNTATGACCTGAGCTGAAGGCAGAGGCTTAACCCACTGAGCCACACACACACCCCCTTTGGTAGGTTTATAAGGAGATTCAACAGGTCACCATTCTGTCCTTCCCATTGGTATATCCCCCTTGTAAAGGGAAAGAACGGATGCCAGAGTGCAATTTTCTTTCCATAAACGTTATGAACGTATCTTGATTTACTAATTCACCTTCCTTAAAAACCAGTCACAGTAGGCATGTATAGTGTCCATGCTCTAAAAATGCTGGTAAAGAAACATTGTTAAAAATATTCAAATCCAGGGGTCCCTGAGCGGTTCAGTCAGTTAAGCGTCTGCCTTCCTCTCAGGTTATATATCAGGGTCTTGGAATCCAGTCCCTTTGAGCTTCCTACTCCCTTTCTCCTTCTCCCTTTGCCCCTCCCTTTCCCCTTTTTCATGCTCTCTTGCTTGCTCTCTCTANAGTGGGGAGTCTGCTTCTCCTTCTCCCTTTGCCCCTCCCTTTCCCCTTTTTCATGCTCTCTTGCTTGCTCTCTCTAAAATAAATAAATAAAATCTTAAAACAATTTCAAATCCACATATTAATTTGTAGTTTAACCAAGTGTTTACAATTGCCAATTTCTTACCCTCTGCTTTGTCTTGACCCAAGTTTAGTTAGCATTTTATTTCCCCATATATCCCTGAACTTTGGCTTTCCCTCAAGCCTGAACAAATGCTAAAATGTCTGCCNTCAATTGCCAATTTCTTACCCTCTGCTTTGTCTTGACCCAAGTTTATCCCCATATATCCCTGAACTTTGGCTTTCCCTCAAGCCTGAACAAATGCTAAAATGTCTGCCCTACCTCGTCCCTCTATGTACATTATCAAATCCCAAGAATCAGCTTACTATAGAAAAACAAATTCCCTATTTAACCATGCAACTGTGCTGTCTGCTCATTCTCCCTTGCATGCCCAACTTTTCCCTTTTGCTAGGACTAAGCATTTCACTGTTTGATTTTGAAGTGCTTGCAGATTTCTGAAATCAGTGTTCTCATTGCAATAGCTTTTTTGAGTAAAGTCTCTTTTTATCTAAGTCTTTATTTGGGTTTTTTGGAGTAGTTTCTACTTGAAAAATTCATCCACTGCTTTTACCAAATTATTCAGTTTTTAAAATAGATTTGTAAATCATTAATATATGTCATAAAGTGTCTAACCATTTCTGTTTCACTGTAGAATTCAAAAGCACTGATTTCTGTAGTCAGACTTCCTAATTTTAAATCTCAGCTAGTCACTTACTTGGGCAAATGACTTTAGGCTCATTGAAAATTTTCCTTATCTGAATCATGAGAGGAGAGATATAAAATCTCTCATATATTTGGTATGATGTTTAAATGAAATAATACTTAAAAATGATCAGATTAGCCTATATATAGAAAATACTCCATTTCAGTTATTACTATCATAGTATTTCTTCACAATATCTTTTTTCCATATATCTTATTTGTAAAAACTGAATGAAAAAACCTGTTTTATTTAATATCTCAAAAACCTCACGTAAAAATCTAATATTATAGATATTAAATTTTTATTTTTCCACTTGGAAATTTTATTTTTAATATTCAAATAAAAATAAGTGATACATTAAAGGCAAAATGATTAGCACTTAAGGAAATAAGAAAATTATTTTACAGTAGTCAGTAGGAATTTAGTCAGTAGGAATTTATGCCAATACAACCTTGAGTATAAAGCAGAGCACAGAACTATGCCCATGACAGACTTAGAAACCAAAACTAAATGAGACTTGGATCTTCATTTACACCCCAATTCATTATGACATTTCATTTATGCTCAATATTTGCTTAAACTTGACACAATTAGTATAAAGAATTTTTTTTAATAATTATCTTAGTCCAACTCATAATGAAATTTCTATATGGTAGGACACTGGTGTAATTGGATTGATCATAACAAAATCTATAATAATGTCAGTGATCAAATGTATTGGGTGATTGAGCTTAAACTTTTAAGATAGCTTCTCTGTGGAAGCTAATTAGCCAGGGGTGGAGCTAGATTTAGTGAATGATTTGTTAATTGTTACAGGTTGGAGAATTAGAAAAAATATTTTGCACATGTACCCTGCTTCTGGATGGGAAAACATATTGAATTGAGCATGTAAATTTCTCTAAAATTAAAACGACTATTGGGTTTTGTTTCCATGCATATCTTACTTAAATGTATAGAACACCATAACAATTACAATACAATAGAGGTTCATAATCCACAGGAGCAACTTAAATTCGTGTTTGATTTCAGTGGCCAAAGAGTATAATGCTATCTGTAAGTTATTTCATAAATGTACACTTTAGGTCTCATCAGTGGCAAGTGAATGTGCATAGATAATGCAAACACATCAATACATCTCAAAAGATCTTTCTCAAAATGGTTAAGTATTACTTCAGGCGGGAAGAAAAGTTTGTTTTTGAAAGCCACCACTTTTAGCTTTTCATTTTGCTTCCATCTGGAGGAGCATACTTAACAGCCCATCTTAGGTCAATGCTTGCTTTTTCCTATTTTTCTTCTCTAGCATGCAGTATAGCTGCCTGGTGAGTTTGTTTTACTCATTTTTCTAAAGCTGTGTTATATGTGTAGGCTAATTATCATTTTTTTCCTCTTCCTTTTGAAATAATTTTCTTTCTTAGTGGCCTACCTAGGACAATACTCTCTTTCCTCAGTAGATGTATCTTTTTTAAAAGTAAATTCAGTTTAATCTTGGGCTCTAGACAAGTGTCAATGTTGGTACTCCAAACATGTTGTAATCTGAGTTATAGAAACGTGTACATTGATGCAAATTCCCCAAAGAACATGGTACATTGAACATCAAGAAGAAAAAAAATGTACTGACAGAAAATAAAGAAGAAAAAAATTCAGATATGTTGGGACAAAAGAAGAAGGAAAACATAAAGGGAGAAAGTAAGGGAAAGATATGAGAGAGAGAAGGGAGATTGCAAGATAGGTGTATTTGATGTACTTGGAATAAGAAAGTACTAGAAACTATTCCTTTTCCTGAATATAGATATAATCACATGTAGTAACTGTCTTGCAATAGGAGAATCATAATTCATAGAAGGATGTAAATAAGATCAAAATATAAGTAGTAGAAGAAGGCATAAATCTAAATACATATACAATGAGGCTCTAGGGAATGAGGAGTGACAATACTTAATTATTTGAGACTTTAGAGAATTCTTAACCATCAGCTCAGTCTTGCTTGTAAGAGAACATACAATGTTTGCTCAGAGAAGCAAACAGTGCAGTTGACTTTGGGTTGTTTTTGATTTCCTTAGACATGGAGTATATGAGTTTTAGAAAGAAAGGAGAAAAAGGTTGCCAATAAATTTGGAGCAGGAAATTGACCTTTAGGAAAAAGACAACCCAAACACAGACTAGGGTGGAGAGGTGGTCATTGTTCCAGTTCACTTCTGAATGTGTTAATGAACTCACTGTGGCCTCTGGTAAAACTTAAAACTACATCCATGTCTGAAGAGATCATTTCAAAGGCTGACAGTGCTAACAAAACTAGTATCTAGTAGGAATCAAGTGTGAGCGGCAAAGCAGTGCTTCTATTACATTAGTTACACAAAATATACGCTAAACAACAAGAATCACATTGTAATTTTAAAAAGCCAAAACAATATCATAACAGAGTGCAGACTTAATAATAAATAGCAGCACATCAGTAGATGTCAAATTACTATCGTCTTCCTTTTTGTCCCTAATGAAAGTCAGTGTAGTTACTGAGTGATGGCAGTGTGGACCAGTGAGGAGTTAGGTGTTTAAGAACTGTAGCAGGGAGAGAAAGTCCTAAGATGCCTAATGTTGTTTTTCCACACTTAACATCTCTAAAATCAGAGTGCATTGTTCCTTGGCATCTACCTTAAACTTGTTGGTTAGAGAGCAGTCATGGAATTTTCATTGCCTGTTCATGCATGCACTTGATTGTTTGTCCTGCTGGCACAACAGTATAATTGCAATTCCTTGTTATGAATGTCAAAATATTATTAAAGAAACACTTTGGGGAAAGAATATGAATATTAATTGTTTTCTGAAAACCTTTTATTAAACCTTCCAGTAAGATCAGGTAAGCAAAAGCATCAAAATACACAGAGAAGGTATCATATCTTGGAAAACATTTTGAGAGGAAAGTACTAATATAGGAAATAATGCATCACCAGTACTGCATAGAAAATTGTACTCTGTACATAAACATATATATCAGTGTCTCCTAAGTCAAAAGGTGATTCAGGGCGCCTGGATGGCTCAGTGGGTTAGAGCCTCTGCCTTTGGCTCAGGTCATGATCTCAGCGTCCTGGGATCGAGGCCCACATAGGGCTCTCTGCTCAGCAGGGAGCCTGCTTCCTCCTCTCCCTGTCTCTCTGCCTGCCTCTCTGCCTACTTGTAATCTCTCTCTCTGTGTCAAATAAATAAATAAAATCTTTAAAAAGCAAAACAACAACCAAAAAAGGTGATCCAGAAAAAATAGGTGACCCAGAAAAGTCAGACTCTGAAAATATGAAAGTNCAAAACAACAACAAAAAAAAAAGGTGATCCAGAAAAAATAGGTGACCCAGAAAAGTCAGACTCTGAAAATATGAAAGTATTAAGAATATCCTAACAAATATATTTTGTTTATATTGTCCTTTTCATATGTATACAAATCCATATTATAAACCTTTGTATGTAATTCTAAGAGCTCTTCCAATGAGTGTAAAATTTCTAACTTATAAGAAAGAATACATAGACAGTAAATTTTCTTTTATACTGGTTCCTGAAAGAGGGCAAGTGTTACAATTCATGGTAACTTAAAGTTGATGAAAACATGGTATTTAAAAGTACTATATGAATAATGTGGAGGGCCTACAATGATTGTTGGAATAAACAAGGAGATATGAAGAAATGAAGTCACTCTTTATTAGCTGGAGTATAGCAGGGAAGACAACTTCCACAGAAACTGCTTCAGAATGATTAAACAGAAAAAAGATTTTGTAGAGTTTTGGGGGGACAGGGATACTTTGAAGACATATAGCAAAAATTCTGAGAAAACAGCAAATATTAAGAAGTACTAATAAACTCTCCTGACCTTGATGAGCATCCTTATGAAGATTATTTTGAATTCTTTGCCAAGGAAATCATATATCATGTTTTCATTCAGAGATTTCTCTTGTTCTTTTGCTTGGAACATATTTCCTGATTTCTTTGTTTTCCTCAACTCTCTGCGTTGGTGTCTGTACAAAAGACAAAGCATGCACCTTTCCTAGTCTTCATGAACTGATCTCATACGGTGGCAGACTCTTGCCAGTTAGAGATAACTCAGCCTGGTTAGAGATTCTGAAGGCCTTTCAAACTTGCATGGTAGTTCAACCCACTTTCTTTGGTCTTAGTGGTCCCCAGGTATCTAGAATAGTATAGGTTCTATCAGTGCTGAGATAAGTGGAATCAAACTTCTTGGGCAGCCCCCAGAAAAGTTAGATCATGGGAGAGTCTGTCCAGCTATTTCCCTCCCCAGGGAGAAGCTGGAGTCTGGTGGTTTGTTTTGCCTGTTTCTGTGTGTGAAGCGAGGGAGAGGGGCTAACACAAGTTGCTCGCTAGATCAAACTATCATCTTTCTCACTGGACCCCAGATGACTAGAGTATGCCAGGTCTCATTAGCAACTCCAAGACAGTCGAGACAGAAGCCAGTCCTTTGGGTAGCCCCTAGAAAGTTTGGGGCATCGGATATATGACACAACTCTTTGCTATCCCAGAGAGAAGCTTGGAGCTGGGTTTATTTATCCACTTGCTTTGTGCTAATTGGTGGGAGTGGCTATGTTGAGTGTCAGTCCAAAACTCTATCGCTGTTCTTACTAGCTCCCAGAAGGAGAGATTATGCTGGGTCCTGTCAGCACTCTGTGACAAGCAAGACTGAAATCAGGCCTTTGCTAGTTACAGAAAACTTAACGGTGTTGAAAGCGCAGACTAACTCCCTCCCTCTGTAGGGAGAGAAATAGGACTTCTGTGTTCCAGGGAAACGAGTGTTTCCAGCTCATTAAATATTGCCAAATAGCCCTCCAAAATGATATGCCAATTAACTCTCCCTCCAGTATTCCATGAATCTCTTCTTTTCTTTAGCCTGTTTCTAACCTCTCTATTCTGTTCCTCATTCATTGTGCTTATTCTTGCATATCATCACATTGTTTCAATTTCCCTGTTACCAGATTGACCCCATTGGTTTCTGTAGTACCAATTTTTTCTTATTCATTCTTATTCATTATTATCTTGGCCATTCCTGGTCCTTTTTCCTTATGCGTAGTTTTTTTGAGAAGCTTACCCAGTTCCTAATAATAATAATAATAATAATAATAATAATAATAATAAAAGATGCTGTTGGGTTCTTGATTAGGATTGCATTAAGTTCCACTTATATGAGGTATCTAAAAATAGTGAAATTCATAGAAGTGGAGAGTAGAATGGCGGTTTCCAGGGGTTAAGGAGAAGGGGAAATGGAGAGTTATTATATATCAGGTATAAAATTTCAATTATGCTGAATAAATAAGTTCTAGAGAACTACTGTACACATAATGCCTATAGTTAACAATGCAACAAACATTTAAGAGGGTACATCTTACATTAGTGTTTGTACCACAATAAAAAAGTGAAGATAAAAAGAAATAACTTGTTTTCATATATATGAAATATGTGTGTGTGTGTGTGTGTGTGT